>OX457048.1:44545829-44863329 GCA_949752735.1 Lumbricus terrestris
AATTCTCCCACCACAGATCAGAACCTCACTCTATTATACACTCATACATCCATACATATCTTACTGTAACATAGTGTGGGCATCTGCATATAAGTCAAACCTCTTGAAAATTCTTGTCCTTCAAAAAAGGGCAATACGATTCGTTGCAAAAATCCCTTATGGAGCCCACACGAAAGCAGAATTCTTAGGTCTAAAAATACTACAACCAGATCAAATAAGGCAATTACAAATTGGAATATTTATGTATCGATATACCCATAATCAACTACCAGCTACCTATAAAGATTATTTCAAATTCAGGACTGATATTCGAGAGCGTTGCTTGAGAAATTCTAACCCTTTTTATATTCCCTTTGCCCGCACTAATACAAGGCTTGCATCTATGAAATGTATTGGACCGAGAACATGGAATAGTATTCCCCTTGATATTCGCTCCTTGCCGTCTCTTCGTCTATTCAAACGGGAGCTTTCTGCCTACATCCAACAAGGAATGTAGACCTCTAACAATCTGGGGAAATACTGTTAATTTCACCTTCATATGGGAGTGTGCACTTATGTGACTGCACTAACTTTATTCCACTTTCCTAACTCACCTTTTGTTGTGTATATAGTATCCTAGTTAAGAAGTTATTGTTCACGAAGCTGCTTTATTTTCTAGTCGGCCGTGCTGTATATTTTTCAATCCAATTCTCTCAGGTGGCCCTAGCTAGCGGGACCTTTGGCCCCTTTTGGGTCTCCTGGGTGAGCCGACACTTTTGAAAACTGATGTACACCTATACTATCTGTAATTAATGTGTTGGTTGCCGAATAAAAAATGTTATGTTATGTTATGTTATGTTAAAAAAAACTGTTTATGAGCACATAGAATACTGAAAACGAAGCTATTAATTATTTGCTTTGAATACGTCCTCCGATCTACTGAATCGTTTACTGGAGGTCACGAGGGCAGCGTTTGCATTTTGAAAGTGACACTATCGATGGATTTTGTTATATGCCTGTGACTGCCATTGTTTGATTCAGAATACTGCCTTTATTCCATTACATTTGCATTCATATTGCAGCGTAGTGTTTGCCCAGTTTAGGTTATTTTCAGAATGCTGCCAGAAAATCGCGAGTTGTGGGGTTGGATACCTAATAGGAAACTCTTCTTGAGGAGCAACTCAGATATTTTCTGGCCTCGCAAAGTCTGCCGAAATTGCATCGAGGATGCTGCAATGCGGCTCGGTTCCAATGTGTTTGGCCAGCTAAGGCGCGCTTTTTAGAGCGCTACCAGAAAATCTCGAGTGGCGGGAATGATTCATGAATACCTAACAGGAAACGGGTACGGACAATGGTGGATTCTGAATCAAACAGTACTGTGCAATGATATCCTATATGGCGTCTAAGTCCGCTTGTGCCGATAGGAAACCTGAGACGCTTTGCTGAGAACTCATCGTCGGCCACGGCCTGACGGAGGAGAGAGAGGGACAGACATACATACAGACAGACAGACAGACAGATAGACAGACAGGCAGAAGCAGAGGCAGAGGCAGAGGCAGAGGCAGAGGCAGAGGCAGAGGCAGAGAGAGAAAGACTGGTAGGCACTAGGCACACTTCTCACTATTCAGTTGTTATGATGCAGCAGAAGTGACGGAATTGCTGGATGCTGTTTATTGTAGTTATGGGGAGCACTCATGACTAGGATCATGGACCCGAGTGTTGGAGTTCTTGCAGTGTAAAGTAGGCCTAACTAAGTTGCTGCTTAACGACATTGCATAACGATAAGGATGATTAGTGTCGCCATCCTCGTTTATTCCGTCTTGGGACCAGTTTGAGAATTATTGAAAAACAACAGGTATTGGGTCAGGCTCTGATCCATGTTTATACGAGTTGGTGAATCCAAAGAAGATGATACCGGTACCTGTTGAATCGCAAGAAAGACTATAGGGAGTTTAACCACCCAACTAAGCCATGAAATTCTCAACTACTTGATACTGGCATTCCCACGTGTAGGGTATACTGGTGGGGCTGTTGCATGCATAGGCCCTAGTTATAGGGCTACAACGAATACATAGCGTTGTATAAGAAGCTTGTAAGCGATGGCTAAGGTCAATTGTTGTGTGTTATAGCTTGAAATGTTTATCGACCACATTCTTTGTGATCAGATCTTTTTCAGAAAACTCGAAGCAGATAAGAAGACTCAACACAAGAACAAAACAGTTTCTACATGCTTAAACTCTGTATAATTATAGTCATTAATCTCATATCAGTTTACGTTATAATTTTTACATTTTATGTGTAGCTCGAAATTTCAGCTAAATTATTAAATGTTAAGCTGTAATTTATTGGCTGCCATATGGGCCGTCATGAAATCGCTAGCTCCCTTTTAATAAGAAATCCCAAAACTCCGACAGCGTCTATTATAATTACGAAGGCCAGCTACAATGTAGGTCTGTTAAACAATATGGCGCTCTTCAGATAGCTTGCATGTAAATAGCTTCAATCTGCAAAGTTTAGTGTTATAAGAAAGAAATTGGATAAATCTGTCATCCACGCAGTTTTTGAGACTTCACACTCGGTTGAAGGTCACATCGGAAACGGTGGAACCTGCAAAAAAGCAAAAACTAAATAAAATTTCGATTGTTTAAAATTTCAATTTGTTTAAAATTTCAAATGTTTAAAATTTCAAATGTGCGCCTAATCTTTAGAGTAACCGTAATCGTTAGCTCAGAATTTATAGAAACGATTCAGGTGCCTACTCTAAAACGAAGAAGAAGAGTCAAGCAGTCCGTTAGGCTAGTGATCCTGGGACAGCTAACGACTTCATTTTCTAAACCTCCGCAAATAGGGGCGGGCGAAAAATTCCATCCTTCGCCGTAACATTAATTTTTCCAACACCACAGTGTACGGTCAGTGTACTCATTCTAGCTGACTGGAGCAGAGATCCTAAACCAAATTTTCTGCTTTGGCTGGGATTTGAGCCTACGACCTCTCAATGAATAGTCCAGCCTGTAAACGTCTACACCAGGGGCGCCCGCAGGCGTACGCACTTACGCAAGTGCGTACAGCAGCGGCGCCCGCAGACGTACGCATATAGGTAAGTGCGTACAGCGCGATGACCCAAAAGGTATGTTTTTGGGAAATTCTAGGTTGATGACTAAAAAAAAAAAAAGGTCATCGGATAGAAAAGGTATGTTACGGAAAAATTTCGGGGAAATTTTTGGCTGATGACTAAAAAAAAAAAAAAAGGTCATCAGTTTTTTCGGCGGCTAGAAAAGGTATGTTTTGGGGAAATTCTAGGTTGATCAATTTTTTCGGCGGCCTAACGAAAAAATTTTCCTGTTCGCCCCTCCATCGAAAATTTCTGTGCGTACAAGAAAAAAATCCTGCGGGCGCCGCTGGTCTACACCATAGAGCACCCACTCTAAAGCTCTTTAACGAGTGTTACGTATAATCACAGGCTCCTGTGTTGCAGATCGCGAGCGTTTCAGACGAGTTTCCATGAGACCTCTGTCTTGTTTTCCTTCTCTTTGACAATGGGTCTCGAATGCGGTTCTTGATATACATAGCACATGACTTGTGCAACTCTATGTTTGTTTATTACTTTGCCAACTTTATGGACAATAATCACTTTTGATTGATTGATATGATAACCGTTGGACATCAAACTCTTGATTAACCCTTTGATCCGACGAAGCGCTCGTAAATAAGCTGGTGCCCGGTGCTCAGCTTTAGAGTAATACTTCATATATTTCACTTTTATAATCGCCATCACGAATAAAGAAACGTTTGCGAAACTTACCACCAAGTGCAACCTTCATTCTGAGGCTCTCCCCATATCGAGGTTTCTTCTTAAACACGGTTTTCTTCGGATATCCTTTCTGCATGACGAAAACAAATTTCTCCCTCAACTGCAGACCACGTATATTCATGTTATACCTGTTGAAGAACGACCCTACGATATTCTGGAAAGCAGTTCCTTGCTCTGCCGAATCTGCAGAAACTCCTACTGTGATAGTACCCGCTACAGCCGACTCCAGAGTCTCCAGGAACTGCTGCTTATAGAAAGTATCATTGGTCAACCAGTAGGTATCGAAATTTTGTCTATTTCTCGTCTTGCAAATTGTGGCATCTAGCTCGACGAGTACCACTCCCCGATATCTGTCGATCTGTTCTGGAAAGTAGATCTGCTCCGAACTGCCTCCACTTGTCCTGATGTAGCCGTACTTTGTCGAATCGTTGTAGCCGTATGCCGCCAGGTCAATCGTACAGTTTCCTGTTTTAAACAAAGTCACGAATGAACTTGGGATTTTATAGTCTGTTCGCTAAGGCGAAATCACTTAGTAACGGAAGTCGCAACAGTGGTGAGACTATAATATTATTGTGGAGCGCGGTGGTGTAGTGGGTATGTTCGTTGCTTTGCAGCCGGATGGTTGCAGGTTCGAATCCACCTCAATTCGCCGTGTAGGGACCTTGGGAAATCCTTCATTCGCAGTTGCTCAGCGCTTCGGCGTGAAACTCTGATGCAGAGTCCGCGCTGCAGTCGGAGGAGCCTCTTAGTAGAGAGCTTTAAGGGTTCTAAGGGGCGCTATAACAAGTACACATGCAAACAAACAAAAAACTAATTTACTTATTTCAGAAATTTATATAGCGCTTCTTCAAGGTAGGTTACTCAGAAGCGCTTCCTGCCCAACCACGGCTAAATAAGACAGTTTTTAGGTTCTTAAGGAACAGAGACCCATGCGTTTGGATTGATAAATGGAACGAATATATAATTATTATAGGCCCGTAGGCCTATAAGTAAACGGTAACATCTATTTCGGTATTGGCTATTTCGGTAACGCCTATTGCGGTAACGGCCATTACGGCTATATATTGTGGCAACAAATGATATAAGTAGTTGTGTTAGTGGTGGAACTGGAGCACTAGACTGGTTCCCTGCTATCTACAGAGCATATACGCTGTCTCCCCGCTATCGGGAGTGCCCAGCCTGCCTCCCGGGTTGCCGGGGGTGCCCCACGATCACTGGAACACCACAAGGACACCTAGACTGCCTCCCTACTTCAGCAGATGACAACTACACTGATTCCCTGCACTGGCTCCCTGAACCAACACCAGAAGGACTGCAGCTCTGCTTAGCATCTATGCTCTAACCCTAGATAGGAAGTACAACATTGCAGATCAAACCTAATCTGCGCAACAACCAAACACAATAACCCTGATTTGCTTAACAACTTTACCGCATAACCCTAGATAGGAAGCGTGACATTACAGCTCAAACCTATTCTTTGTAGCAATCGCACTCTGGAATCCAAGTCTGCGTAGCATCTGTGCTCTGTAACACTAGCGATAACCATGAAATTTTGGGCATAGGAAGAAATGTAGCTAAGTCCCTGGAACACCCGGAAGTGCTTACGCCAGCTTCCCAACGTACGCCGGGCATAACATTGGGCCTACATTGGCATCCAAGCGCTATGTGCCACTCCCTCTCAGGAGCAGCACTAAGCGTGGAAGGGGCATAATTAACTTAGTTCAGTCTTATAATTTTAGCGACACAGGAATTAAGGGGTTTAAACATCACTACATTTATTGAAATATTTGCTCTATTTTAACTCCTGAAATTCCACACAGGTAATAATACACGAACACTATCAATTTAATACATCGTATTTCGCATGAATATTATTAATTTATCAATATTTGAATATTTTATTGAGTAAAATGCGAATTACATGGAGAAACGAATATCTTAAGCATTCAACAGATGGCGCCCAAAGCAGCATCTTTGACATAGACACTTCAGACTTCCCCAGATGTCGCCAACGATCAGCTATCATCACAATAACACAGCTGCCATCATATTCAACAATTTTCTCACCTCGGAACTTCTTAATACCTTACTCCCTGCTCAACCTCTGATTCAACAGATTATCACACCAATACTTCTTATTATCTTATTTCTATGGCCTCAATCTACCAGGTATATACATATTGATAAAATCTTCACGGCTCTGATTCCACAAGCCATCAATTATTACACAAGGACAACAATTCTTCAGTTTGGCATCCTTTATTCCCACCTCACGACTACACTCATACACCTAAACATATTTGTCAAATCTTCAATTCTTTGGTTCCATGAGTAATCATTTATAACAGAATACCTACAATTCATTAGGTTTGCAATCCTTATCCCCACTTCACCAATCCTGCAATCATGCACTTTTCTCTGAAATCTTCAAGTCTTCGGTTCCGCAAGTCATCAATTATTGCACAAATCATGCAATTCTTCAGGTTTGCACTCATTATCCCCACTTCACCAATCCTGCACTCATGCACTTATCTATGAAATCTTCAATTCTTCAGTTAAACAAGTCATCAATTTTTGCACAAATCATGCAATTCTTCAGGTTTGCACTCATTATCCCCACTTCACCAATCCTGCACGCATGCACTTATCTATGAAATCTTCAATTCTTCTGTTCCGCAAGTCATCATTTATAACACAATACCTGCAATTCATCAGGTTTGCACTCCTTATCCCCATTTCACCAATCCTTCGCAATCCTGCACTCATGCTCTTATCTCTGAAATCTTCAATTCTTCGATTCCGCAAGTCATCATTTATTGCACAAATCCTGCAATTCTTCACTTTTGCACTCCTTATCACCACCTCATCAAGCCTACACTCATGCACTTATCTCTGAAATCTTCAATTCTTCGGTTACACAAGTCATCAATTATTGCACAAATCATGCAATTCTTCAGGTTTGCACTCATTATCCACACTTCACCAATCCTGCACTCATGCACTTATCTATGAAATCTTCAATTCTTCGGTTAAGCAAGTCATCAATTATTGCACAAATCATGCAATTCATCAGGTTTGCACTCATTATCCCCACTTCACCAATCCTGCACTCATGCACTTATCTGTGAAATCTTCAATTCTTCTGTTCCGCAAGTCATCATTTATAACACAATACCTGCAATTCATCAGGTTTGCACTCCTTATCCCAACGTCACCAATCCTGCACCCATGCACTTATCTCTGAAATCTTCAATTCTTCGCTTCCGCAAGTCATCATTTATTGCACAAATCCTACAATTCTTCACTTTTGCACTCCTTATCCCCACATCATCAAGCCTACACTCGTGCACTTATCTCTGAAATCTTCAATTCTTCGCTTACACAAGTCATCAATTATGGCACAAATCATGCAATTCTTCAGGTTTGCACGCATTATCCCCTCTTCACCAATCCTGCACTCATGCACTTATCTCTGAAATCTTCAATTCTTCGGTTCCGCGAGTCATCATTTATTGCACAAATCCTGCAATTCTTCACTTTTGCACTCCTTATTCCCACCTCATCAAGCCTACACTCATGCACTTATCTCTGAAATCTTCAATTCTTCGGTTACACAAGTCATCAATTATTGCACAAATCATGCAATTCTTCAGATTTGTACACATTATCCCCACTTCACCAAGCCTGCACTCATGCACTTATCTCTGAAATCTTCAATTCTTCGGTTCCTTAAGTCATCATTTATTGCACAAAGCCTGCAATTCTTCAGGTTTGCACTCATTATCCCCACCTCATCAAGCCTACACTCATGCACTTATTTCTGAAATCTTCAATTCTTCGATTCCGCAAGTATCATTTATTGCACAAATCCTGCAATTCTTCAGGTTTGCACGCATTATCCCCAATTCACCAAGCCTGCACTCATGCACTTATTTCTCAATTCTTCAATTCTTCGAGTCCACAAGGCGTACCTACAGCTCTTCAGGTTTGCACTCCTTATCCCCAATTCACCCATCTTGCACTCATGCACTTATTTCTGAAATCTTCAATTCTTCGATTCCACAATTCCTGCAATTCTTCACTTTTGCACTCATTATCCCCACCTCATTAAGCCTACACTCATGCACTTATCTCTGAAATCTTCAATAAAATAAACAAACTTCTGCTCCCAAGGTGACGCCCGCGCAACTTTTCCTGCCCGAACATGACCAAATATCGAACACATACAGCGGTTCTCATACACGTAAGGCCATCTAGCACACACACACACACACACAGGCAACTTTCCCACTACAAGGTAATGCACAGTCAATATTTAACACACACACACACACACGCACACACACACACACACGAGAACTCTTAAAATTTCTAAGTTACAGCTATATACTTTGAGCAAATTTTTTTCTTCTAAATTGAGCTAGTAAGGACATACGAAACAGCAAAGATTGTAATATGTATAAGGCAATTGCACGAAATTCATAGATGCAAAGTAACAGGAATTAACATTGGCACAGCCAAAATGATAAGTATGATAGTTGTGCCAGCGAATAGGACTTGTACTTTTCGTAATATTTCAAAGTAAGACACGAGATATTACCAGCATGCGAGTTCAAGCAGGCAAATTTACTAAGTATGAAATGCAGGGATTGCATGGGGAACGATGTAAGAGGCAAAGCGTGGGGTGGGGAGAGGGGCGCATTCTTATATTTGCGGAAACAAAGCTGTTCACTGTTTGCATTATGACAACAATTTTGATAAAGTTAGGTTTGCAGACTGCATATTACATGACTTTTTAGGGTTGAGTGTGTTAAGTTGGCGAAATATGGAGTGGGGGAGAGTGTGTAGTCTTACGATTTGCGGAAACAAAAGATGTGACGCACATGTGATGAGTCATCGATTTCAGCAAAGTACGATTATAGCGAGCGAAAAATACAAGTTAGGGTTGCGAGCGGCATATTACAAGGCGAATTAGGTGTAGCGGACACGACCCACTTGGCCGAAAGCTGCGTTCGACACGTCGAAAATGCTAAGTTCTGTAATTTTCGCTGCACATATTCGCTCGGCGGCGGCACCCTTCGTGCGGTGCGGCGACGGCGGCTCTGCGTCCCGTCCCTCTCGGGCGACTTCGGCTCCAGCGGCGTGGCGACGACCGCGGCATGCGCTCCCAATCGATCGTGCTTTGACTCGTACAAGCTAAAGTCGAATGCATCCCGGCACAAATCTTTCAATAATTTCAATAACCCACAATACGCATGAGACTTTAGCTTCATACGAGTCAAAGTGGTTCCCAACCTTTTTTGACTTGAGGGCCACTTTTTCTAAGTTGGAGGACACGAGGGCCACTTTTTCTTAGTTGAAGGACATTAGGGGGCCACAAGGTTAAAATCATATTAACTAAAAGCATATAAAATTGTTATAATTGATTCAAAATATAATGTTTTATGTTATTTATCGACATTTACATAAAATAATTTGTAATAGAAAATAATAATATGTTGTATAATGTCCAAAATGTTAATTTTTTCATATATTTTTGATAATTCTTTGAGAGATGAGGGCCATCTTCTGAGGCTGCGGGGAATTTTCTGAGGCATGGCGGGCCAATTTTGGCCCGCGGGCCACAGGTTGGGAACCGCTGCTCTAGACATAGATCTATAATTCCAATGCCTTTGGGCTACACAATGCACAGGGTTCTTTTATAGAATTTTTAGAATTGCACAACACCTTTCCCTACTCAGCCTCCATGACAAATTACTCCCAATCGGATGGCAGTGACTTTATTATTATTATTATTATTATTATTATTATTATTATTATTATTATTATTATTATTATTATTATTATTATTATTTTTAACCACACAGAAATGCTTTTACAACTGCACAAATTCATTTAAAATTGCAAATCTTGTGTACACCTGCACGCTAAAAAAGTGATTGGCCTGTCTGTTTGCGTGTCTGTTTGTCTGTCAGTCTGTCCGCCTGTCTGTCTGCTGTTTGAATCAGAACGCAATATGGGCATAGAGTACAGACACATTTTGCTGTGAAATCAGAACCTGTTCGCATTAATTAACCAGAACTCCGCACGACTGAGTTGAGTCATCTTAGAGCAAACATTTGCTCGCTAGAAGCCACTAATTATTGATAATTGATATCAACATCCACTATAAGTTTCCTCTTATTGTGGACTGGTTGCATGGAATATTGACGTATATATCACAAGGGTTTGTTCCGAAGCATCATCGGTCCATAGGTTTTGCAATGTTCAATGGTACAATATATTCGTTTCGTAATCTTCGCATAGGTCTATCCATGCTGCCGTGGGTAATATCAGACATTGGAAATCATTAGC
The DNA here is from genome assembly GCA_949752735.1 of Lumbricus terrestris. Lineage (NCBI taxonomy): Eukaryota > Metazoa > Annelida > Clitellata > Crassiclitellata > Lumbricidae > Lumbricus > Lumbricus terrestris. The sequence goes on from OX457048.1 coordinate 44,555,974, forward strand.
AGTTGTAATAAGATTTTTCAAAAATCCTGTTCCAAGGCTTTTTAAGGATTTTAAAACTATTTTTAATCTTGTTTAATTTGAACACAACCAATGTGTACTTTTGCGGCAAAATTTCTGACATCTTTATTTTTAAGTCATTCACTTTTAAGTTTTTTTTAAGAGTTGAAAGAACCGGCTGTAAGACCTGATTACTTTTTTCAAGTCATCGCCAGAGGCTTTGTCTGTCGGCGTATTTTTCACTGCACAAGCCCTTCGTTCCATTCCGGCCATCCATGGTAAATTCCATGGACGCACGCCATTTTTACTGCTTGTCACCCCACAACATTGCCTTTACAATTGCACAAATACATTTACAATTGCACATTTCGTGCACAGTTGAACGTTAAAATAGCCCTGTCCAGCTCGTAGCACCCACTCACGTGCGGCCTAACAACAAATAGGCGCTTCATAAATTCTGTTTCGTTAGGTTTTAAAGACGTTGTGTTCTAACATAGTCGATTATAGGACAGTTGATCAATAGCAATTCGGAAGTGCCAGACAACTGAAAAGAAACAATAATAAAGAACAACACAGTTTCAAGATGCTTAAATATCGTGATTAAAACAACAATATATTTTTATGTGCTGTTGCTTGGATGGTTGCTCTTATCAAATTTAATATTCAATGTCCTTTTTTAGGTTTTCCTGTTCTTTAGCCTAGATCACGAAAATGCCAATGTTTCGCGAGCTCCTGTACATTGGAGCTTCACTTTGCAAAGAATCTTTAAATTGCCGGCAGTCTTTGTAGTCCGGGATGTTAGCGAAAAATTGTGCATTTTGGTGCTACAAGCAAAAGAAAGATTTTTTGAGTTCAGGAAGAAATTCTAAGAAAAATGTGACATAGTGCCAGTTGAAAAAATGGGAAAATTTTTTCCAGTTTTTTCCAGTTTCTTCCCATTGGAATTTTTCCAGGAACATCAAATCAAAATGTTGTAATAGCTCATAACAAGCTGAAATTTTCAGGATAGGTGTAGGAATATTAGTAGAATGAGATACGAAAAGTGCCAAACAATCCGTCAAGAGCTCTTTCCGAAATCCAAGATGGCGTACAAAATGGCCGCCAATTCCAAAGGTCATTAGTCATCACCTGGAAAAAGCTCGTAACAAGCTTAAATTTTCAGGATAGGTGTAGGAGTATGAGTAGAATAACATACCAAAAGTGCCAAGCAATCCTTCAGGAGCTCTTTGTGGAAACCAAGATGGCGTCCAAGATGGCCGTCTTTTTAAAAGGTAATTAATTATCACCTGGAAAATGCTCGTAACAAGCTGAAATTTTCAGAATAGGTGAAGGAATATGAGTAGAATAACATATCAAAACCACCAAACAATCCATCAGGTGTAGGAGTATGAGTAGAATAACATACCAAAAGTGCCTGAAAACCAAGATGGCGTCCAAAATGGCCGCGATTTTTAACTATTGTTATAGTTTTGCAACCGCAGAAGCTAGACTCACAATAAAAGTGACACGTACCCAGGCTCGGTGAACGAACATTAACCCCTGGACATAATCCCCGCACAATATCTCTTCCAGATAGGACATTATTCCCAGGGTATGATGTATTAACTCCTGGGTAAGGTATTATCTATAAAGATAATTATGCTAAGTCGTAGTCTATAATATTACATGTTGGACAAATATTGAAATGTATATTTCTATATTGTGACAAAAATACATACTAATATGTTAGACTGCTACTTGTTTATTAACTTATTACAATGATCGTTCAAAGTTCGTTACAGCTGCTGTTTACTGTAGATATAATTTCAGACGCGAACGACATTAAAAAGTCGCTAAGATAAGACGAACACAACATTGACAGGTCCTAAATGTAAGCTAAACCTAAATGACACTGACTATAATCTTATTGTTTAATAGCCAAGGATAGCAGAATGGAACTAGCAAATCTTGACTGTCTGATCAGTAGTAGGCCTATTAGGTTTTTACCATCATGGTCTTACAAGGAATGACACAGTGAACAAAAGCAGGACAATTAAAAAAAGCGTTATCAATTAAATGCAGAAATAAGCCCATTGCACATAGGGGGTTAACCCGAGTTATGTCCACCTGAAACTTTTCTACACAAAATGGGAGGGTGGATAGCCTAATGTCCAGAGGGTTAATGTTCGTCCACCGAGCCTGGGTACGTGTCACTTCTATTGTGAGTCTAGCTTCTGCGGTTGCAAAACTATAACAATAGTCCAAAAAATGGCGGCCATTTTGGACGCCATCTTGGTTTTCAGAGAGAGCCTCTGATGGATTGTTTGGTGCTTTTGATATGTTATTCTACTCATATTCCTTCACCTATCCTGAAAATTTCAGCTTGTTACGAGCATTTTCCAGGTGATAATTAATTACCTTTTAAAAAGACGGCCATCTTGGACGCCATCCTGGTTTCCACAAAGAGCTCCTGAAGGATTGCTTGGCACTTTTGGTATGTTATTCTTCTCATACTCCTACACCTATCCTGAAAATTTAAGCTTGTTACGAGCTTTTTCCAGGTGATGACTAATGACCTTTGGAAATGGCGGCCATTTTGTACGCCATCTTGGATTTCGGAAAGAGCTCTTGACGGATTGTTTGGCACTTTCCGTATCTCATTCTACTAATATTCCTACACCTATCCTGAAATTTTCAGCTTGTTATGAGCTATTTCAACATTTTGATTTGATGTTCCTGGAAAAATTCCAATGGGAAGAAACTGAAAAAAAACTGGAAAAATTTTTCCAATTTTTTCAACTGGCACTATGTCACATTTTTCTTAGAATTTCTTCCTGAACTCAAAAATATCTTTCTTTTGCTTGTAGCACAAAAATGCACAATAACGATGTTTTTGGTCGCTAAGAGCTCGGACTATTGAGTAATAATTGTTGTTAAAGCAAACTAGATGGGCGAAGTAGCGATGCAGAGCTTTCTTTCAGTTGCATGATTCAGACATCTCTTTACAAAACTCTTTTCGTTTTAACAGAAGCGTTAAATATAATATATTTCGTGCGAATCGCGCCTTCTGGGCACTTTACAGTTGTTCAAAGGTCACACCGTGAGCAGCGGAGCCTGTAAATATAAATTTCAAATAAAGATTAATTAAACTGCAACAGTCAATATACCGTAATTTGCGAAGTTGTTGGGATAAACAACAAAATGAGCCTTGAATGTGTTACTCATATTTGTTTGTATGTGCACTTGTATTGTCACAGCGCCCCTTCAAGCTCTCTCTAATCAGAGGCGCTCCCGACTACAGTGCGGACACTGCATGGGAGTTTCACGCGGAAGCACTGAGCAATTGCGAATGAAGGACTTGCCCAAGGTCCCTACGCGACGACTTCAGGTGGATTCGAAACTGCAACCCTCCGGCTGCAAGGCAACAAACATATCCACTACACAGTCTACACTACAGCGCCCGACAATATCTGTGAGAGAACCCACCTCAACTATGATAATCGGCCATCTTAATGCGAAGACCTGTCGGTCGCTGAAAATGAGCTGTTGCTGCAACCGACTTTGAAATGTTGCAGTCGCCCATACTAGCCTACTACTGCTACCGCCACATTTTGTCCATTCTTTCGTTACCAGCAGACTTGACTACAGCAGCGCTGCTCTCTATGCTGGCCTACCGGTTGCCCGACTGAGCCGCCTTGATCGCGTCCTGCGATTTGCAACCCCCCTAATTGGCCGCCTACCCATGTGCAGTCACATATCCAGCTATGTGATTCATCCGAACTGGTGTTGAACTGTTTAGACATATCGCTGTTTAGACAGCAATCTTCCTGCTCCTGCTTTTCATCCGACTTCAGCCCCCTCCCCAACTTTACAAGGCAGCAAGAAGCAATGAAGAGCACACAAGCATTAGGCCTACAGTCGTACTAACACTCACTCGTAAGTTCTCCCTCAAATAGAAATACCAGTAGGCTACTAGAGGCCTTTGGCATGGAGAAAGCGTACCTGGGCTATACGCATAGCCACGTGCCTTGGCCACTTAATTCAGACGCCAGGTTCGTACACACGCAATATAAATCGAATAATGTCATGTAGCCTACCCTGTCATGGTGGACCCAGGGCTTTTTTAACGTGCAGTTGTACACAAAATGTGCAGTTCTAAATGGATTTGCGCAGTTGTGAAAACACTTCTGTACAGTTAAAACTAGCAAATAAATTCATTCATTCATTCATTCATTCGAGTATTTATATAGCGCCTCTTCAAGGAAACTACTCAGAGGCGCTCCCGACTCCAGTACGGACAAACAGAACAGTTTTTAAGTGCTTATAGAATGTGTCAGAGAGTGATCTAGGGAACAGGCGCAGCTCAAGTGGGAGGGCATTCCATACCACTGGGCCAACCACAGAAAAAGCATGACTCTGCATGATGGAGGTACGAGCAAATGGTTATTGTTCACCGATTGGAAGTAATTTACCATGGAGGATGGGACGGAAAAGAATGGGTTGTGCAGCTCTAAAAATTTCTTAAAAACAGCCCTGAGTGGACCCAAGCTCTAACTCCCATGCAGTGTGGCGACTGTGAAATCTGTAGAATAAAATAGGGACCTTGCATAGCAGCCACACAATTAAATTCGTTTAAAACGTTTGCGCAACTACATGTACATAAGTTCGCTTTGCTTTGCTTTGACACTAAAACAATTAGAGTCGTTCTAAATCTTGATTAGAGCGTAAATTGGTTAATTATACGCATTTTCTATAATTTAGATAGAATGGTTTATCACCCGTAAGACTTATATTTCACCCCTGGATTGCTTTAAGGGGGGGGATAGAATATACCGTGGCACCTTGGATCCCTTTCTCTGTCTGCTTCGCTAGTGACTGAGGAAGGTCGCGAGCATCTCTAAAGGGCTCTTCAAAGGCGATATATTATGCAATGATTTAGTATTTTTAGGATTACAAGTTCACAGCTTACCGCGAACAGCAATCTTCATTAAGAGACTTTCTCCACCATTGGGTTTTATCAGGAATACCGTCTTGCGCGAATTTCCTATTTCCATGATGAAAGCCAATTTGCCTCGGAACTTCAGTGGGCTTATATCCATGCCATGTCTTCCGAAAAACGGACCAACCTTTCTTCGAAGCGACGCATTGTCTTCGTTTTCTGCCGTATCTGCCGTAACTCCTACGATGACGGCACCCGCTCTCTTCGATTCCAGGCTTTCCAACAACCGTGTCCTTTCATCGGGATTCGCATGGACATCATAGCGCCTTCTGTTTCCGGCTATGCACTTTGCGATGTCCAGATCCATGAGTGTCATTCCACGATGGTCACTGCGATGGTGGCCGCTGTGATCAAGCACAAGGACTGCCTCCCAACTGCCTCCACTTGTTCTTACGTAACCATATTTCGTGGAATCGTCGTAGCCGTATGACGCCAATTCGACTATACAGTCCGCTGTTAACCAGATTTCAAGTGATATTATTTTTTACTGCATCACATTGCGATATCAGAGCTTATTATTGTGAATACTGCGGGGGTACGTTGGAACAAATGCAGCTATACTGCAACAACTGCTACTCCTACCAATTCTACCGTTAGTTATAATGTTGCTTTGACTACTAACACATACATGTACCATTGTGCCACCACTTCTATTGCTGATACTACAACTATTACAACTACCACAACTATTGATAATATTAAATTAATTGTCATGAAAGCGATCGGTTGAGGCATTGTCACCTGTCACGCGTGAAAGGTTTGGCGCTACAGAAGGTGCGTCCAGCGACACATGAGAGAGAGAGAGAGAGAGAGAGAGAGAGAGAGAGAGAGAGAGAGAGAGAGAGAGAGAGAGAGAGAGAGAGGAGAGAGAGAGAGAGAGAGACAGACAGACGGAGGGAGGGAAATAGGAAGAGGGAGAGGGAGGGAAGAGAGAGGGAAGGAAGGGAGGGATGGAGAGGGAAGGAAGGCAGAGAGGGAGAGGGTTGGCTTTTATTCGGTGTGTCGCGACGCACTATAGTGTGTCGCGAATAGACCGGCGGTGTGTCGCGTAAAATCGTGTGTCGATGGCGTGTCGCGAAAAATTACCGTGCCGAGAATTCTCACAGCATGCATTTCGTTCCTGCATTACACTAACTTGCTTAGGCCTAATTTATCTGTTTAGACGGGGTAGGCGGTGAAAATTCGTAGCACTCTAGGCCTATAATTCAATTTAATCGCAATCTGGAGCGGCCACAATGTAGGCCACAATAGCTACAAAAATGACTTATTTTGCGGATGACGCGGAAATGTGCTCTCTCAGCGTATACAGTATAAAGCGTTAGCGAACGCGCAGAATAAGCTGCTACCCAATGCTGTAGCATTCTAAAAATAATAGAAACAATTTATATGTAAGACGCGCGAATTTTGCAGATGACGCGGAAATGTGCCTCTCAGTCTGTTTGCGTATTCAGACCCAAACAACTATTATAATAAGCGTAGGTGGACACAGTCCTGGGGCCCGAGGCACCAACGGCCGTGAACTTTTTAGCTAAAAATTTCCTGTCCTTTTTCCAGTTCCCGTTTCTTAACTACATTGACTGCGAAGAGAAGCAGAATGGCATGGAACTTATGCAGAAAGCAATTGATCGTGTAACAGGTTCTGGGCGTAACGCATGTCCTTTAACACCAGTGGAATCAATCTAGATAGACCCATAGGCGAAGACCCCCGTAAAATCCATGGAGATTAAACAGCTCTGAGAATGGCTACGTTCCTTCCTCACAGATTGCACAACCTGCATTATAGGTGGCTTTACTAGGACCCGCATCGTCCTGCTTATCTGATCTCCGACCTAGCCTCACGTCGAACCTTGCGTTATACGGCTAATGGGGAGCTCCAAGTCCCTCGGACCCGCTTATCACGTGGAATGGGCTCCCGCTTGCGCTGCGCTTAGTATACCTAGGAATAATTTGTCTGCTTTCCACCAGTTGCTCAAGACCTTTCTTTTTAGCCGCGGCTGGACTGGGAGTGCCTCTGAGTAGGTTTCTTGAATGGGCGCTATATAACTGTTTGGAAAAAAATGAATGGTGCCACGCATATCGGTCCTCGATTCAAGTGGCCAGTATTCGTCTCTGATCTCTAAATATGAAGAGCTAATTATATAGGTTATATCAACATCACCGAGCATATACATGTAGATTATGCCTAACTCCGAAAACCAACCAGCTGAAGGTTTATTATTTGTTAGTCAGCCATCTTACCCAGCTATATAAAATCTAGGCTTACTGAAATAGATCCACAAGACAAAAATAGCAATGCACGTCACATGGCCATAGAGCACCATTTTAGTCGCCATAAAACATTTTATTGGTATATTGGTAAAGGATCTATTCGGTGGTCAAGAAGACCTTGAAGAGCCTTTATTGTCACCAAAGGATAGACATAAGGCCTACCTAACGCATACAGCTGTCTATAGTGTTCAGTAGCCTATGGCCTACACCGCCGTTAAGAAAGACAGGAAATCTCATTAGGTAGAACACAGCAAACATGCATGATTTTGGTAGTAAAACTGCATGGTACTAGTACAACAGCTACCACTTCAAAAACAACAACCACTACTACTACAGTGCTACTACTACTACTACTACTACTACTTCCACTACCACTACTGCCACTACCACTACTACTACTACTACTACTACCACGACTACTAGTCCACTTCTATTTACAACGATAATATTTGTTATTTTAAATGCAATCTACTACAACTGCTACAACCACTACTACTGTAACTATTACTGCTACTGCTGCTACTACTACTTCTACTACTACTACTACTACTACTACCAGTAGTAGTAGTAGCAGTTGTAGTAGCGGTAGTAGAAGAATTAGTAATACTACATAGTTTAGATCTAAACACAACTGCATCGGAAAGACAGTCAACCCCCCAAAAAATTTACTTTCAGCTAGAAAATGAATTTTCGTTTTTATTCCAATTTTCGTTCAGTTTGCTTAACTTTCGTTCTATTTCAGTTTTCGTTCCTAAAATTATTTCAATTACAGTTACAACTATACTTAAAGGAAATCAATATTTTCAGTTCTATTTTCACTTAACGTTAACGAAAATGTCACTGGGTTAGAATGGATCCGATGAGACAAGGAAAAACTCTGCGCAGGATAGGGAGGCCCATTGTGAAGCCAATGTGTGCAGGAAGAATAAATTTTACCAGATTTTCAAGATTGTGCAGCTTCTAAACAACGGGATTACCAGTATCAAGGGCAATATTTCTGTTCTCTATATTCAATATATTAATTTGAATATTATTTTAGCTTACCCTTGATAACGGTCTTATTCAGTGACACAATCATCGCCTCCATGCGCTTGAGTCGATCTTCCAGTTCGTCCAATCGCGCCTGGCTAGGATTTGCACTACTGTCCTTTTCTGATGAATTCGATTGACCATGTACAAGTAACAACATAATCATCTAATAATAATCATCATTTTTGTGCATTTGTTGCTATATGGAGTACATTTTGGGCCAATGTCTGCAATATTTCTGTTCTCTGTATTCGTTTTTATTATTTTGAATATCATTTTACCTTACCCTTGATAACGAGGTTATTCAGTGACACAATCATCGCCTCCATGCGCTTGAGTTGATCTTCCAGTTCGACCAATCGCGCCTGGATAGGATCTGCTCTACTGTCCACTTATGATGAATCCGATTGACCATGTACATGTGAAAACATAATCATCTTAAAACCATACAGAAACCTAGGACCATTCTCAATAAAGCACTTTCTCGCAAGAGAAAGAACAAAATTGACTGAAAACAGTTTGGCTTACTTCTTTGAGCTACGATGCATATTCCATTTATTAATTATTGAGCTGATTGTCTTGCAAGAGCGATCGGCTGAAGCATTGTCACCTGACAGCGAAAGGAAGAGAGCACAGAGACAGACAGAGAGACAGAGAAACAGGAAGACAGAAACAGATAAAGAGACAGAGGGAGACCGAGAGTGACAGAGTGAAACAGAGACAGAGACAGACAGAGAGACAGATAGAGAGGGACAGAGGCATGGAGAGAGAGAGAGAGAGACAGACAGACAGACAGACAGACAGACAGACATACAAAGAGTGACAGAGACAGACTGACGGAGAGAAAGAGAAAGAGAGAGAAAGAGAGAGACGGAGAGAGAAAGAGATAGACAGGTAGACAGAAAGAAGACAGACAGATAGACAGACAGGCAGAAGACAGAGAGAGGGGGGGAGAGAGAGAGAGAGAGAGAGAGAGAGAGAGAGAGAGAGAGAGAGAGAGAGAGAGAGAGAGAGAGAGAGAGGAGACATAAGTTTAACGTCGTTGTTTTTGGACGTGTATAAATTACTCTTTAAGTATCGTCTATGAAGTGTTGATGAACTTTGATACAAGAAAACAATCAAGAAACAATCAATCGGTTTTCATGTCTGCATAGTGAGACAAAACGCGATCAAACTAACGGAGGAAAATATAATATAACATATTTTGGGCTAAAATTGTTAAAACGTAGGCCAAATAGTTCGCATAAAATAGCCTACATAAATAGCCTATATATACATGTAGCCTATACATGTACAATTGTACATACCACGACTCAGCTGATACCACGGAATTCCTCCGATTATGGCCAGATACACTGAAAGTAAAACTGCTGAAGCACTTGCAAATGCAATCATTAGCATTCCCCAATTGTGCGATCGCTGGTCGCCCTGAGCAACGATCGCCATTCTTAAATAATTTAGTTGCGAAGAAAGGTAAAACGATTCTATCACAGAACGTGAACTTATGAAGAATTAAGATGCCGAGCAACAAGTGCTGTTACAGTAGGCGTAGACTGTTTGCGCCTACAGCACACACATAGCCTTCTAGATTGACAGGCCGTTTACAAGAGCGCGATGTCACAGAAGGGGGAGTCTATCAAATTTAATTATTATGGTTAAGTCTTGCGCTCTGCGCAGTGCTTAATCTAGCCCCTTTCCTCTGGACCATAGGCGCAATCGCGGTCTAGAAGTTATGGGGGGGGCTAACAGAATTTTTCGAGTCGGAGCAATAGCGAGCGCGGAAAAAGCGAAAAAGCAATTGCCGAAGCAAAGAAACCCCTCACGAAATATAGGGTGTTTGGGGAGCGTCGCAAACTCAGCCAACGGGGTCCGGAACCCCAGAAACCGACAGAATTTTGAGCATTTGTTGCTATATGGAGTACATTTTGGGCCAATGTATGCCTCACATTTTTAACGATAATTTCAAAATAAAAGTATCAAAAGCAATCTCGATTTGTGAAAACTTGACTAGACCTACTGTAAAGCAGTGGCTCCCAACCCGTGGCCCGCGGGCCAAAAGTGGCCTGCCAGGCCTTAAAAATGGCCCTCGTCTCTCAAAGAATTAACAAAAACATATGAAAAAATTGACAATTTGGACAGAATAGAACACAATAGTCATTTTCTATTACAATATACCTTATTTTGGCGTCTATAAATAACATCAAACACTCTATTTTGATTCAATTATAACAATTTTATATGCTTCTAGTTAATTAAATTTTAGCTTTGTGTCCCCTAATATCCTTCAACAAAGACAAGTGGCCCTCGTGTCCTCCAACTTAGAAAAAGTGGACCTAGATTCTAAAAAGGTTGGGAACCACTGATGTGAAGGATAATATGAGGATGTTAGGATTTCAGGTTTTAGAAGAGCACTGCTCTCAGTCGCAGCATACAAATTAATAATAATTATTATTGAAATGTGCTAATGAGCTTCTGCTTTGAACCGTAGCAAAAAAGTAAGATGAGTAAAGTTTCAAATATTATTATACAGCAGCATTCTGCTCTGAATTCTTCCAGACATGAGCTTAGCGGCTTTAGCTTGTGCATTCATTTTATTCACAATCCCTGCAGGACTTCTAATAATGTTGAGAATGTCACTTTGAAAAATCTTACATTCGAAACAGGTAAACATGCATGGCGACCGCAGAAATATTTGCAGGACGCTTTAAATTTTTGGCAAGAACTTGGAAAATGCAAAGCAAACTAATCGGTTATATTGATCATTTAGTCAATAGTTATAGGCCCCTATATAATTTCAATATTAATTAGGCTACTTGATGTGATTTAGAAGGTACTGGGATTTGATAGTATTACGAATGTAACAATTTAGCCAATATTCCAATATCCAATTAAAGGTTTATTAATAATCGGTGGCAAAGTGGGGGAACCGTCCCAGCCCGTTTGAAATTTGAGAGGAACGCGTGTCACGGTTCTCATGAGGTGGAGGTGATTCCGCCTATGCTCTGAGCATCGAGGCTTCTGGGTAAGGGGATGGACGAGCGTCCGACGGACGTTCGCCGAGGTGGGTAGCAATGTCAGCATTTTAGGCTGTCATCTTTAAAAAAATGCTGTATATTATTTCAGTGCTGAAAAAAGAGCGGTTTAAGATTTCAGTAAATTACAATTCCAATAATAATTTCTCTGTGCATCAAGTTCAGCAATGCAGTTTACTGCTCAATAAAAGCAGCCGGGAGTGTAATTTTATACCTTGTTAACACCAGTAGAAACCTGTCGGTGAAGACCACTAAGCCCTTCATTACTCGTAAATATTCACTCAATTCAGACAGCACTTAGGTTGGTAATCTGTAAAGAGGCCCTCGACTCAACGTACCAGACTCGAGTAGGCCTACTTCACTCCAGCCAAGGAACCATAAATTTGTTTCAGGGTCATAAAAGATCTTTTCGGAGATCATAAAGGCATGGGCGGAGTTTATCAGGGGTTAGGGGGGCTAAGCTCCCCCCCCCAAGAAGACCCCGATTCATTTTTACCGTGTAACTGTAAATGATATCTTTTCTCGGGCTTACCCCCCCCCCCCCGCCCACCAAGAAAACTTCCAACTTCTGAATGAAAATTGTCATAAACTTTTTGGGTCGAAAAAAAATTTGTTGGCGGTCGACGACACTCGTTCTGGACCAAGTCTCAACCCCAAAACTTTTTATACAAAAAGGCGCCTGCCATGTTACGACGAGAGCCAGATGACTCTATTATTTGGCTCTCTGTGTTTCAGCGAGTCGAGAGAAAACTGGTAGCATATGTATCTCTGCTGTCGCAATCGGATTCCACTTCTTGGTATAAATTATTAATATGTGGATGAGTAAAATTTCATTTGGAGACGATTCTCTCTACGGTTCTGAACGTGTCTCATTTTGTTCATCGTAATTATTAGGTACAATAAACAGGTTAGATGATTCTAGTTGTGATGCTACTTCCTCATCTCTACCAATTCCAGGAGGAAGATGGCCTACACAAATCACGTCTAGGCATATGGCAAGTCATTTGCAGCTTCTTCAGGTTGCAGGTCCGGAGCAGTGGCGCCAGTCAATCCCAAAATTCATGTAGGCCAGTACTGTCCAACCTGATTTTAACTGGCTCGCCTAGGCTGGTGAAATGTTTTCAAATTTTGTGAAAATGAAGTAAAACAAATCGTAGACCAACAGTACTAATGGCTATAAGGTATTGTGTTATTTGACAATTTCAAATGAAATCACGTTCCCACGACGCATCTGTTATGATGAATATTCCATAGTAAATTGTCTTTTCTGCTTGCCTGCAGTCCTTATTCTTGTCTGCGTAATGCACATTGCTCGAATTTGACGCTTTCCTTCGCTGCCACGCAGCTCGAGACGTATAAAAAGAAAAATTTCATAGAAAGCATCTTTCAAAGCACACTGCTGGACTTAGTGGGCTATGTTTGGGTCTGTAACGATGTCCTTCTCCAACCAGAACCTTGCTATCCAGTACTGAAGGAAAACGCCATGGACAACTGAAAAGCACAGAACTGGTTCAGTTAGCTACATTAGGGTGCCCCGTAGCGCAATGGATAACACGCTGGCGTAGAGAGCGAGAGGTAACAAGTTCGCGCACCGCAGGACGGACATGGTTTGTTGGCTGCTATTAGGGTCGATTATTGCAGGGAATGCAGGCTGTCTGTTCTGTTAGCATATATAGCTAAGATTTATAGCCTATATTTTGTAGTTTGCGTTCTTGTGAATTGTCTAAATTGCATTATTGTACACTGTAACCGATTGCAGTCTGTCAACCAGATTGTTTCAATAAAGAAAATATTATTATCGGTCTCACGCAGCGCTGTGTGACGGAGAGCGTACAGACCGTGATTCAATTCCCGAAGGTGACTCATTTCAAATATTTAAATCCGGGTATCACGCTTCTTTTGCGGGGATCTAAATTCGAGTGGCGTCCATTCAAACGGACGATCGGTGGTGAAGTATCTCACCCGATCAATTCATTGACAAAATGAACATGGTTGAGGCCATAATTATACGGCCGCTATGTAAAATCTGAGTACATCTACATTTAGATTTTAAAAAATTAGAACAACACAGTATTGAAGATGCTTGAAGATCATAGTCATCACTTGCATGAAATCGTTAACAAATAAATCATAATTATAATTATTATTTTTCATTGTCGCCTCACTCGATGTTCTAATTCGATTGTCGAATTCAATGTTCGATTGTCATCTTTATTTCTACACCTTGCCATAAGACCAGTGTCCTAAATTCATCACTGTTTTCAAAAAGTCTAAAATAAAGCTCTTAATACATCAAATAAAACGTTTCAATTGTTTGTCTACGTCGGTGACACTGAAAAAGCTCTATTTTCAGTTACATGGATCACATTAATATCTCTTCACTTTCGTTTCACTTCGACAGAAACGTGGTATAAAACTTTCATCGAAGTCACGTGTTGTAGACACCTTGCACTCTACTGAAGGTCACGTCGGAGGCAGAGGAACCTGAAAAAATTGTTGCAAAACTTAATTCTTGTCGCATCGGTCTTAATACAAAGTGTTGCTCAACTCATCCCAAAGAGCCAGACAGGTGTCTCAGATTGTGTTTCACAATTATCTTATAAATTATGAAATTAACTATGTCGGAAGGACAGATGGGTGCCTTGCTTTCTGTTAAATTCGACGCCATGCTAAACTTTTTATCATCCTTTACTCCTTCGGCATGCAATATTGCTGAGTACTCGTTAGTTTCAAATTTCAATAAACGAATAATTTTGTTGTTCTCCATGTGAAACGAAAGAAGGAGACATCCAGAATTCATCTGTGCAAACGTTGTGTCACATTGTCTGGGTCTGCTACTGCTCGTCCTGTGATGGTGCCAGTCACATGTCTGGATTCTATTATTTTCTGCATTTCGCCAGTCACTGAACTCTATTGTCTTTTACCAGACTCTTGTGTCGCAGACCGCGAGCATTTCTGAGGAGTTCCTTCAAGCTCTCTATCTCCTTTCTCTGTTCTCTTTGACAACTAGAATAACATCATTGCATGACATCTGTGGAACCCCTTTGACGTGATGCAGGCTCATGCAGCACTCGTTAATGAGATGTGCCAAAACGCCAACCTCTAGATCTAAGTCTTAGATATCTGTAGTTAATGATTAGGACTATGAATGATTAATAAAATTTACAACTCACCACGAACTGCAACCTTCATTCGGAGGCTATCACCGTATCTAGGCTTTCTTTGGAATACCGTCTTCTTCGGATATCCCTTCTGCATGATGAAAGCAAATTTGTCTCTGACCTGCAGTCCAGTTAGGTTCATGTTGTACCTGGTGAAAAACGAACCAACGTATGCCTGAAAAGTCATATTGTTAAATAATTCGGGCGTATCTGCCGTGACACCGACAATGATTGTCCCAGCTGTGGCGGATTCCAGAGCTTCCAGAAACTGAGTCCTATCTTCGGCTATGGCATATGTGTCGAATCGTTGTCTATTCCGCGTTATGCATTTGGTGATGTCCAGTTCGAAGAGCGTCACTCCGCGATGCACACTGCGGTGGTTGCCTCGTTCATCGAACACAATGACATCGGCTGAACTGCCTCCGCTTGTTCTTACGTAACCATGCTTCGTCGAATCGTCATAACCGTATGACGCCAAGTCCACAGTACAGTTTTCTGTCAAATAAAACCAAGATAATTAAATGTATGACTTCAGGTTTGAATGTCCTAGGGTAGCGGGTGTCGAGGCGACACCGCGATTATCAATGAACAGGTCTGAGGTGATCGTGATAATTGGTTGGGGACCGGCGCGACTGATATTTACCAAACTGCAATTATTTATATTGAAACATTACGAAGCAATGGGTGCAGGGTGAGAATTGCCGGGGACGGGGGCGTCAGCCCCCAGTCTTTCTTAGAGCCCATTAGTATAGTCCGGTTTTTACACCCCAATTCCAAGTGGATCATTGTCCAATCTCTCCAATTGTTTTTCCACAATTCTCAAACTGAATGGGTTCTCTTGTCCAGCACCTTTTCTTGCTTAGTCCAGCATGGCTGTGACTTGACTATTCAATTCTATTAAAACGGATTTATGAAGCGAGCCTAGCAGCAGGCTACAACTTAATCGGAGGCGGGTAGATTCCAGAGAGAAGAGAAAGAAGAACAGTTTTACTAGAGTGGTCAGCTATAAAACTAGATTGTCTGTTGGAAACACTGAATTGTTTTTTGTAGAAACTCGATTGCTCAATATAAGCATGAAGCTGCAGCGA
This sequence comes from Lumbricus terrestris, assembly GCA_949752735.1. Lineage (NCBI taxonomy): Eukaryota > Metazoa > Annelida > Clitellata > Crassiclitellata > Lumbricidae > Lumbricus > Lumbricus terrestris. Next base: position 44,571,527 of record OX457048.1, read on the forward strand.
AGCAAGTCGCTCGTTCTGAAATTTTGTGAAAATGGATTTTTCGCAATAGGGCGATACTTCTGGCATATGTTTGTATCTAAGTTTGACTTCTTGCGTAGAGTAGGAAATACATGAGCACGGTATACTTCAAAAAAATCCGACCATGAGCAATGAGCAATTACCGTTGATCGAAGGGCTGTTCAATGTCGAGATGATCCTCAACATACGGTTGAGTTGATCCTCCATGGTAGATAATCGCGACTCGAGACCCTCCACGGAACAATGGGTATCGATAGAAATGGCAGATGAAGAATTCGGGATCTGCTGATTTCTTGCATTTGACAAGACAACCATCAGCAACATACAAACGATTGGTCGCCTCATGCTATAGACACCCATCATCATTCACTTCAAATGAGGGAACACGAAGAACAGCAGTCTTTCCACTCTGCCACAGAACGTTCAGAGATGTTGGAATCAGAAGCCAAAGCAACGGCTACTGGCTAAATCGCATCTTTTATATAGGCCACACCACCTGAAATCGTAACTTTTTCGTAGAAGGCCTATTATGTTTACTAGTGCGCATTAGGTCATGCGCAGTATAAAGGTTGAGCACAGGCTGCATGTAAGTCCTTGCAGTTTTCTTTCAGCATCTTGTAGATGATAAAAGAGGAAGTTACACGTACATCGAATTTCTGACCGTGTTTTTCGCCATGTCGGTTTGCTACAAAGGACTAAAGGATCGTCTGTTCTGTGTCAAACAAGTTTATGTAAGAGGATCTTTCGTAGTGACGTCTAGTCTTAAATTGGGTTACAAAAGAGGGTGGTCGCCCGATTAATGAGATGCGATATAATTGCAGTTGCGCTGTTGAAGAATAAACAAAATACATTGATGGAAGAAAAGGTGTACAATGTACAATGTACAATGTACAACGAACATGATCATCCATGCTTTAGTGATTTGGACATTGTCATAATAATTTGTAGGTTATGTGGATTAGCAGCTGCTGAATGGTCTGATGAATGCAGTTGAGTTGTAATCGTAATTGTAATCGTACATTTACATAGCTCCACTTCAAGAGAACTCCTCCGAGAACTCCTCAGAGTTGCACTGATTGTAGCACTTATTCCATTGACACACGATAGAACAAATTGAGGTTAACGCCAACACACGGCAGTACGTGTAGGATACCGTAGTACGCCATAGAAAAAATAGCGTAGCCTATGCACTGTTACAGTAGGCCGAGCGAAAACACGAAAACATTTGCAGTTCCATAGTGCACCGCTCTGTATCAGGTTTAATCGTGTTTTAATGTCTGAAGTTTACGTATGGAGGCCAACATTAACGTCCACCTTAATGTCGTTTTCGTAGAATTCTGTAGACCCTGCCAAGTGGTTTCTGAACTCGGTATCGCGTTTCACGTGGGATGTGGAGTCTGACCTTTAACCGCTGCATAATAATTATTCTAATGAGAGACAACAGCTTCAACGGATGAGGAAGCGTCAGATCTGCATGGTATACCGTTCCAAACATGATCATTTCACTGAAAAGTTGACTCAGTCGATGCCATCTGGGTATTATGGAAACACCACAGCTCCAGTTCCGTAGTAGGCCTATACATTTCAGCGTAAAGGCTCATTTTTATCTTTAAGTATGGTGTACTAAATGATAAATCAAATGTCAACGCAAGCATCCATCTCATAGAATCTAGGTCGGCCTACTTCTTTTCAACCAAGAAACCAATTGTCCAGAGGTTGCACATACAATCATGTAAATCTCCTAATACTGGCGCTCTTGAAGTCATTAGAGAATAATAATTGATATTAAAACCCACTATGGTTGCCTCTCCTGGTGGACTGGTCGGGATATTTACCTAAATATCATAAGACCTGGCTTAGAAGCGTCATCGGTTTATACTTTGTAAAATATTGACCACCGCGCCCCCACACTTGGACGCGGTGATGTACCGTAGTTCGAATGTTCGATGGCTTGGAACCGGAGGGTTTCAGGTTCGAATCCATCTCAAACCGTCGCGCAGTTAATTCCTTCACTCGCAATTGCTCTTGGCTTCGGCGTGAATCCCCGATACAGTGCCCAAGCTGTAGTTGGGAGCGATTCTGAATAGCGAGCTTGAAGGGGCGCTAAATGTAAATGCGAGAAAATAATACCTAAAAGTACAATCTTGTGATTTCCGGTTCTCATAACGACGCAGAGTCATGTCAGAGATTAGAATTCTTAACAGAGTCATATGTCAGAGATTAGAATTCTTAACAGAGTCATATCAGAGATTAGAATTCTCAACAGTGTCATGTCAGAGATTAGAATTCTTAACAGTGATGATAAGTTATATTAAGTTCTTTCTGCCCTTTCAACGTAGATATATCAGTTCATGTATGGTCTGCAATCCATTATCAGCGTTTAATAACAGTCTTATAACAAAGGTCATAAAGGCCGTTGATCAATTGCGATTAGGAAATAATCAGACCACTGAGGAAGGACAACTAAGAACAACGGCTTGAAATTTTGTTAAAAGTCATATGCAATCACTAGCATCAAAACAATAGAGCAATATATTTATTCGTTGTGTTTCAATCGTTGTTCTGCATCAATTTTTTTGTCAGTTTGTTGATTTGTTAATTGTCTTTCGTTGATCTCTTTGAATAAGCAAGTTTGCTTTGACTTGATGTTGATTTGAAATTTCATGTTCAGTTTTTTTATTCATCTTTATTTCTACGCATTGCCATTTGACAAAAATTATATGTCTTTCGTCTGTTATTGTAATAAATCCCCCACTTTATTCTAAACTCAGTGATATTATTCTAGTATCAAAATGTTAGAATCACTAGTTCAGTTGATGAAGCTAAAAAAGCATTCTTTCAGTTGCAAGGATCATTTTATCTCTTCGTTTTCGTTTTATTTTAACAGAGGCGTTTGATAAATCGTTCGTCCAAGTCACAGCTGTTGACGCCTTACACTCTGCTGAAGGTCACACGGGAAACAGTGGAACCTGTAAAGATTAATAACAAATTTGACAATTGTTGCAACGGTCTTTATACAAAGTGTTGGTGTACACATCCCAAAGCAAGAGCCACGTGTTCAGTGTTATTTCAGTTATGGTTTTTCAGTTACAGTTTCAGTTACAGTTATCAACTTTTTATTTTTCAGTTACAGTTTCAGTTACAGTTAACTGCAATGAGATTTTTTAGTTTCAGTTACAGTTATTTCTTATTTTTCAGTTACAGTTTCAGTTACAGTTATTACGTGTATATTCAAACGTCACAACTACTAAGACACTGATCACAGTCACACATATTGCGTAAAGTTTCCAGAAAGTTGAATAGGAGATCAATCTGATTTTACATAGTGTCGGTTGACTTTAAGGAACACACGACGTTCCAGGTTTACACTTAATCTGTTTCGCTTTCTTGCACACAAGTCCCCACACACTGAGAAGACGCGCTGAACGTATGCTTTTGAAGCAGGCGCGAATACGAAGTCTTCTGCAATCAGGGCCAGAGATCGATAGGAGCTCTGTCACATAATTATGTTCACAAACCAAAAGATAAGGAGTGAAACACCCCTCAAAGTGATTAATCAACTTGTCATGTAATAGCAGAATTACAAATGTTATAGAAAGGCAGTAGTCAAACATACTACTATACTATACACTAAGGGGCAGTAAGAGCTCAACTAATGACTAGTTTCTCTTCATTGGTCTCATGTTCTTTAAAGGTATTTCTTCTCCCCCGAAGTTTCCGTGCTGAGAACGCCTCTGAATAGTTATGTTGTGAGAAATGTATAGAAAAAGCACTTGTTTTATTTTCAAGTTAACTCCTTTTGATTCTTCAGTTATACAGTTATTGTTTTTCAGTTTCTATTACAGTTTCAGTTATTCAACATTTTTCAGTTTCAGTTTTAGTTACAGTTAACTGGCATAGATTTTTCAGTTATTCTGCTATTTCAGTTACAGTTACAGTTAATAGAAATAACACTGCACGTGTTTCATATTCTGTCTTAAACACGATGCAATTATCATGGACTGAACTATGTCGGAAGTACAGCTGGGTGTTTTGCATTCTGTTAAATTCGACGCCCTGCTAAACTTCTTATCATCGGTTACTACTATGGCTTGCAATCTTGCTATGTATTCATCAGTTTAAAGGAATAAACGATTAATTATTATTAATTATTATTATTGTAAAGCGCATGAATGAGACATCCTTCAAAAGGCATCTATAGCCTAATAACGTTGTAACCTATCTGCATCTGCCAATGCTCGTTCTTTGGTAGTGCAAGTCCCAGGCCTGGACACAGCGGGAGGGCAAAGCGACTGATCTCCTCTGTGGCACAGCGTCGTGAAGCAGTATTGATTAACCGACTCGCGCGCTGTAGTGCCAGGCTCCCGGAGGCTTAATGTAGGAGGGCGACGTCAGTCTTTTTTATATTGCGGCGTGTTGTTGTCAATCAGCCGTCTATGCGCTGTTGTAAATTTAACACTATTTACAGTCATGCTGACTACAGACAGCTCATATATAATTCAGAGCTTCTACGTAGACTGTCTATAGTTTCAAAGTTAACTCGGCCAATATTGTCAATAGATCTGACATGAAGTGGTGCTTGGTTGAGCCATACGACAGCCATATATTGTGGAAACCACCGATTACATGTAGTTTCGTGTTGTTTCATATGTGTTTTAATTACGCTGTAATTTAGCTGTGACATAATTTATAGGCTCTCTCTGTGTCTCTGTCTGTCTCTACCTCTGTCTGTCTCTGTCTCTATGTCTCTCTCTGTCTCTCTCTGTCTCTCTCTCTGTCTCTCTCTGTCTATCTGTCTGCCTGTCTGTCTCTCTCTAGCTTTCTCTCTCTCTCTCTCTCACACACACAGCTCGGATGTGTCACTTCATGGCCACTGCCTCCTCTTCCCAATCTCTGTGACAACTGGACCAAAACCGCCGCATAGATGGACAACCCTCTGGGGCTCTAACATGACGCAGCGCTCGCGATTTAGCTAATGTCAAACGCTTATAGCTTCACACAAACGGCTCAGATAATATTTGAAACTGCGATGACGAAAAGGATTGCATTCCACAAGTCACAACTCACCGCGAAGCAAGATCTTCATCGTCAGACTTTCTTCGTATCTGGGTTTTCTTTGGAACAGTGTCTTCTTCGGATATCCCTTCTGCATGATGAACGCAAATTTGTCCCTCACCTGCAGCCCATTTAGATTCATGTTGTACCTGGTGAAAAACGAACCAGCAGATCTCTGAAAGGATATATTGTCAAATAATTCGGCCGTATCTGCCGTGACACCGACGATGATAGTACCCGCTGTTGCCGACTCCAGTGCTTCTAACAACTGCACCCAATCTTCCGCTATCGCCCACGTATCGAATCGCTGGCGATTTTTTGTGGTACAAGTTGTGGCGTCCAGCTCCAAGAGCGTCACTCCTCGATGTACACTCATGTGGTTGCCGTTTTTATCTAGCACTAGGACTTCGTCCGAACTGCCTCCGCTTGTTTTCACGTAACCAGATTTCTTCGAATCGTCGAAGCCGTATGACGCCAATTCAACTGTGCAGTACTCTGTTAAAGAAGCCATGAGATCAGTTATTGAGATTTGATAACTGCACGGTAATAACCGTGGAAATCCTTCAGTTAGAGCGAACCACTTCAAGGTTGTCTACTCAGGAGCGCTCCCAGTCCAGCCCCGGTCTTGAGAACAGTGGTAAATGGCAAAGAGAGAACAATAGGCAATTGGGCATTTGACGTAGAGTAGTAGGGAACCCATTTCCGTTCGCAGGCCCAGCCGCGGAGAAGTCGCGACGCTGCCTGATTGCAGTCCGCGAGCAGGAACAGTGAGTCGGGCAGCTGAGCGGAGAGACCTGCAGAGCTGGCTGCTTTAGTGCAACATGATGTCCATTTAGAGACTTGGGTTCCGTAGAGTGGTTTCTGCAATAGGTTTATTTTTTGGAGCACGCGTCGAGACAAGTATAATCTGTAACTCGATCTAGTATAATAATCAAAATACGCCAGTATCCTCAAGACCTTAACGTCTACTCTTTTTTAAACCCATGGTCAATTTGCTGAAGGTCCTTACATATTAGGTCTAACCGTCTCAATTGTTCACGCTTTCGTCTATTCTCGGATTGACTGCTGTAATCTTGTCGTGCTGCTAGTCCCATTGCCCGTCTTCCTCGATACTTCCACATTTCTACGCTCATGAATGAGCAACTTCACTGGCTTCCATCCTCTCATCATCATCATCATCATCATCATCATCATCATCATCATCATCATCATTGTCGTCGTCGTCATCATCATCATCATCATCATCATCATCATCATCATCATCATCATCATCATCATCATCATCATCATCATCATCAACAACAACAACAACAACAACAAAAACCGTGGGCTCAATGCCCGTAGGTGTTCGATGCCTTCTTCACAATGTCTCTCCACTCGAGTATGTCCTAAGCCGCATGCCCCAGCTTATGCAGGCTTTACTAACACCAATCCATAATTCACTTATTCATTCATAATGTCATCCGCCCACTCTCGATGCCGCCTTCTTCTTTTCCCTCCTCTGCCCGTACACAAATCAAAGTTCTTATTTCGGTACTCAAGTCTTCTCAATTGGGTCTCGCTACGAAATATTCTGTGATCGAATACTTCGCCCTTCTCTCCAACATCGCTGCGCCCTCTTAGGTCCTCTGATCGACTTGATCTCTTTGTCCCCCGCGTCAGGACAGCCATAAGAAGTTCGCTCTGTCATCCTGTCTTGCAGTCTTTTCTTATCTTTCTCTCGTCTGAAAACTACGGTCGTAGCCATAGGCGCAACCACCCTATGGGACCCACGGGACGCGTCCCCCAACTTTTGAGTGGTCCCCTAACTTTATTATTATGGTCCCCCAACTTTTAGGACGTGATTCATTATTGCCCCCCCCCAACTTTTAGGACATGATTGCACCTATGGTTGTAGCGTTTCTCCAGATAGTGGTGGCGACTATTTCTCTGCTCATAACTTTTCCATTCGCTTTTCTTTCTACCCTCGCGTTCTTCTATCCCTTCCCCAAATGTAAATTTAGTATGCTTTGTCCTCAACTCTAGGTCACCCGTAGTGTAGAACAGTAGGCCTACGTGTTCACATTTTTTCAAATGAATTTAATAATTTTGCCCTTCTATTATATACATGTAGAAACTAGCTTTCGTTGTGTCAAGTCCAGACTACATCAAAATTGAAGACTTCGCGTATGGTTATAAAACCAAATAGCATAGCACTATAATTATGCTACAAGCAAGAACTGCCGAAGAGGCAGTGTGGACATGCAGCGAACACACAGTTGAAGCCTCTCAGCTCTACTGCCAATGCGATTAAAATTTGCATGAACGGCCTATTATGCGCAAGGGCTGCTAAACAGCCAAATGCTTTCATACCAAAACTATTTATTCATAGAACTATAAAGTGTGATTACTATCACCATCACTTTTAAAACAGTTGGTGACTGGACACCACCATCACAAAAGAGTTACGTCTATGCTCAAAGCCAGCTTCTTCTCTCAAAGTTGCACGCACTGGGAGCGCTACTGAGAGGTTCTTTCAACTAGAATCGCTTTATAAATGGCCAGATACAATACAATACACAGAATGGGAAAAGTTGTGAGCAGAGAAAATAATAGTCACCACCACTACCTGGAGAAACGAGGTTTTGAGACGAGAGAAAGATAAGAATTTAAAAGACTACCAGGCAGGATGAACTTGAGTGAACTTGCTGGAAGTCCAATCCATTGGGAGGGACATATGCAGGCAAATGATTTCGATTGAGCAATGGTTGCCCTGACGCCAGTGGCGTAGCCTGGAATTTTTTATGGGGGGTTTTATGGCCGAAAACCCTGTTTTTTGCTATTTTTTCTTACTTAAACGGAAAAATAGCCTTAAAAACCTTTTCCCCGAGCCAATGGGGGGGTTTAACCCCCCCCCCCTTGCCTACGCCACTGCCTGACGCGGGGGACAAAGACGTCAAGTACAATCGTCTCAGAGGAAAATGTTTTAATCAGAACCATCCGAGTAGGACGAACGCTGTAGCCAATCGGTTGTCGTTTCTTATCCGCTCTCTCGTGAAGCACAGTGGTGTAGAGGGTATGTTCGTCGCCTTGCAGCCTGATGTTTGCAGGTTTTAAACTTTTAATCCACCTCAAGCCGCTGCGTAGGGACCTTGGATAAGTCCTTCACTCGCAATTGCTCAGCGCTTCGACGTGAAACTCCGATTCAGTGTCCGCGCTGTATACGGGAGCGCTTCTGAGTAGCAATCTTGAAGGGGCGCTATAACAAATGCACATTGAAAAATAACTATACTTACCATTGAGCAAAGGGTCGTTTAGTGACGCAATGGACTTCTGCGTGTCAACTAGTCTCCGCTCTATGCTCGCCAATCGCGCTTCAAGACGAGACACAGAGCAGCAACTACTGTCGCTACGGACAGCAAGCCACGATGGATCACGCACAACCGGTTGATTCAGCGCATCCGCCAACATAGCAACCAACAACGCACCGGCCACCGACCCAAAACTAAGACGGAAACCCATCACCATTGAACTGGGATCAAGAGCGAAGCTATGTTGCAGTCTTACTGATTAAACTGGGGTGCACATTTTGCTTTATAACGTTTTCTTTATAGTAAGCTTACACCAAATGATTGGCATATTGACTCGACGTGGATCAGCGTTCAAATAAATTACGCCAATTGGAATACACTTGGTTTGATGGAGGAGACCGTTGTAAATAAGTAATCCCCTACAAATCTCTTCCAAGTGTCAGTTAAAAGTTATTGAACGGTAGTTTAATGACTACTCAACATCAAATCATGTCGATACGATACTTGAACAGAGAAACACAAGAAGGTTGGGTCATTGTGGGACGCGGTGGTGTAGAGTTATGTTCGGTACCCTGGAGCCGGAAGGTTGCGGGTTCAAATCCACCTCAAACCGCCGCGTAGGGACCTTGAGCGAGTACTTCACTCGCAACCGCTCATGTGCCTCGGCGTGAAACTCCATTCATTGTCCGCTCTGCAGTGTAGTCGGGAGCGCCTCTGAGACGGAAAAATTGTAGATACATACATACATACATACATACATACATACATACATACATACATACATACATACATACATACATACATACATACATACATACATACATACATACATACATACATACATACATGCATACATACATACATACATGCAAGCATACATACATACATCCATACATACATACATACATGCATACATACATACATGCATACATAGGCCTACATACATACTAGTAGTATATCGTTTAATTTCAAAGACAATCAGGGTGACAAACCGCACCAAGTTACCTATGTCGGAGATGTAAAATTATACACAGAAGTAATAATAAAGCTTAGTAATAATAAGTAGATAAGCAATGCTTGGTTATATTTTTAGGAAGTTGAAGTCGATGATTTGTTCAGCAGTGGCCTTTTTAGATGTATCGTATACTGCAGCGTTTACTTACATGGAAATAGAGAGATGGGAAAATGGTTGACGCATTGCAAGTCGTTCCATGAGACCAAGAACCAAAGAAACCCAAAAAACTTCCTGCGCTTTTAACGTCTGACACTGTTTTGTCGAATTTTTATAGCTTCATAATAATTCTACTAATGATGTTGCCATGCAATGTTTAATCTAGTGCCTCACGAACAGAAATTTTTTGACGACCTTTCGTTTAGTCGTTCTCCCCCGGAACTTACCGAAAAACACAAATTTCAGCATTTACGCGTATTTTTGCTGCACAGCCCTTCGTTCCATTCCGGTTTCCATGGTAAATTACCACAAATCGGATGACAGTGACCTTTTTACTGTTTTTCAATGCACAAGATTAGGCCTGCTTTTAGAACTGCACAAATGCACTTAGCCTATACAACGCCGGCACATATTGTGTAGGTTGCAACTGCAAATTTTAAAAAGCTCTGTGTATCGTTGACCATTGTGTTTAGCTCCTCAGACAAAAATATCTACGTGCGCCCTTGGGTTTAGTCAAAACTGTGGCTACAGAAAACACAATATTTTTCAAGCGCACGTAACCCTAATAATGTATGAAGCCATGCTGCTATCTGCAAGAAAGTATGGCCTAAGCCTATGCAATGTATGCATGCGTTCTCCTTGACAGAAGAATTGAGAAGATGCGTCGCACGTACTGCCTGTATCCGTTATAACACAGCGCGGTTATAAATCACTATAATAGGCTACTGTAATTCAGCACTGTGAAATTCGCACTGCAACAGTAAAACTTGCACATTTTATTGTTGCAACGCGCGATTAAGTTTGTGAAATCTGCAGCAGACAATTATTCTTTGCGGTAGTGAGGCTCCCTATAAATAATTTTGCTTATTAGTCCGTTGGAAAATATAATTATTATAAAATTGTTAAAATGGTTGCTTTCGAAGCATCCGTTATCACGATCGGAGTTGTCGGGGCAACTGCAAACCTTCTAATGCTTGTAATTCTTACGAAGTCCGGGGTTCGCAAGCGTGAGATGGTCATCGTTTTCAATCAGATGACTCTGGATTTTCTCGCCTGCTTATTGCTCGCCGTCAGTTTCGTCGTTAAGCTGCTGGGCATCGATTACAGCACGGGCTTCGGAAGGGCAGTCTGCAAGACATTAACCGGTGAGATGATGGTCTGGTATATCATTGGTTGCTCAACAGCCAATCTTGTCATCCTGACTCTGGAAAGATACGTGAAAATAGTTCATGCTGTATTTCACAAGAAGCACTTTCGTCCGTGGATGTACTGTGTGGCGATCGTGTCGACATGGATAAACTTTGATTTAATATTAATCGCCGTTGTTGGGCTGTTGGGTAACGATGTCCTGAATGGTCAGTGTGTCATCTACGTGAAGTTTCTGGCTACTATAAATGCCACTGCCTATGCTGTTTATAAGTTTCTGATGGCCTTCGTTGTGCCGCTGGTAGTCTTCGTGTTCTGCTATTCGCGAATACTGCAGGTCACCCACAAGCGAACTTTTCCAGGTACGTAGCCTATCTTACACTCTTATAACAGTCTCTATCAGCCTATGAATATAGAAGTCCACCTCTAGCCTATAGATAGGCCTAATGTGTAGGCCTAATCGTCTTTCTTATAAATGTACGGCCTCAAATAGGCTACCTGCGCTTGACACATTTTTGTTTTAGGATAACTCTTTTCCTATTTCAGACTTTAATTTTTAGGAATTTTAATTTAGGCTTATATTCTGCTGTGTAATGAATGCTTTATTTGAATGCATAATAATTTGTTCATCTTCAATTTACTTTGTCGTCACATTTTATGCCCGTTTTCAACGCCACATGTGTAGGCTATTCAGGACTTCGCATAGCCTATTGTGCAATGTGCATTGTATAATATAGTTGTATTGTTATCTGCAGTTAACTTCAACAACATGATGAAGAGCGCAGCTCAACAGAGCGCCATGAAAATCCAAATGAACGTCATCAAAACGTTCCTCATCATTTCAATTTGTTTCGTTCTGTGTTGGTCTCCAAATCGCATCTACTACTTTCTCTACAATCTTCACGCCATACAGGGTTTCAGTACAGACGCCCGTTTCGCTACGGTTTCAATCGCATTCTTGAACGTCTCTCTCAATCCGTTCATCTACGCGGCCAAATTGGATCCGGTGAAAAAGTATATCAGACAGAAGTTCTTCGGCAGAATACGACAACAACCGAGCGATGAAAACGTTACGCCTACTGCAGGTGTCATAAACGTTATTGGAAATCCAGCGGACGTACAGGCATGAGTCAAGAAGCAACGCTGGCAAGCGCATAGAGTCTGCCTACGGCCGTTGTGGTAGGACAACTGTGTTCAAAAAAGAAAAACAGTTTTTTCGTCGCTTTAATAGGTCTTTGCCATGCTGGGCTATCAATGTTGTTTTAGTCGTTGTCTTGTGAATGCAATATGCGGCATTTAGCCTAACTGACGAGACCTTACGATTATTGCTAGTTGCATGCTTGTTTGTATTTGTAGCACGTCAATTAATTGTCCCTGTTTAGAATTTAAGCAGAATCCGATGTCTACGTTTTTGCGCATTCCCATCGTTGACTGGAAACTAAGAAACTCTGCTATAAAGCTTACCTATAATTATTAGCCACCAGAGTAGCCTAAACGTTTGATTGCCACACTTAGTTGAATGGAAGGTGCATGTGATGCCAAAGTGGCAGGGTATTATAGGGTAAAAGTAGCATGCCCATTTCAGAGCAACCTACTTCGTGAAACAACATTTCCCAGTGCAACTAGTCTATTGGCTATCACTAAGTGATATATTTATATTTTTCCCTTGGCCAGAAGGCTTTTTCGATAATCCCAGTCAGTACGGTTGATATTAGACCTACCAGACTATTCCGGGGAATTTTTCGTTTGAATGTTCAGAATTACTCCTCCACGGAGAGTAATTTCATTCAAGGTTGGACAGCTGACATTAATTATTATTCCTGCTCAAATAAGCGTTTGATTAATTAAAATAATTTTAGCTAGAAAAAGAAGATGAATTGATTAAAAATAGGTCTTGCTTAAATAGAAGTTGGGCTGATGAAGAATGTTCTTCTTGCGCAAATAGAAGTTAAATTGCGACAGATTTCAAGAACATTAGTGTTCAAAAAAGGCATTACTGTCAATCAATCAAGAAGGCTGAAACGATGTGTTGACCTGAACAATCAATAACATGTGTTGCACTTTCCTTCATCGACGGAAAGTTGAGTTGTAACATTAAACAGTTGTAGGCCTAGATATAATGCATTAGTTCTATCACCGAGTACATTTATTTATTATATTTGTGAATGAAACGTATACGCCTATAGATCTATTACGTAGCCGACTAGTGGCAGCAAGAATAATCATAGGTAGGCATAATTATGCATCTGCCGAAATATTATGTTATATCATTAAGTACATTTGACCCGACGAGTCACCAGTGGGCGGCACACACACACACACACACACACACACACACACACACACACACACACACACACACACACACGCACACACACACACACGCACATCCACACGCGCACGCGAACGGACCCAGCCAAACAGGCTTAAACAGCTTACCAGTTAGAAACAAAATAAGTTTTACACTAATTAAGCAATGTCCGAGCTTATTATAATCCTAGCTCTGCGAAACCGTATAATTATGGCTTCTTTCATTGTATATCCATGCAAAAACAGGTTACTAAGTTAACGAGCAATTGAAACAAAAAATTCAAGTCGTTTCCCGAGATGCATTGTTCTCATCTCAGAGTAACACACATTAGATCTATCACAATGCGACTGTTTTACCGTCAGTCTGTTGCTCCTGTGGAAATGTGATTCTGGCTTCATTACAAACGAATCCTGTTGGCTTAATTTGTCGTACTTGCACGTAGGAGAAAAAATAAAGCAGTTAGCTTTCAAGCGAATTTTAGCCCTATAAGAACTTACATGCTTTTCATTTTTGCTGTTTGTTACATTTGCAACTCGCTTGGCACGCTAGAAGGAACGCATACAGTTGTATAGGCTATTATATAATTGTCATTTATAATAAAAATTATTATTACCTTATTCCAGATCTCAGAATCATCAAAACACCGCAGAGAATAGCTGGTGGAAGGGATGTAGGCCTACTATACACGTAGATTGATATATATATATATATATATATATATATATATATATATATATATATATATATATATATATATATATTCAATAACCGCTTCCCTGAAGCTTCGGTATCCTATCAAAAGGGCGACTTCGAAAGGGTGACAATCAAAACAGCGAGAAAGGGCGGCGATCGAAAGGGCGAGTAAACAAAAGGGCGGAATCAAAGGGCGAGCATCGAACGTTCGCATACTATCCATCAATTCTTATATGAAATTTTAGCAATATAGCTTGCCAATGGTCGGAATTTTCTCTGTATGGACAATAGTTATGTCTAATTGTCTTTAGGGCTATGGGCCTATAAAGGGACAGTTTTAAACATACAGTGTAGTTATGTGCAGCAGATTTGAGATATTTCGATTTGCAGTTAGTTTAAACTACATGTAGCCTAAGTTGCCGAGAAAGTGTGAGAATGAACTTAGAATTCGTAATAAGCATCATAGGTCAAGATATGCTAATGGTTAGTGCATATATAGGCTTATATTCAGACTTGGGAAAAAATAAACGAAAAGAAAATTTAGAAGTGCCCCGAAAACGTACAGCTGAGTCTAAGTCCGCACGGAAGGAAAACCTACAAGAAATTGCCAATTAGTCTAAGCGGATCAAGACCGTGGTCGAAAAGATTACGGCAACAAGGAGTCTCTCAGAGTATATGACCTTTAATCGCTTGTTTTTTAAATCTCTAAATCTCAGTCGGAGTCACGAAAAAGACTATCCTTCAAATAATTGTCTACCCCAGATGAAGAGAAGTCGACAAAAAGCCACTTCCACGTGTGTCTACTTTCGTCGCATGTTTAAACATAATTTATTAGGTATCATGGCTTGCGCAATCTAGAATCTAGATCTTTTCATGATTTTAGCCGACCTGCATCTGACGCTTAACCCTGTCTCATCTGAACGTTCCGATTCCAGAAACAGACGGCAGCAACCTTAGTAGCCATTCGATCCGCCCCTCTGACCCTCAGGTAACTCGAACCGGACCACCTTTGGACTACTCTTGCGGACAAGCATTTTGACTCGTGAATAAGCTGGTGCCCTGCGCTTGGCTTTCGAATAGCGCTTTAGTAGTTTGGAGATTTTGATTAGGCCTACGATTACGATCAACTGACGGTGTGCCATTATCATTTTGTGTAGGAAGCTATCAAGGTAATTAATCGATAAATTTTTCCACTTTTGTCTTTCTAATTGCATCGATAGTAAAACAAGAAAATCAAACGATCGTTCACATAAATCATGTGATTACACAGCTATGATTCGGCGTCATTCAAATTCTATGTTTTTGTCTTTTTGATCCAGCTTTCCATGGCGTTTATCGCATTTTAATTATTATTTGCCTCTTATTAGTAGTAGGAACTTTCGTGCTGGTTGAGAAATTTTGTGATGAACGAGAATTTTCGGCGACAGAATCAAAATTCATTTCCTGAGACTCGCGTCAGGCATCTGATGGCTTTGCTCGTTTTCTCAAAACATTTTGGTCTCATTTTAAGATTTTTTAATTGTTTTTTTTTATTTATCCGTTTAATTGCTATCATACAAATCAGCATAATCTGTTGTGTACTTCCTCTTGTTCGACTCCCCTTCATTTTTTTCCTTTGATGACCGTTGTTAGCGGTGAGTCTGCCCTCAGTCTCTGTCCTACCTAGCCTACTTCCACTGCCTCTCTTCTACTGTTTGTACTCTATCAGGGCTACGGTCATTCAAAAACCATGGTACAAGTAGACTATGACACTCAAAGGAGCTGTTTTCCTGGACATCATTGGAGTCTGCGAAAGAAATAGGAGTTATAGCCAGGAGTGGGAGGGGCGATCTTATTTTCAGCAGATCCGAGTCAAACAACGCAACAGCAAAGCGCCACTGGCAGCTAACAGAAAATTCAAATAAATTTTTTTACCCTGAGCGAGGCTTGAACCCAGGTCGCGATAATGACTCTCAGTTTATCGGCCAACACTCTCTCCACTGAGCTGCGGACCCCCCTCCAGGTTTGGGATTGAATCTTCCAGAGAACGGGTAGCGTATAGGAGTTATAAGAGTAGAGGAATACAGTTCAGACTGTACGTGGGGAGCAGCGGTCGCTATGGATCTAACTTCATCAATTCATTGAAAATATGGGAAGGGTCGATGCCTGATATCCGGTCGCTATAAAAATCTGAGTGCAAACAATATACATACAGATTTACAAAATGAAAACAACACAGTATTCAAGATGCTTGAAGATCATATTATAGGCCTACTCATCACTAGAATAAAATCATTAAAACAATATAATTAGCCTATTCATTGTCACCTCACTTGATGCCGCAATTATATACATGTAGGGGCCTAGTGTTCTAGTTTTCGTCTTTATTCATTTCTACGTTTATGTCATTGGACCAATCTATTTATAGCGTACCTGTCTTAAAGTCACCACTGCATTCTAAAAATCAATTAAATTGTTCTATCGTAAATTTATCAAAACGTTATAATTATTTCTAATAAGTCGGCGATAGGCCTACTACGAAAGCGTTCTTTCAGTTGCATGCGTCATTTTTCTCTTCACTTTCATTTGGCTTCAAAAGAAATGCTGGATAAATCTTTCGTCCACGTCACAGTTGTTGACGCCTTATACTCTACTGAAGGTCACGCGGGAAACAGTGGAACCTGCAAAAATTAATAACAAATTTGATTATTGTTGCAACGGTCTTTATGCAAAAGTGTTGATCTGCACATCCCTAAGAGCCGGACACGCGTCTCACATTGTGTTTTAAACATGATACAATTATTATGAATTGAACTCTGACGGAATTACAGCTAGGCGTCTTGCATTTTGTTCAATCCGACGCCATGCTAGACTTCTTATAATCTGTTGCTACTATGGTTTGCAATCTAAAACATGGGAATATCAATCTTCGTTGGTTTTCAAATCGACAGAACGCAGTAGGCCTAACGGATGATCAGATGTTATTGCAGTAGTCGAGTTCAATTGTCAAAAGCCATCCAAGGCTCCAATGACATCCTAATGGTCAATTTGTCAGCACCATCTGCCGAATGGATGGTTGATTGTATCTTTTGGAAGAGTGGCGAAAACGATTCGGCATCCGTGCGCGTTTTGTGCCAGAGTAATTACCGTTACTCTGAAACCCTTCCACCCAACTCCAACTGAACCTTAAATAATGACTCGTTCGGCGAATATATGGTTCGTAAAAAAATTATGGTTCGTTGTTGACTCGCCTGCACGAGGATCGGAAGGACAGAATGGTGCATTACATTCTGTTAAATTCGACGCCTTATGTTAGCTTAAGGTGATGTCCCATCAGAGTCGATTAGCGTCGCCCTCCTGCTCTTACCAGGCATTAGACTGGCACTAGCACAGAATGGGCAGAGGCAGGCTCAGACAACTTTTAACATAGATGAATTTTTACGGCAGGTGTTCTTCGTGCGCTTCACAATAGGGCCTACTAACATTCACTTATCAGTTGAAGCGGACCAGGACTTTTTTAACGTGCAGTTGTACACAAAATGTGCAGTTCTAAATGGATTTGTGCAGCTGTAGAAGCATTTCTGTCACAAGTTCTGTGCAGCTAAAACTAGGAAAAAGGTCATCCGATTTTAAGCAATTTATCATGGAGGATGGGAAGAAAAGAAGGGGTTGTGCAGTTCTAAAAATTCCTTTAAAACAGCCCTGAAGCGGACGAGTACGCAATAGGATTGAAAACAAAAGATGATGACAAGCGTAGATCGAGTATTCGTGACTTTAGGTCTTAGTATGCGTAAATATTTGTGAATATTAAGATTTTTTAATATTCGTAAATATTCTTAAATATGCGTTAGCGTTTTAAAGTAGGCCAAAACCATCGAAACCTCAATGCTACCCAGTAAGGTAGGCTAGCTTAGGCTTCTTTGTGTCTCCATGACATTCACTCGCATTCAAGACGACTGAATTCATATCTGCAATGCGCTTAGCCTATTATAGTATTCGTTGACAGTGCTTATATTCGCTGATAGCCTATTCTTTAATATTTGCAAATCTTAATATTCGTAATATTCGATTACTCGATCTGTGATAACAGGTTTAAGCAAAATGTGCAATCTGAAGTGCATACTGAATATACATGCAAGAGGGCAATACAACGTACGTCAGTCGTCTTTTGTAATGATGAGTCGTTGATAAACAGTAACTTCTCGAGTGTCTGCAGTCTATGCTGCTGTAAATTTAATTTAATTTACGACTATGCTATTGCATTGACAGCTGCTGACACTTCAGATTCTCTTAATGACTGTGTAGACTGTCTATAGTAGTCTACAAGTCACTACATGGCTTAGCACCGGACTACCTCAAATCCTACTGCGTGCAGATGGCTTCGTCAGGTGCTGGTCTTACGCTGAGATCCAGTGTGAAATAGGGCTTTTTTAACGTGCAGTTCTAGTTCTACACAAAATGTGCAGTTCTAAATGGATTCGTGCAGTTATAGAAGCACTTCCGTCAGGTTCCGTGCAGTTGAAACTAGTAAAAAAAATAGGCCATTTTCCTCAGATTGGGAGTAATTTACCATGGAGGATAAGAAAGGAGAGAAGAGGATGTGCAGTTCTAAAAATTCCTTAAAAACAGGCCTTGTGTGAAAGGAGATCTGTACATGTATGTGCGAAGGGCGAAGACACGCTTCGGGGAGCGTGCTTTTTCAACTGCTGGCCCCCGCTGATGGAATGTCTGCCTATCATAGTTCGTTCTGCCAACTCACTTGACGTTTTCAAAACTCGACTGAAGACATAATATTATGTTTTCTAAGGCGTACCTTCGACCGACTATATTATGTTTGTGTTTGTAAAGGCGCCTTTGTAACGGCATGTGCTGTGCTACGGCGCCATAGAAATTGTCGTCTTTATTATTATTATTATTATTATTATTATTATTATTATTATTATTATTATTATTATTATTATTATTATTATGGGCACTCGCAGAAATTTTTGCAAGAGGGGCAAACACATCGGTCACGGTTAAATTTTTTAACAAGAGTTTTAAAATGCGAAGCGGATAATTAAGAAGATGGGTTTTTCACAGCAGAGGTTTCTAAATGTAAATTTCCCAGTTTCGTATTGTGCATCGTTGGTAGCATTGGTGCTTTAATGCGAAGAAATTTGATAACAACAAAAAGAAGCATCTAAAAATAGGAAAATGGATTTTGCAGGGAGGCAAGTGCCCCCTCTTGCCCCTATGTGCGGGCGCCCATGATAGTAGTATATTCGTTTAATTTCAGAGTAAGACAACCAGGGTGACATAACGTACCAAGTTACAGGTCAGAGAAGTAAAATAGTACACATAATTTATAATAAAGTTTAGATAGTTTGAAAGTCGGTCCGATATCTTGGAGTATCTTACATTCAGTGACACTTGATAGATCCAAGGCCGTGACCAGAGATCACAGATTAGTTTTGTGTTGCGGTTGCTAGTTGAGCATGCTGTAATTTAGTTTTGGCATACATGTATTTTAAACGTTTGGATTAATTAATTAAATTTAATTGAACTCTGCTCTAATCAGATAATTGAATTTAATCCCATATTTATGAAGGGCAAATCACTAAGGAAATCACTATGAGTCTTTGCATCAGTTGCATGGTGACGATGTGCAGTCCTACACACACTGTTACAGTAGAGCAACGGTTCAGACATTAGTAGCTTACGACTATGATTACGAATGAAAACCAGCCTACATTTCACGAGTCACAACTCACCACGAACCGCAACCTTCATTCGGAGGCTATCACCGTATCGAGGTTTTCTCTGGAACACCGTCTTTCTCGGATATCCCTTCTGCATGATGAAGACGAATTTGTCCCTCACTTGCAATCCGTTTACATTCATATCGTACTTGGTGAAAAGCAAAACAGCGGATTTCTGAAAATGCATTTTGTCTGCTTCGACCGTATCTGCCGTGACTCCGATGATGATGGTGCCCGTTGTGGCCGATTCTATTGTCTCCAATAGCTGCAAAGTTTGATACGGTCTGGCATAAGTATCAAATCGCTGTCTATTTTTAGTGGTACATGTCATGGGGTCGAGTTCGAAGAGTGTAACTCCGCGATTTCTGTCGATCTGCGCGGGAGTAAGGATCTCGTCCGAACTGCCTCCACTTGTCTTCACGTAGCCAGCTTTCTTCGAATCGTCGTAACCATACGCCGCCATGTCTACTGTGCAATACTCTGTTCAACAAACCATGAAATCAGTTGAGATAATTATGAGAACTGCGCCGTGGTTTTACCAAGAAAATGCTCGAGGTACCCATACGAAATTTGTAATGGTGAGACGGTTGCAGTGTCGCGACCTTGAGCAAGACATTCATTCACAGTATGGTCAGCGACCATCGGCTGATTCTTTGCCTGGTGACAATATATTATGGATGCTCTTAGTAAATGCATTCAAATAGTTGCGGGAATTCATGACAATAATCGCTGTGGCTGGCTCTGCGACAGACACAGACTCCCTATACCACACTTCGTCAAATGCCAATAATTGGTGTCTCTATCAAATCCCTGAGATACACAATACAATGCAAGTGCATTTGATACAATACAGTACGACTGTACCTGACACAATACAACACAACAGCATTTGAAACAATACAATACTACTGTTTCTGATACTGCCCTCCTGGAAGATTTCTTCCAAACTCATATAATACGGAAAAGACAATCATCGATAGTGCTGACTACAGGGTAAGTGAGCAACTGTGTTTGTCCTCGATCAATTTATTGAGACCATCAACCGTCAATTATTTACAATGGCATGATTTGCAATGACAGGATGGTGACAATAACTTAATTTTTTGTTTGTTTGCTTGTTTGTGCACTTGTTATAGCGCCCCTTCAAGCTATTTACTCAGAGGCGCTCCCGACTACAGAGCGGACACTGCGTCGGAGTTTCTCGTCGAAGCGCCGAGCAATTGCGAGTGAAGGACTTACCCAAGGTCCCTACGTGGCGACTTGAGGTGGATTCGAACCTTCAACCCTTCGGCTGCAAGGCGACAAACATACCCACTACACCACCGCGCCCCATCTATCCTTCCGGTTCTCGTGCATGCGAGTTAACATTCAACTATAATTATATCTTCGCCTAAGAGTTTGCGCCGATCAGCGGCCATATTGGTTGTTTATCAGACGACTCCGTCATCATTTCGATGGATTATTTCAACACTATGCAGAATTCGCGCAGCAATTTCACACACGTTAGAGTTTATTGGTTCTAGGTTCGTGGACCGAACTTATTCGTCGAGTTCGTCAAGGATTTTGCGTTGGAAAGGATTTTGTTCGCAAGTCGTCTTGGTTCGAGCGTCAACCATCAAGACCGTGCGGCTTCACCGCTGTTGTCTGGTGTTTGTAGCTCGCCGAAGGACGGTTCACGCAGGTCAGGGGAGTTAACTAAATCGGATGTTGTCTCTGGTGACGTTCAAAGCCACCGACCGACAAGCGACAAATGCCTTCTACTGTGCAAACCCTGTGCCCGACGATTGGCCGGACGCGCGCATCATCTTCTACCAGCGAGGAACTTCAGTTTCGTCATCGTTTCGTGTTTGCGAATTGCGAGTTCTGTCACCTGTCGCCGCTCTACTCTGTCGACTCAACCTGTACCAGAGACTCAGAAAATTCACACCATCTGAAGGCTGTCAACGGGATTCCGTTGGATGATTCTACGTGTCTGCGATGATTGTTTCCAGCTCACTGTGATTTATTTTGCTAATTGATCAAATTTTCTTGTTGTTATGACACTTAACATCGCTTCGGCTAGTTAGCGCAGAGAGCGCCTCTGAGTAGTTTTTTTGAAGAGGCCCTATATAAATAGGCCTGCTCGGAATGAAGGACGGCTCTAAGAGATGAATATCCCTCTAAGAGAGACACCTATTTGCTACTTCAACTTTAATAGGTGGCTAAACGGTTAACAGCATGAGCTGAAAGTCTTTCGAAGTCAAAATATTTTTTAAAATTTATGACAAAATTATATAGCGATAGAAAAGTAACAGCAAAAAGTATTTAAACAATTCAGTGCCATGACTAGGCTGCACACATATAGGCCTATCTTCGTAATCATCTATCAAGGACGTACGAAGCACTATTTTAACCCTTTGTACACTCCTGCTTAATGTGCATAGGAATTTGGCTCTATATGCCTGGCCCAGTGACTTTAATGTGGAATCTTCGTGAGTAGACCGAACGGACATGGCACGAGAGCCGCACGGTAGAGCGCAGCGTGCCTAGTAGAGTAGTGATGCATGTCAGTACTAGTATATTCTGTAAAGTTAGGATTTATGAGATCATGGATGAATCGATAGGCCTACATGAAACCCCAATCTTTGTGATCGTTATATGGTGAAACTTGAGCATATAAAATTTGTGAACTACTGGACTAGGCCTAAGTCTTGTGTAAGGGGCTTAACTCCAGTTATAACCTAATACGTATTGCGCGTTTTGGGGGAAGAACTAATTTGTATAGCCTGGATATAGGTCTATACGTAGACGACCATGCTAAATTACAGTACGATAAACAAGGATATGGGACAGAGTTTGTGGGAGGTTCTATGAACGATCCACCTTTTTGAAATAAATTATGCATTATCTTGATATGATCATTCCACTTCCACGTAAGGTAGGCCTATTGGTTAATGTGCATACCAAGAAATTTAGTGAAGCTAGCCTGCGCTATGAACGCAGTCTAGAGTTTATAATCAATTGCAGTGAATCACTGTGGAGTAATTTTTTGTTAAATCGAAACAGTATAAGCTTAGTTTTGTCCATGTTTAAAGAAAGTCACTTTGCAGAGACCCACTCGGCTGTGAATCAAGGTCCGTAGACCTATAGACCTATTATAGGCTACAAAACCACCATCTCAGTATATAAAAGAGGATCGAACCCGTACACTTCGCGTTGGAGTACGAATTCTCTAAGCAATCAGTCACAGTATCTTATCCATTTTCATCATTGGCATACTTACCAATGAGCGGAGGATCGTTTAGTGACGCAATGGATCTCTGAGTGTCGGCTAGTCTCCGCTCTATGCTCGTCAATCGCGCTTCCAGACGAGTCACAGAGCAGCAACTGCTGTCGCTATGGACAGCAACCGACGATGGACCACGAAGAACCGACTCATTCCGCGCATCCGCCAACATAGCAACCAACAACGCACCGGCGACCGCTCCAATCCTAACACGGAAACCCATCACTGTTGTGCTGCGATTTAAAGCAAAGCAATGTTTCACCCTGACAGAAGGGACTGGATTAACTGATTCTGTGTATTATCGTACTCTTTATACGCCAACTGATCGGCATATTGACCTCACGCGGATGATGATCTACAGGTGTTCAAACTAATCATGCCAACTGGAGTACACTTGGGTTGATGGCGGCCATCATAAATTATATCATTCCCAACAAATTGCTTCCTAATGTCATATTCGCATACTTTATTGAACAGTCGTTTAATCAACATCATATCTGTTAGCACAGATAAATTAGCTTCAGATCGGTTTGTTCATGTTTCGCTATTGTCACAGATTGTAACCCAAGACATTTGATAGTTATTTTTGTCAGGGAACTGTTGTGCATTACTATTTGCACATACTATTATAGGATGAACGAATAGTGGAGGAGTTAGAAGAGGCGAGGGAATCAGCGAAGTCTTTGTGGACCAGCTGAGCCCGTACTCGAAGCATACTAAGCAATACAAGTCACGAGCTTAGGAAGACACTTAGGTTGATGGCCAGTTAAATGTTTAATTCAACACGAGCGAACACTCTCTTATCTGTCTGTCTCTCTAACTGTCCATCCATCCATCCATCCATCCATCCATCCATCCATCCATCCATCTATTCATGGAATTTATATAACGCGCCTTCGAGATGACAATTCAGATGCGCCTACGACCCAGGCTCGGCCAGAGAAGAAAGTCTTGAGCAGTTGGCAATAAGAGTCAGGCAGGTCTAGCGGATGGGAACGCAGATAAGAGAAACCATTCTGTACAGAGAGAACAAATTTACCGTCATATGCGTTCTGGAAAGGGTGTCTGGTTTAGTAATTTGAAGTTTGTGGTGTATGCTTACGAACACACTGGGAATTAAGCGAATCTTGTCGACGGTTCATTCAATTGTAGCAGTTATCGAAATTTTATATAGGAATAATAGCATAAGGCATTTGGTGTAATACTGAGATGCGTGGAGTGCGCCGTTCAAATAAACGTGATCTTGTTAAGAAATCAGGTTTTTCTGCCGCTCACAATATTCGTGGTCAAGAATTGTAGTCTTTGTTTTGAAGAGAATTATTACGAGACATTTCAGGAGACACAAATAAGAACAACACATTTTCCAAATGCTTGAACATCTTAATTATACTCGAAGGTCTATTCTAAGTAAGCTTATCATGCCGATATTGTGAAAAAAATATTTTTGTCAGAGTCTTAAATTCAGTCAAGTTTTAATCGTTAAATTTGTTTGTCGTAATTTTAGTTGTGTCGTCCTTCTGTCGGTCTACACAATAGTAATTTTACCACTTTCAGATAGGCCTATAATTTTTTAAGTTTAACATAAGAATCTATTAATTAAACAATCTTGCACAGTCAACGAAACCTTTAAAAATCAATTGAAAAATCTCAATGTTAGGTCTATTCGAAACCTAGACATGCAGTTAGAAGGACGTATGACTAATGTGTTCTCTCAACTGCATGAGCCACACGTCGCAGTAGTTTATACTTTGTCACCTTTCACTTTGGCAGTAGAGTTGTATGATGTCGCTAAACTTGCTGGAAGGTCACATCTTGAGCAGTCGAACCTTTATAAAATAAACACAGCACGCAATATATTGCAACAGTCTAAATCAATACAAATAAAAACTGCAAAAAGAGCGTTTGATCGCAACCTCGGGAAAAATCTGCTTTAAGCACTTAACATGCCAACAACGCAGTTTAAAGTGAGCTACATAATGCAACCGTATAGGCCTAAGCCCGTACAGGTATCGAAATTTCTATTCCAACAACAGACCTTTACTAAATTTCATTTACAGTTGTACGGATTAGCTATTGGTAGTTTCAACGCGAATACAGTGACCAGCAAACTTAATTTCTTTGCAACTGTGAAGGTTGCAGGCAGCTCAAACTGGTCGAAATCTAGGCCTACACAGTTAAGTAAAAGATTTCTTCAAAGAGGAAAATGTCTATTTTAAATTTAACCGCGAGAACTGCGAGATTGCCTCATACAGAATTCAGTAGTTATCGCTCATGAGTTTGCAAAATGAAAGTTGAATCTCTTGATACGAAAATAACGCCTTGTGTTTATTGAACTTCAATCATGCTGTGCTGTGAATATGAATATGCCAGATACATGCATGCATACGCATGCAAGCAGCATGTTAGAGTATGATGATGATGAGTTCTATGTCCATTGGCTTTTTTGAGGTGGTTTTCCGTTGCCTTCATCGCAGACAATTATTATTGTGGGTGAGCAACTTATCCAAGGTCGCTACGCAGTGGCTTGAGGTAGATTCAAACCTGCGATCTCACGGGATGGGGCTGGTAGGTAGTAGCCTATGTATGGTTGGTACTCGAAAGCTAGGACAGTGCAGCACCAAACATGAATACTTTAGAAATGGCGTCAGATGCAGTGTCCAGAGGCCATCGAATGTGAAATGCACGCCATTGATAAAGTTAAGGACTTATAGTTGATCATGATAACAGATTCTGATGCCAGTGGACATTGAAAAGCGCTTGTGTATAGCTCTGCTGTGAGAAGCGGTTTGCAACTGTTGATATTAGGTTAGGTTAGATTAGATTAGATTAGATTAGATTACATTAGATTAGATAAGATAAGATTAGATAAGATAGATCAGATCAGATTAGGTTTAATTAGGTTGTATTGAATAAATTATTGGATTGAATTAGATTAGATTAGATTAGATTATAATCTTGGCGTCACCAAGAATTCGGTGTAAAGGAGGAAGTTGTTCTGCACTGTTGTTGTGAACTTCCACAGTATACTTCCACAATATGACAGCTCCATCATACATGTAGTTGGTATACTGCAATTATTGTCTGCGGCTTAAACAATAAGCGCTGTCAATTAGGAATTCTCAGCTTGTCCTCACCAGCGACATAATTCTCTTGTGCTGCGGGCTACGAGCATATCTGAGGACTTTTCTATTCTGAGGACTTTTCTATACTCATTCATTCATTCATTATTAGCCTTTATATAGCACCCCTTCAAGAAACTACTCAGAGGCGCTCCCAGACCAGCCACGGTAAAAGAAAAAAGATTTAAGGGACTTAAGAAATAAGGATTGACTGGTCAGGTGGAGGAGATGGAGGTTAGGGGGAGGTCATTCCAGATTGACGGCCCCACAACCGAGAAGGCTCGGCGCTGTCTGGTAGCCAAGCGAGCCCGTGGAACAAGCAGTTGTCCCTTCGCAGCAGAGCGAAGGGTCCGACGCGCTTCAATGTCAGAGACATAATATGCATTCAGATAATTATATGACTACATGTACGTAATTACGATATTATGAGATTAGTTGAAATTGCGATTTCACAGCGTAGCACGAAGCACATTCTTCATCTCGAGGATTTCCCCAACGAAACATATTTTGTGTTTACAGCCACGATTACGAATAAAGATTACACCAAAACAGTAACCTATAGTATACAATTAAATCACAAAGTCTTACCACGAAGCAAAATCGTCATATTGAGCCATTCCTCGCATCGATACTCTCTCGCGAATATCGTCTTCTTCGGATATCCCTTCTGCATGATGAAAGCGAATTTCTCCGTCGTTTCCAGTCCAGTTACATTCATGTCGTACCTGGTGAAAAACGAACCGACGACATTCTGGAGCGACGCATTGTCGTAGTCTTCTACCCAATCGGCCGTAACTCCGACGATGATTGTTCCCACTGGTGCCGATTCCAGTGTCTCCAACAACTGCAACCTATTGTCTGCGGACGCCATTGTGTCGAAGACCTGTTCGTTTTTCGTAGTGCAATCTCTGGTGTCCAGTTCGAACGTCGTCACTCCGCGATATTTCATCCCCTGCTCCGGCGCGGGGTTCTCGTGCGAACTACCCCCGCTTGTTATGACGAAACTGTATTGAAACGAATCGTCGTGGCCGTATGACGCCAATTCTACGGTGCAATTTTCTGTCAACCAAAACATTAAATTTTGCTCAGAGTTTAGATTGGCGATAACTCCTCGCGCTACACAAATTCATTCATTCATTCATTCCGAAAACTTATACAGTATAGCGCTCCTTCAAGAAACCTACTCAAATGCCCTATAAGGACTTGGGTTTCATGTAGTCGTTTTTTGTAGGTTTATTATCCTTTGTGCATGTCCTCCATTAATCTTCTCCCCCCAGAACGAGTAACTGCATACTTCCTTAGCACGCTTGCATAATCTAGAGATTCCGTGCTGTGATTCGCTGATTGGAAAGCGATTTATCACCAGAATGCTGTGTGCATGACTTGTTTAAAGTCAATATTTTCGTTATTCTATTCAAGTTGTGATTTTATTTGTACGTTTTGTTACCAATTATTACTTCTGTATATTATATGGATGTGTTATGTCCCACTGTTCATTAACAAGTGGAGTAGTAAAGAAAATACTTACTTACTTACTTACTTACATACTTACCTACTTACTTACTTACTTATTTACTTACTTACTTACTTGCTTACTTACTTACTTACCTGCATAGGTCCCTTGTGATGGAATGGACTTTTCCACCAGTTCGCTCCACTATCCACTCTGGTGGTCTTTCCCCATCTTTACTTCGTCTCAAGTCCTGTCTTTTCTCCGGGGTCGATCACACTGGGAGTGCCACTGAAGCGCCTCATAAATCAGCTTGTGAACCCAGGAAAGAATTATGTCGGAATACCTTTGATCAATGAGTTGGCGCATGCCTTTTGCGTGCGGTACAGTTGGTCCTCCAAGCTGGCCATTCGCGACTCGAGGCTCTTCCCAGTACAGTCAGAATTAGAAGAAAATGCTGCCGCAGAAACAGAAACAGAAACAGCAGCTGCAGAAGTTTCCTGATAAGAAGCAGGATCAGAAACTGGTGCTTCAGAAGTTTCCTGATAAGAAGCAGCAGCTGTAGAAGTTTCCTGATAAGAAGCAGCAGCTGTAGAAGTTTCCTGATCAGAAACTGGTGCTGCAGAAGTTTCCTGATAAGAAGCAGGATCAGAAACTGGTGCTTCAGAAGTTTCCTGATAAGAAGCAGCAGCTGTAGAAGTTTCCTGATAAGAAGCAGCAGCTGTAGAAGTTTCCTGATAAGAAGCAGCAGCTGTAGAAGTTTCCTGATCAGAAACTGGTGCTGCAGAAGTTTCCTGATAAGAAGCAGCAGCTGTAGAAGTTTCCTGATCAGAAACTGGTGCTTCAGAAGTTTCCTGATAAGAAGCAGCAGCTGCAGAAGTTTCCTGATAAGAAGCAGCAGCTGCAGAAGTTTCCTGATAAGAAGCAGCAGCTGCAGAAGTTTCCTGATAAGAAGCAGCAGCTGTAGAAGTTTCCTGATAAGAAGCAGCAACTGTAGAAGTTTCCTGATAAGAAGCAGCAGCTGCAGAAGTTTCCTGATAAGAAGCAGCAGCTGTAGAAGTTTCCTGATAAGAAGCAGCAGCTGTAGAAGTTTCCTGATCAGAAACTGGTGCTGTAGAAGTTTCCTGATAAGAAGCAGCAGCTGTAGAAGTTTCCTGCTCAGAAACTGGTGCTGTAGAAGTTTCCTGATAAGAAGCAGCAGCTGTAGACGTTTCCTGATCAGAAACTGGTGCTGCAGAAGTTTCCTGATAAGAAGCAGCAGCTGCAGAAGTTTCCTGATAAGAAGCAGCAGCTGTAGAAGTTTCCTGATAAGAAGCAGCAGCTGTAGAAGTTTCCTGATCAGAAACTGGTGCTGTAGAAGTTTCCTGATAAGAAGCAGCAGCTGTAGAAGTTTCCTGATAAGAAGCAGCAACTGTAGAAGTTTCCTGATAAGAAGCAGCAGCTGCAGAAGTTTCCTGATAAGAAGCAGCAGCTGCAGAAGTTTCCTGATAAGAAGCAGCAGCTGTAGAAGTTTCCTGATCAGAAACTGGTGCTGCAGAAGTTTCCTGATAAGAAGAAGCAGCAGTAGAAGTTTCTTGTTCAGAAACAGTTGCTACAGAAGTTTCCTGAGCTTCAGATTGACCCGCCACGTTTGACACCACACCCATCAAGAAAGCACAAGCGAACAATAGCCTAGCATTGCCGAGGGTCCACTTGTGCTGAATTTAATTTCCAGAGTAACACAGGGGTTATTTTAACGCGCATCTAGACACAAAGTGTGTAGTTGGAAAACCAATTTGTGCAG
Source organism: Lumbricus terrestris (assembly GCA_949752735.1). Lineage (NCBI taxonomy): Eukaryota > Metazoa > Annelida > Clitellata > Crassiclitellata > Lumbricidae > Lumbricus > Lumbricus terrestris. The sequence continues at coordinate 44,600,548 of OX457048.1, forward strand.
TTGAAAATCAGGTTTTGTGCAGTTACTTTTTTACATACAATCGCATAAACAATATAAGCAGCTAATATATTTTAATTAAACTATTATTGCAGCAAACAAGATTATAAGACATTTTTGCCGTGAATTTAACTTTAAATTTCTACCGACAACTCTATTGACATAAAATACAAGAAAACAAGTCTATAGGCCTAGATAAAGACATGGCATATTCAAACAAGCTGTCTGATGCAAGTCAAATAACGCTTAGCGAAACGAAATAAAATGCAAGATTCACAGTTTGTAACAAAATAATTAGTTAAAAACGAAAGCCAGGCGGAGCACAGGGCTTCTCTGCTGTTGTGTTTACAACTTCAACCATTTTAAACAATAGACATGAATTAAAGCATATAAACATGAAGGATCGCAAATAATCCTAGACCGTATCAAAATTTCCCCAATTCAGCTATTCCTCGCATAACGAGCTTTGGCGGGTCACGTACACTTACTTTAGAGATCAAAATGCTTTTGGTTTTGCAACATCAGAGGTGATATCTTGACTAAAAGAGTAATCGCATTCTGCCTGTTCGCTTGCAGAAAGTGTAAATATTCCCTTAAACCAACGTTGTTTTGATGCTTTTGGCGTGTCCCTCATTCTACGGACTCGCTTTTGCAGCCACAGAAGCACGGACGCCCTAGGATCCCATTCTATCAATGGCGGCATGTTGTGATAAATGTACAAGTATTCATTTTCGGAGTTGACCGACATACTGCTTCTGCCGGTAGATTTTAAAGCGGAGCTTGTGCTGATAAGACGTTCAACGTCTGCGCTGTGAGGTTTAGCAGCCAGAAGACGGGCCAAGACCGTTGTCACACTTCTGTATGAGTCAGATGATGCAAGAAAGCGAACTTTTTGTGCCAGTGTCATCTGTCTAAGAGCTTCAATATTGTCCATTTCAAGCAACTCCCAAAACTCAAGAGATAGCTCGGACAAAGCGAGATCAGGACAGAGCATGCTGTGAACTCCTTCCAAATTTGCTGAAGATTGTAGAGTGGCAAAGGACTTCGCAGTACGCATCAGTTGAGCATCCACATCAAAGCGTTGGTCAAGGAACTCGACTAGCGAGGCAACCACTTCTCTACAAACAGCATTGACATCCCTGCAATCGGAAACATATTGGTGGTGTTCTTTGCGGCGTTTCTTTGTCCTCATTAGCTCAATTCCTTTCAGGATCTTTGTTACGCCATCTGGCTGTAACACAAGTTCCTTCTTCAGAGCCTTAGTCCACCCTCCTGGTAAGTCATCTTCTGTTAAAGCTAACAGCCGTGCTTTTACCGACTTAGTTGTCTTTTCAATGTCGAGAATAGTGATGCCATCTCCTTGCAGCAGTTTCTGGTATCTGCTGAAGACAGTGAGAACATCAGCCAAAAATGACAGGAGTACGAGTTTATCCTCATCTAGAAGAAATGCCAAAAAACCACTTGAAGCTTTATCTTTGGATTGCCGCATATAAAGAACAAGCGAAAACCATGATACCAGAACCGAATTTACTAATGCGTATGAAAACTCAGACCACCTAACCTCAAAAAGCTTAGGAAGCGCAACGAGGTGAGAGTTGTTAAGATCTGCGACTTCCCGAAGTTCCCTTGATCTGAGACCTGATGTGTGAAAATATGTGGACAGGGCTACCAGATTCTGAAATATATGACCAATCTCACTGACAGAGTTGCTGGTAGATTTCCAAGCCAAATTCGAACGGTGAACTGCACACCAGATTGTTAACAAAGGGACAGATGTTGATTGATGATCCCTCATTTTGGCTCGAAATAGAGTCCATAAGCCAGACCTCTCACCTGTATTGATAGACGCTCCATCCGTCACCAAAGAGGACGCGTGTCTTAGTATATGCTTTGCAGCAGATTCTCCAACTGTGTTAATGCATGCTTCTTCCAGAGCTTCGAGAATCCCCTTAGCGCCTCGGCAACGAGGTTCGCTGGCACCTAAGAAGTATTGTTCCTCTGAACCAACCCCTCTGACCACTTTCGCCATAACGTAAATTTTATCAATTTGCGTTCTGTCTACGGTTCCATCGCATCGTATGGATAACGCCAATACATCATTGGTCAGCTTTTTCGCAAGAATTTCTTGGTGACTTTGTACAATGCATTGCAAAAATTCTTTGTGAGATGCTGGCGTCAAGTACTGTAAGTTCCAATCTTGCTCAGTTGTCATTTTACCGCAATTCCATGAGAAAGCAGATGCCATAGTACTGATAACAACTCTTGCAGGAAATGAAAATGCACTCAGAGTTAATTTCTTTGCATCTCCATATGCGTGTACGAAAAGACTGCCGACTTTCTCTGCCAGTTTCTCATTGACCTTTGAGATTGATCTTCCCATATCAGACATTTTCACAGCGTCTACCGGAGATAAGGTTGTCATACGATGAGCCTTCAAGCTTTGAGAATGATAAGGCTGCTGCAAGTGCTTCCGTACCGTTTCTTTTCGAAAAATTACTCCACACTCCATAGCAATAGGTGGCACCTGACATTTTACTGAAAGTCTTTTCACCAAATCTTGAAACTTACAGCAAGCTGTACAGCTTACGTAGTGACGGCCGTTTCGTCGAAAATGACGTAAAGTGTTGGTGGTTTGCACCGGTCTAATTTCCAAAGATTTTTCTCTGAGTTCTTTTTTATCCATACCATAGTCATATGGCATTGCAGATGAGCTAACGCATGCTGCTGGGTCACACTCTGGTACTTCTGTGAGTTCTGTCTTCCCAGATGATAATAACGTCGAAATATCGGATAACTTGTACAGTTGAATGGCTGCATGGCTTATCTCCAGTTGTATACTTATGTAGCCAGTCAAAGTAAGCAACATCATCTAATCTATCTGTCTCAACGTGTATACCTACCACGTATCTCAGGCTGACTGCATTTGAGGAGCTAGAAAAACGTCAATGTAATTGGAAAATCTCAAATAGACGTCTTTTATGGCCCCAATAAGAAACTACCCTCCAAGTATCCAACACTTGTTGCTAGCAATAATTATTTACCGGACTCAGCCATGTTTGTTTGTTTGTTTGTTTGTTTGTATGTGCACTTGTTATAGCGCCCCTTCAAGCTCTCTCTACTCAGAGGCGCTCCCGAATGCAGAGCGGACACTGCATCGGAGTTTCACGCCGAAGCGCTGAGCAATTGTGAGCGAAGAACTTGCCCAAGGTCCTTACTCGGCGAGGTGGATTCGAACCTCGAACCTTCCGGCTTCAAGGCAATGACGCCACCACTATACCACCGCGCCTCACATGTCCGGTAATGCCTCAAATTTCTAACCGGACGTTTAGTGGCGGCGCTGGGGAGGCGGGCTAAGGGGCTAAACCCCCCTAAAAAAGGTCATCCATTTTTCCCCCATGTAAAATTTTTAAAAAATTGACGATTAACCCCCTTTAACCCCCCCCCCCAAAAAAACTGAAATCCTGGCGCCGCCGCTGATTCTGTCAATTATGTGCAGTTGAGAAATTTCCTTAAAATAACCCCTGGAGTAACACCGGACTAGTATCAATCCCTCTCTCTCTCTCTTATACGCACACTTAAGCAAAACCGCTTCTCCCACGGCATCTCAAGCAAGTTACGCACAACAAAATACACTGAGGCTGATGGCCGGCTGTGCGTAATTCGCCACTTACGGCTTCTTAGTGTCGTGCATACGTCAAAGCACAGCCTTTACTTTATTTCTCATCATAAAATGAAATCATTAAACCAATTAAACGCCAAGACTTCGATGAAGATATCATTTGAAAGGGAGTAGACAATCTATCTTTATAATTATAGACCAATTGAATTTCTTGCGCCGTCGGCAATAGCCCTATATATCACGCATGGATTTTCTGCCATGCGCATTAGAGTAGCCTACGCTTAGGTTGAGGAAGTGAGACTTATTTGTCATTGTCTCAAGGCCGTAACTAGGGGCTGTTTTGGGTGTTTGAAACTCCCCCCGCCCAAACGAAATAATGTAAAAATGAAATACTGCATTTAGGCTACTAGCTCATGATGTAAGAACTGCAGTGTGTAATGTGATTTCGAGCAAAAGATGTCGAAAATCGCGGAAAATAGTTTTTTTGGCACCGGCGTGAAGGTATTACGAGCCCAAACAAGGTAGGCAAAGCAGGCGTTGACGAAAGAAAAGTTCGTCAAAAATGTCGACGACTAAAAAATTCACTGTCGGGACCACCCTCCCCCCCAATATAATCCAAGCTACGGCTTTGACCAATCTTATTGTGTTCAATCTCTGAAAAGTCTTTCCGCGGCAGTCGATGCAGCAGAAAAGTGATATATTATATATAAATACATATGTGTATGTTATGTATAATTTTATCATTTTTATATATGAGGTAATGATGGGTTAAGGCAGGGGCTGATCCAAGGGGCCAATCCGGCCATGGCCTCCCCCCCATTTCAAAAGTACATAGAACGTGGTCCATTTTGGTTTCAATAAGCATTAAATCAATGCAGCGGGAGAGAAAAGTAGGGTACGACGAGAGTCGAGAGGTCATAGTATAAATTATTTTATTTTGCTTGCAGAGATTACGTCGACGACGATTGGTGACTAAAAAAGGTCATCAGTTATTTTGGCACGGAAAACTGGTATATTTTCCAGACATTTCGACCAAACGCCTAAAGAAGACATCGGTTTTTGGGGCAGAGATCACCAAAAATGTTGGGCCCACCCCCCTTCGAAAATTGATGCATCATGATCCGCCCCTGCATGGGTTAAGGAGTCCGGAGCCATCCGTCTTTCTCTGAAAACTCTATGTTTTTCCGCGGGTTTGCGTATAGAAATTGAAGCCATCACGATACATTATTTTCGATTATATTCAATCACAAGTTTAAAGCTGATCCTATATATTTCCTTCAAGAACGTGGAATGCTTTTAAAAATACTAAAATAGTCTTCGTTTCATAGTAGTCAATAAGTAACCAAACTCCTTATTATAGGCCTACTGCATCTTGATATGCATGATCGCCTATTATTTTAAATAAATGAGCATTCTTCTAAAAAGAATGCATGATCTCCTCGTCGGGTTGTCCGCCCTATAGGGACATTAAATCGATTGTGCAGCCTGACGTTCAATGAGTAGGCTTAGGGCTGTGGCCTCAACGGCGAGAGGAGAGGGTTCAGCACATATTAATGTAAGATATTCAAAATTCGAAAGAATTTTTTGCAGGTCATATTATCATGAAAAAAGGTTTAAACTAGGATCTGTCACGACTATGATAGTGTCGCCACTGCATTTTAATGGCCCCTGTGACTTGAGCAAAAAATTATGATGCTCATAACATTAATTACCGGGGGCCCGGGGGGGCCCGGTAGAGTAATGGTTAACACGCTGGCCAAGAGTGCGAGAGGTAGCAGGTTCGAGCCCCCGTTGGGCGGATATGCTTTGTAGGCTGCTATTAGCGCCGTGTAATTACAAAGCTGTCTGTTCAGTTGGTAGTTAAGTTTCATTAAGATTACTGCATAACTTGTAAATGTAAAGCGCAGTGCGTCTTGCAGGCGCTCAATTAAAGAAAAGATTATTATTATTGTAATTATTATTATTTCGTATGACCTTCCTCCTGCACTATACGGGCTAAATCAATTACTCGCTCGTCCTTGTCATGCAGATCTATCTCTCGTTTTTAAAGGCATTTCTTTGCCTTGGAGTTTCCGTGCTGATAACGACCCTGAATCGTATAATCATTCTGCGAGAGGCGCTATATGAATTAACAGCTACGATACGACACAAGCACAATCATTGACATTCATCAAGTTTGTAGGATTCATTATGCATTAGTAATTTCGTTGATACGTACATGTGGGAAGCCACCTTAAGTAACAGACTGTTGCAGAGTCGATAAGTGTTCTTACATAGTATAAAATAAACCATTTCTGAGGGTGTCTAATTTAATCGCAATGCCAAGCTCGGAAAGTCGGAAATATTATCTAAAGCACCATTATGAAAACACTCGGAGCGGGTTTGTAAAGAAATAGACAACAATACGTATTTTTACAAGGCCAGAGAGGAAGGGAACAGAAAAGTCGATATACGAATGGGTTTTTTCTTGTTAAAGAGAGAGAGAGAGAGAGAGGGAGAGAGAGAGAGAGACAGACAGACAGACAGACAGACAGACAGACAGACAGAAAAAGAGGGAGGGAGGGACACACAGAGAGAGAGAGAGAGAAAGAGAGAGAGAGAGAGAGAGAGAGGGGGGGAGTAGGTGGGTATAAAAATTGTTATTATTATGCCAAGGTAAGACTTAGTCTACTTCTTTCTAAACACCCGATTTTCGTAATAAGATTGATGATTTATTAAAATGACGCGACGGAACAAATATATAGTCTACACCAGCGTTTCCCAAACTTTTTGGGCCACGGAACCCTTCGCGTCCTAATATTTTCGGACGGAACCCCAATCTCAACTAAACGCATCGAATCATGCTGAACGCACTGGAAGCAAAGGCTACTAATATATTATAAGCCTACGTGCCTAAATACACTAAGTTTTAGGAGGTTTATTTTTTTACAATATCATGAAAGATTAAATTGCATTGTTTTAAAAACCACGATTTGTGGATCCTACTAAGAGTAGCCTATGCCCTACATGAGGTTAGAATGTGAAGGTTCATTGGAATTCTGTTTCATTCGTGATAGGTCAATTAGAAGTTCTTAGTCACCGTTAGAAGAGTTGGATGCTTTTCACCTTCATTGAGTGGTTTCGTAACATATTATCGTAATTCATGAAAAGGAAGCATTTAACCAAGTTCACTTTCAGGTCGTGAAATTGATTTGCAATTTCTGAACGATGGTTTCCTCGAGAACCATTAAAAATTGTGAGTTATGGAAAGCGTTCCAAGTTTCGAAAATAAATAAAAGAGGCTAGAACCCTAGAGGCCGTCCATAAAGTACGTCACGCTCCAGGGGGGAGGGGGTGTAAGAAAGTGTGACAGTTTGTGACAGGAGGGAGGGGGTCAGGCCATGTGTGACGTCACACATTTATTTTTTAAATTCTTTATTATATTTTTTGTTCTTAGTACCTAAAATCCGAACCGGTCCGGCCAGGCGTGTCTAAAACCCGCCCTGGCGGGATAAAAGTTGATTTCCCGTCACTATCAAAGCGTTTAGGGACACACGTCACTATCAGAGGGATTAGGGATAGTATCCTAGGGTTTAGAGGGTTAGGTAAATGGTTGTTTTTAAATTTTTTGTTGGAAAGTGTGACGTACTTTAGGGGGGGGTCCGAGATTTGTGACAGTTTGTGACAGGGGGGAGGGGGGGGTCAAAAATGGTCAAAAATAGCGTGACGTACTTTATGGACGGCCCCCTAGCTAGCGTACGTAAAGGTCACTCTATTTTGGCAAATTTTCACACAAACAAACTAAAATCACTATTTGTTGCTACTGTCACAAGATCAGACTTGGCGATTCTTTTTACATGTAAACTTGCGTTTTACGGTGACAAAGATGACTGCGTCTCTGTTCAGACTAAGACTTAAAGCTCTGACCTACATGAACGTTACGTTCAGCAGTGATGTTTAAGCTTATACAAACTACATACCAGGGGTTATTTTAAGGAATTTTCTCAACTGCACATAAATGACGTATTTTGAGACTGGACATAAGAAAGTCCTTGACCAGGGATTTGTCCCCCAAAGCTGAAGCAGCTTTTGGTGAGCGCTCGTTAATAAGCTGGTGCTTTGCGCTTGGCCTTCGACTGGAGCTTTAGATGTTTGAATATTAAGATTTTCCGACTTTATAAAAATTCCTATTAAAGATCAAAATCAATTGTTATGACAATGTTTGACTCAAAGTTCATCATGGCAAAACCTCCAAATGAATTAACGAATGAAATCAGCTAGACGTTCTTAGACGTCTAGACCTTTCAATAACCTTAATCGACTATAGATCTCTTACAGATCCCTTACAGATCCCTTGCAGATCCTCTGCTGTTGCTGGAATTGGAAATCGCTCTGAAAGATTGTTGAGTGTAATAAAGATAAATGGTCCTATGTTCCTGGACACTTCCAAAGTGTCGCCAGTAGGCCTATGTAAGGGTACGTCTAAATGTTGCTTTTCTGCTCTGAAACCCTGGTCATTAAGATCAACATGATATTGTTTTGATAAAGCTAAAGCTAGCAGACAAGATGAGATATTTCCCCAAGAAATAAAATCTTATGAGCTAATTTCAAATTTTGTATAAAATATAACCCACTTACTGCAAAATACGATGTAAGACCGATAAATATCATTAGCAAACCTCCAAAATTTTCATTATTGATCGATAGGCCTATACTGACACCAACATCAACACGAATATGTACTGTTTAGGCTAATAGCAGTTTTAACCAGGAGCCGCGTCGCCGATCTACATGTAAATGATATTTTACCACACCATGACTTGGCTTAGGGTACGATTGCTGGAATTTTATATGCTACAAGCATTGGTGACATTCATTCATGAGAACCCGAATGTGTGTGTGTGTGTGTGTGTGTGTGTGTGTGTGTGTGTGTGTGTGTGTGTGAACATAGCCGCAGACTTGGTCCTGGGTATGTGGAAACGAAAGAGCGACCGAAGGACAATAATTTCCAATGCACAAGCACCCAGCTGGGTAGGGGTTTTGGAAGGTGATGTACCAGTCCCATTTTAGAATTTTGTTTAATTTCCACACTGCACTGGTGGTATTCTAAGTTGTAATTTAGCGAGGTTGCTCATAATTTCAGTGCTGATAGTCATGGTTTAGGACTTTAATAAGTGTCCCATCCCATTGTTTAAATATTTTTTACAACATTATAATGGCAACGTTTAGACTGTGATCTAAAAAGAATTGCTCACAAATTTTACGACAAAAGGCATGGTTTGAGACTTCAATAAATGCCCCTCCCCATTGTTTACATTTCTGAATTTCCACACTGTAACTGTCATCTGAACAAAATTGCTCTTTTTAAATGCTGACAGCTATGGTTTTTAGAGTTTAGAAAGTCTCCTCCTTATTGATTAATTTTTTCATTTGCACGCTTTCAATCTGGCATTTAAAGCTGTCATTTGAAACAATTACTCATAATTTTCTTTTCTCGTCCATTGTTTGAAAAAAAGTCATTTGCCCACTGTCGTAGTAGCATTTTAGGCTGTTACCTTGTCAAATTCAATCATAATTTGGTACTCAGAGACGTGGTTTAAGACTTGAATAATTCCCCCTACCTGTATCTTAATTTTTTTTTTACACAAAGGAATGGTGGCAGTTTAGACTGTCATCTGTATCAAAATTGATAATTATGGACAAGCAGTGGATAACACCGTAGAAATCTATAATAATGTTTTTGATAATATTTCTGAAATATTTGGGGGATAAGTCTTAGGATATAAGCATCTCCGTCACCACCACAAGTTCCTGGTTCCGTTCCTCGATCCTATCCCATCTAAGTCTACACCTCTGTGCGAGATGTTAGTTCAATAGCATAGGCCTACCTGTATCTTTCAGATTCTGAGGATGGTGATTTTTGGATGGGATCACATAAACTCAAAAAGGGTGCGTGTAATATGGGGATATAGGGAGAATTTGGAATAAATTTTGAGTATGCACTGCCTTACAATCCTACATCATGTATGTATGCATTGGATAGCCTGTGTGGCTGAAAGGCTAGCTCAGTCTGGATGTTTGCCTGATTAATTCTTTTCTTTTCATCGCCTGTCTCCAGTTAGATACTTGGGTTGTTATATTATATTATAGTAGGCTAGACTATAATTTTGCTTCATGCATCTGACTGTCTACGTTCCTTCCTGCTTCAGCTTGTCAGAGCAAGCGGCAAAAGCAGGCGAAAGCAGACTACGATGGCCAAGAAGTTGTCATTATGGTATGAAGGATAACCCCGTCCTTTACAACTTTACCAGGATGTCAACCTACAGCAGGCCTTGAATCTTCATTCACCCATACATTTAGCCTACTGTAAATTCTTCTGTCTGAAGCCTATGTGTGATTTTTAGCAGAACCTTGTCTTCGATTACATCACCCATTTTCCCCGCCCTTTATTCATGCACACGGGTGACCTTCGCCGTATCGGTCTAATGCTTGACTTTAAAACTGCATGTAATCACCATATCTATTATAGTTCACGCCAAATTTCAACAGGCCTGCTCTGTTCCTGAACATAAAATAATATCACCCATATAAACCGCCTAAAAAATGTTCACTTTGGACTGTTACTATCATGTTTGTGTCCAACTTTTTACCACTAATTTCTCGTCGGTTCACGCAACTAGGCAAAAAGTAACTGCACAAGACCTGATTTTCAACTGCACAAATCTCTTTCCCAACTACACACTTTGTGTCCAGCTGCACGCTAAAATAACCCCTGCTACATAGCCTACTATGATACTAGGCTATAGGCCTATAATTATTGGATTGCCAATAATCACTGAAAGGTCGGGTGAGGACAAAACACAAAAGATGACCGACGCTAGTTTCAAACTCCCAGTGCATTTTCAAAAGCTGCTTGAAATGTTGTATTGCATAAACATTTATCAGAAAAATCTCTTTTCTCAACTTCTCGCGGAACCCTTGTGCTCGCCCCGCGGAACCCTTGGGTTCCGCGGAACCCAGTTTGGGAAACGCTGGTCTACACAGTCATTTCAATTAATTAAAATCATTAAAAATGGTCAAAAACAGCAAATAATGTGCAGTTTATTTATTTATTAACGTATGATTGTTCTAATACCTAATTGCAGCCTGCCTATAAAATTACGTCTGTTAATTAAAGTCTCAATAACGAGTCACGGTTATGGTTGTGGTAATCTACGGTTCTTATGATAATCAATATTAATGAAGTCTTCATCATCAATGTTCATCATACATCCTCATTAATATTCATGAGACGTTCACTATCCATCAGCGAGCAGCAGACGGCGTCGTGCGCAGGCGCAGGAAGGACGTCGTTATCTCCGGTCGTTTCCGGTTTTACGGCGGAGATGAGTCAGCGACCGGTAGGGGGCGTGCTGGCCGACGACCAACCGGTCAGTCGCCACGATGGTCAGTTTATGGACTGGACGCCGTGGTCATCGTCGTAAATCCTCGCTTGACCAATGCTGCAGTGGACAGTTGCCGCTGTTTCATCGGACTCTGAAAGTGAGAGAAATGAGGACTTTATTCTCTTTGCTGTGCACGACATTAAGGGGCCCGTCCATAAATGACTCACGCAACTTACGACGATATCTGATCCCTCCCGTCCCCCTCATCACGTGTCAACACAAAAGTCATATGATATCTAGTGAGGGACCGTCACAAATTGTCACAGATCTGTGATCCCTCACCCCTCCCCCTCCCTAGGTGCGCGTCTTCATTTACGGACGGTCCCCCACTAACCATCTTACTTACAAAGGCGACGATCACGTGATCAGAGGACGGGGCGGCCAACAGAGAAAGTCGGGGGTCAAATTACGGTAAAATTGCCAGTCCCGATCTTGGATAAAAAAGGATGGCGACGATAATGAACTCTGTTGCCACACAACATCGCTAAACTGAATCTACTGACGTTTCCGCTATGCCTGCTCCCCTAGACAGCCCAGCGCTATTATCATTTTCATCCATGGAAAGAGTATGACTGTTGAAATAATGGAACAGACGAATTGCTAAGCTAAAGACACAATTCTATAGTTCAAAACACACTGGTAGCCATGGCAACGAGGTCACCGTGGCATCAACGTGAAACTTTGACAACCGGTCCGAAATCGAATGAATAGCGATGGCAAATTAAAAAAAGCCGAGTCAATACTTAACTGATGAAGCATAGTGCCAAGGTAGACCGGTAACCATGGAAACAGACGGTTGAACCAAAATAGACCGGTAACCATGCCAACCGATCGTACTATTTAATTTAAGCCAATCAGGGAATGGTGACACTGAAAGCCAACCAATGGTGATCAACTTGATCTACGGCTGACCTAGTATCCCCTTTCTGTGACCCAATTGTATTAATCCTGAGTCTTCTCCACTTTCGACCAGTGTGAAGGTAGCATTAGTCGCTGGTTCCCCAGCAGCGGATCATCTCGTTACTTATTTAGCGCATTTCATCGCTCTCTCATAAATCACTTTAAGCGCGCTGCGTAGTTTTTCTGACCAAACGAATTCACCGGACAATCGCATCGAGTGGTGTCATTAATTTTATAAAAATTCCATTCATCGCATTGCTATTGAGCCTCTTCAAGAGTCTCCTCAGAGGCGCTCCCGACTACAGCGCGGACACTGCATTGGAGTTTCAAGCCGAAACGCTTGAGCAATTGCGAGTGAAGGACTTACTCAAGGTTTCTATATAATATACACGCGACGGCCCTTAATATACACCTCAAGGCCCTTACGCGGCGGCTTGAGGTAGATTCGAACCTGGAACCCTCCGGCTCCAAGGCACCGAACCGACCACTACATCACCGAGCCACACGAGGTAATATCGATATTAATTTCCATGTACGGTAGGCCTATTGTTTAGTATTCTTACGACACCCATTGCGATTTAGTGGTCCGGATCAGGGGGAGGGTCGTCGAGGGTGGGGCAAGCGTAGGTGATTGACAGCTGGTATGGCATCGAACTAACGCCATCAAAGGCTATGAAAACAGAGATGCAATAATTGAGTTGAATCCACGATGAGTCATCTCAACACATCGACGATGATTCTATATAATTATATCCGTCCGTTCGTACGTACGCATGTCCGTCCGTACGTACGTACGTTTGTCCGTCCGTACGTACGTACGTTTGTCCGTCCGTACGTACGTACGTTTGTCCGTTCGTACGTACGCATGTCCGTCCGTCCGTACGTACGTACGTACGTTTGTCCGTCCATCCGTACGTACGTACGTACGTTTGTCCGTTCGTACGTACGCATGTCCTTCCGTCCGTCCACCCACTCGCCTATTCATCAATCAATCAATCAATCCATCTATCGTCAGTAAGCCAGCAAGAAAGTGACCGAGTAAGTAAGCAGATGTGCAATCAAGTGAGCAGTGGAGCAAAAAATCGAGTGAGAAGGGGAGTGAGCAAGTGAGCAAACGTTTATGCATGGAGAGCAAACGAGTGCATGAGAGAGTGAGCAAGAAATCGAGTCAGCAGGCGAGTAAATGGCAAACGAAAAAACATTTGAGCGGGTCAGTGAGCAGGTGATCAAATGAACAAGTGAGTAAGTGAGCAGGCGAGTGAATAATGAGCGAGTAAGTGAGTAAATGATCAAGTGAGTAAATGATCAAGTGAGTAAGTGATCAAGTGAGTAAGTGAGCAAGTGAGTAAGTGATCAAGTGAGTAAGTGAGCGAGTGAGCAGGCGAGTGAATATTGAGCGAGTAATTAAGTGAGTGATCAAGTGAGTAAGTGATCAAGTGAGTAAGTGAGCAAGTGAGTAAGTGATCAAGTGAGTAAGTGAGCAAGTGAGTAAGTGATCAAGTGAGTAAGTGGGCGAGTGAGCAGGCGAGTGAATATTGAGCGAGTATTTAAGTGAGTGATCAAGTGAGTAAGTGATCAAGTGAGTAAGTGAGCAAGTGAGTAAGTGATCAAGTGAGTAAGTGAGCAAGTGAGCAAGTGATCAAGTGAGTAAGTGAGCGAGTGAGCAGGCGAGTGAATATTGAGCGAGTAATTAAGTGAGTAAGTGATCAAGTGAGTAAGTGATCAAGTGAGTAAGTGAGCAAGTGAGTAAGTGATCAAGTGAGTAAGTGAGCAAGTGAGCAAGTGATCAAGTGAGTAAGTGAGCGAGTGAGCAGGCGAGTGAATATTGAGCGAGTAATTAAGTGAGTAAGTGATCAAGTGAGTAAGTGATCAAGTGAGTAAGTGATCAAGTGAGTAAGTGATCAAGTGAGTGAGTGAGCAAGTGAGTACGTGTACCTCTGTTTAGGCCAGATGTCGATGATGTAGCTCAGCAGATCTGCGTGTCTGGCGAAGGGTCTCGGCTGGGAGCAGCGTTGCCATGGCGACGGTGATGAGGTGGAGGGGTGGAAGAGGATGGCACCGAGGCACGTGCCAAGGTCAGCAGAGGTCATTCGGTTGACCTCTGACCTCAGACTGACCGTCTTCAGATGGTCGAGCATCAAGGTCAACGTCGCCTGGACAGCAAGACAGAGACACACACGTAAACAAAGACAGATACACAAGCACAGGCATGCAAAAGGACAAGGACATACACATATTACCCTACCAAAAGTTGTCCCCGTATCTTTTTGTATATAATGTCTGTCTCTCTGATTGTCCGTCTGTGTAGCTGTCTGCATGTCTGGCTGTATATCTGTACGTCTGTCTCTCTGTCTGTCTCTCCGTATGCCTGTCTGTATGTCTTGCCGTTTGTCTGTCTGTGCCACTCTCTCTCCCTCCCTCTCTCTCTTTCTCTCTTTCTCTCTCTCTGTCTGTCTGTTTGTCTGTGTCTCTGTCTGTCTGTCTGTCTGTCTCTCTCTCTCTCTCTTTCGTGCGTTGGTCACGATTCATTGCCTTCAACTTTCTGCACTGAACCGTGTCGATGCGTATATACCATCCGTCGACTGTCAATTTTCATATTGTTATTAGTTTATCTTCCGTTGATCAACAGCAGCCGACCAATCCACGGCCATCATTCATGGGTTCCCCCTTCACCCATGATCTATTAATAGCAAGAGACGGACGCAACGAGAGATAGACAGACACACAGACAAAAACAAAAACATACATCAGATACTTTACCGCGTGTGTACGATGCTGTGGTTGATGATTAGTGTCACCCTCCTCCTTTATCGAGGCTTCAGTCTGGCTCTACCTAGGTCTGGCTCTATAGGTTAGCGCCGGAGTTATAAAAATACTTTCCATCGTTGCAGGTCTTAACGACTGCTTGTGACAATTCACAAGCTAATACACACTTATACAATGCGCAAAATGTCTCGGTTGGTTTTGAAATTGTTGTTAACAACTTTCGTAATCGTAATCGTAATCTCGAAACTTCTACAGCGCCCACAAAAGCCAAGTCGCGGGAACCAGCTTATTCACAGGCGCTCAATCAAAACAAAAGTTTGCATCATCACAACTATGATTTCAGTATGCCCTGTATTATACTCGTTACTTAACTACTACATAGGCTTGGGATGAGTTTTTGAACGTTCCATAAAGTTAACTGCAAAAATTTGTACATTAACATTTATTATATGGATTCATGAAACGCGTTTAAAGGTGTCTAATGTATCAACGGCTATTATAATTATAGCATTATTTTTATCGACTCGCTGGAGTTTAATGTTATTTCTCATGTTTTTTGCTACAATCCTGCAGTGAATCCACTGCCGTCTCAAATGCAACTATCTTTAGAAAACTTGAGGGCGTCCTTTTCACCTGCATTTTGGCAAGCAGTAAGTATTATGTTTAAATTTTGTAAATTTCAAAACTTTTGATAACTTTTGTAAATTTAAATTTTGTAAATTTCAAAACTTTTGATAACTTTTGTAAATAAACAAACAGGAAAATAAAGCACACAATTTAGCCGGAAGTGCCTTTTTTTACCCAGATGGCAACGTAGCGCCACCTATTACCGCCATTTATAATACAGAGTCTCCCATTATAGAATTGATCACAGGCTGAACACACACGCGGATGCACACACAACACACACCCGCACTCACATGCAAACAATTATGTGTATAATATTATATTATACCAATGATGCATATTATGCAACTATATACATAAACATAATATATATGCTCATCATTATATATATATAACTATGCAGACTGACGCACAGACCAGAGGAAGAGCTATGGTTCCATTTATATAGCCCCTTCATATTTTAGCAAAACCACTTTCCATAATACATATCTATCGAGTATATAATATACCTGGTTAGTCGTTGGCATGCAGTCAATGATGCTGGCCATCAGCTGGGCATTTCCCGCCGTATCTCCTGGAAGTTGGACGCTGTGAGCATCCATCAGAACATCGTAGAGTCCGATGCTGCCGCAGATGGGAGACGGAAGTTCACGAAAGTAGTCCTTCAGAAGACCTACAAGACAATAGATGGAACAATAGCATCGAAGAATCCATTCTTTCTTGCCTTCGTTCATGCATGCATACATACATGTATACATACGTACATACATACCTATATGCATACATGCATACATACATGTATACATACGTACATACATACCTATATGCATACATACATACATACATACATACATACATACATACATACATACATACATACATACATACAT
This sequence comes from Lumbricus terrestris, assembly GCA_949752735.1. Lineage (NCBI taxonomy): Eukaryota > Metazoa > Annelida > Clitellata > Crassiclitellata > Lumbricidae > Lumbricus > Lumbricus terrestris. The sequence goes on from OX457048.1 coordinate 44,616,771, forward strand.
ACATACATACATACATACATACATACATACATACATACATACATACATACATACATACATACATACATACATACATACACACATACACACATCGTCGCCCTAGAATTATAATGCTCTATCATAGATTTTTACGAAACCGAGAAAAACGACTTCAAAATTTGGGCACTGTTTTAAGCCAAGAATTCTAAACTAGATTCTTTTGAAGGATAATATCATCATTTCTAGGTACCCGCTGGTGATTTACTTACAAAAATAAGGTTTATTTTCATGAAAACAAGTGGGAAAATATAGAAAATAGCAAAAAAGTGCAAAAATGCATGTTAGAGCAATATAATTCCAAACGACAAAGTACATGTAGGCCTAGTTGTAATAATGCTCTAAGTTAAACATGCAGCAGCGTTTATTTAATAACGTCCTGACTATTATATTGCTCTATCATAGTTTTGTAACGTATTGTCCTTTATTATTTGTCACGTATTATTGTTAATTACTTATTGCGACAATCATAATTATTGTGCATGTATTTGTAGATAAATTATTTTCAGAAAACATGGAAGCTAGGGCTGCCAACTTTTTATTTCACCATTCCGTGACAACCGTAGTCACTCGATAATAAATATGTCATTAGCAATTTACACAGTCTTTTATAATTATATATTTTCGTTAAAAAATTTGGGGGGAGTGGGTGCTACAAAATTTTTCCGGGGGTTTCAATTTAGGAATTTCGTATGCCAATAACATCGAACGTCTTCGGCGATAAACATATAGGCCCGTAAGTTAAAGTATTCTACGGATCCTACCTATAAATTACGCCAGCCTTACGCCTAGATGATCCAGTAAATGGTACGCACACATTCTGTAAAGGATCCAGGTCGCGCCACACAAAAGGAGGAAAAAATTTAACCCACAGTTTTTTGTCCATCCCCCACTATCACATGCCATTGTACTCCCTGTAGCTGTTAGGAAATTCATATACCATCACTACTTCGCCTAGTAGACATACAATTCCTGATAGACAGCCCACCTTTACGTTCTGTTGTCTTGACCCACAATGGGGGGCCGAAACCGGCGGATTAGCAGCTGCCAGTGATAACATAACAAGACCAAGGTACACCAACTGTAGTTTTCTGTGTTTTTGATATAAACTAAGCCTAACGTATGATTAAGTAACATGCAAGATTTTAATGGCAACATTTCATGAACAATTTGTTTATTTACAGCACATTAATTCAGAATTATGTTGCTTTTAATACAAGCGCATTCATGACAAGTCTGCACTATATAATCTTCACAGTTCAGTATTTCTTTGCACTAACTCAGCACGGTCCGAAGTTCAATGATGAAGCATTTTGCCACTGAAAACTATAATTCAGTAACGTTTTGCTGTAACATGACGAATCCAGCCTTGTGATTGGATGCCAATGATAGAGCATTTTAATACTAACAAAGTCTATTCAGTAACGTTTTGCTGTAACATGACGAATCCCGCCTTGTGATTGGATGCCAATGATAGAGCATTTTAATACTAACAAAGTCTATTCAGTAACGTTTTGCTGTAACATGACGAATCCAGCCTTGTGATTGGATGCCAATGATAGCGCATTATAATACTAAAAAAGTCTAGATTGGAAACAGTTTCGCATGATAGAGCATTTAAATACTGACTTATAACTAAGAAACGACCGCTTCAATCAGCTAGCTTTTTTTGTCTAATGATAGAGCAAATGCTCCACTGATGAAATTGATACCAGACTCGATTTTTTCAAAAATTCATGATAGAGCATTATAATTCTCAGGCGACGACATATATACATACATGCATACATGCGTACATACGTACATACACACATACACGCATACATACATACATACATACATACATACATACATACATACATACATACATACATACATACATACATACATACATACATACATACATACATACATACATACATACATACATACATACATACATACACGCACACATATACACACACATACATACATACATACATACATACATACATACATACATACATACATACATACATACATACAAACATACATACATACATATATCTACAAAATTAATGGATGCGCACAAACGCTCATGCACTAATTCAGCAATCAACCAAACATCATCGTCATCATCATTTTCAATGACCGTCATGAAGAACGTATAAATTACTCTGTTCTGTTCTGATAGTTCTACAGGAACTACACGCAGAATAATGGAAATGCGGAATATATATAGGGTAGATAGAAAACGTCTTGAAGGTGTCTAGCAAGAATCAATTTATTTTTAAACGTGCACGCTTGGATTAACGCTTCCTTTAATGCTGGTTTGTTGGTTGTTTGACCGGCGGATTGATTGATTGGTTTATTAACTGATTTATTAATTTGTTCATTGATTGATTCACAGATTGAATGGTTGACCGATTGATTAATTGATTGGTTGAGAGACCTGGTGGTTGTTCAACTGATTGATTGATTGACTAATTGATTGATTGACTGATCTAGTGGTTGTCCAATTTATTGATTGACTGACTGACTGATTGATTGATTGATTGACTGATTGATTGTTTGAGCGAAGGCCGCTGAAACTCATGTGCAACCGAAGCGTTGCCTACGTTGCCTGGCGTTGTTGCAACGGTTGCCTTTGTTGTCCGTCGGTCCAAAGTCTTCGGTTGCATTCAACGTTCATCGTCCAATGTAAACAACGAGGATTACTTGCGATAATGGCCGCGCGCAGTTACGAACCAAGTGGAAACAGCACCTGGTCTGATAAGATTCATGAATGGAAGGAAGTTAGAGGACGTTGTCATCAGTGTAATTTGTTTGAATTAGAGGCAGCGTTTTGTTTTCGTTATTTGCTGGACGAGATATTTAGACTACAGAGTCAATTTTATAGAAGCAAGTCAGAACCTGAATACACCGTATAAATACACGAGAGGGACCTATCGAATAGAATATTCTTCAAGAACGATTTTGACAGAACCAGATTAATTAATTAATTAATTAATTAATTAATTAAATTGTTCAATTGTTCCTTCATCTCTCGTTCGTCTATTCATCCATTAGTTTAAATTGCTCGCTCATTCATTCGAAACTTGAACCGTCAGGACAACGCCGCGTAAGGACCTTGGGCAAGTCCTTCACTCACAATTGCTCAGCGCTTCGGCGTGAAACTCCGATGCAGTGTCCGCTCTGCATTCGGGAGCACCTCTGTGTAGGAGAGCTTGAAGGGGCGCTATAGCAAGTGCACATACAAACATACAAACAAACAAAACGTTGTCCTCTTCTCCATGATGTGACCCAACCAAATGCGATTGTCACTGTTCTTCTGACGAGAGTCCCAGTAGTGTGAGGGCGCAACAAAATCAATACACGTCCGTTCCATCCTATTCCACCCAACCATCCCTAACCTTTCCAATACTCCTATCCGCATTTGTCTGCATATATTGTTCCCTGGTTCTTTGTATGTCTTTCTCTTTGTATGTCTTTGTCCTTGTCTGCCTGTGTCTGTCTGTGTGTCTGTATGTCTGTGTGTATGTCTGTCTGTCTCTCCGTATGTCTGTCTGCCTGTCTGTCTGTCTGCCTGTCTGTCTGTCTGTTTGTATGTCTGTGTGTCTGTCTGTCTGTATATCTGTCTGTGTTTGTCTGTCTGTCAAGTTTGGACGACTGACGACCTACTAGCGGTCAGCCGAACAAACAGTGGACATATTAAGAGGAATTAAACCAACTGAACATCACTCGTCCCAACTCAATATATATACATATATCAGAAATGCTGCAATGTACGTATGTCTACAGGACATGATAATATATATCTTGTGCAAATAATATATATATATATATATATATATAACATCAATGTATCAAGTCTACAGAAACTATATGTGTATGATATTCCATGCATATTATATATATTATATATATATATATTGTATATATACAATGACCTTATACACAATTAAGGCTATACATATTATCGATTGACATAGCTGCATGCACAAAACAAGCATAATTATATATATGTATTGTGTGCATAGGCTATATAATAGTATATATGTATAATTTATACATGTATACATAGGCTTTACACACAATTAATAATTACAGACGTGCAAGAGACGAATCTGTATACCCGTTTTCTATACAAGTTGTCCTCTACAGATAGATAAATAATATTATAGGCCTGTAAAAATATAATGCAAACGATGATATACGAAAGGAAAAGGTTAGCAGAAGGGAAGTTATCTTGTATTTACCCCCATGTCCTTCGAGTCCATTTCCGGCAAAGTGTTGTCACCCAAGTCTCAGAGCACGAATGCACAGCTTTGAGATTCCGTGCAAAGATAAATGGAACCTTGTCTCAATGGTTCTTTATATAGAGAATTAGAGATACATTTCTAAGCATATAACTAACGGTTCATTTCAATAACTGATTACTCCCTACTTTTATGGATGTGCACTTGTTATAGCCACCCTTTAAGATTCCTACTCAGAGGCGCTCCCAATTTATACAGCGCGGACACTGAATCGGAGTTTCAAGCCGAAACGCATAAGCAAGTAAAGCAACCACGAGTGAAGGACTTGCTCAGGGTCCCTACGCGGCGGATTTAAGTGGATTCGAACACGTAAATTTCCCTATGCAAGACACCGAACATACACCTTCATCACCGCCCCTATATAGTGTATATTTTTCTGTCTAAAATGAGCAAGGTTGTTGCCGTTTTCCTTACATTTATTAAAGACTGCATGATTTCACACTGTGCTATATTTTGTTACATGTTTAACGACACCGCCATTTCAAAGATGATTAGTGTCGCCACGCCATTATTTTAGGCTACGTCCCCGTGGACGGACCGTACTAGCCCGAGATTTTGAATCTTTGAAATAGCCAACTTTGGGAAGCGAACCGCGGAACGCACGCTCTCTTTCACAGAGTCGCGTACAGACGCGCGGCCAGTGCTCTTACCGTTGTATATAGATATAGATACTCGTTTAATTGACAGAATAGCCGGTCGAATGATGAAGCTAAAAGAGTCAGCGCTACATGTATACTAATAATTATTATAGGATGATGGTGTATCTTAAAAGAGGTGCTTAAGTGGCTGCTCTTCATTGCTCTTCATTCTTATTATGAACTCGATTGGTTGCGCAGCCATATCTCCCATATCATTCCGCTTTGCTAGCAAATTGAAGTGATAAATTCCAGATTTATAAAGCACTGTATACACTAAAGGCTAAAGCGAGAAGCAGGGCACCAGTTCATTCACGAGCGCAGCCTCACATCCAATTCACAACTTTGAATTTCGGTGCAAAGACGATCGGAACTTTGTCTCAAGGGTTCTTTACAAGCGTAAATATAATAATTACAAAAGATGAACAAAATGCTTCAGCAAAATTAAGAGCTGTGGCCTATTATGCAAAACAAATTTTTTTCGAGGGCGACGGCTTCTGTTGTCGTAAGCCTTCGTCAAATCTGGATCCATCCATCCGCGCCTTCTCTGTGGCTGGCCCTGCCTCTGGAATTCTCTCTACAACTCTTCGTAAAAATAATGTCTATTGTCTCACTGTTCTAAAAACCATCTTATTTTACCGGGGTTGGACAGTTGGACTGGGAACACTCTTGAATAGGAAGCCATGAAGGGGCGCTATATCAAATTGCTGTACTAAAAAATACTACTGTAATTATGAAGTGAAATTATATCTAATTCAATAAGATTGCATCCGTAACTCTGCTGCTGATGCGGGATTCTGTTCGTCATTCTTCCAGTAATTCTTTCAGTCGCTATACGCCCTCCTCCCTCCCTCCCTCCCTCCCTCCAACCCGCTCGCTACACCTCGATCGCCCAACCTTTCGCCTTCATCCAAACTTTTCCCATCATACCTATGAGAATCAGTCAACTACTGAATTACTGTCCGAATCGTTGAAATCGTGGAATGCAGATAAAAAAAATAGCAAGAACGAAAGTGAAAGTACAATCGAATGCGAAAGTGAAAGCGAAAGTAAGAGTGAAAGCGAAAGCGAAAGTGGAAGCAGAAACGAAAGTGAAAGTGTAATCAACTCAGTTACTGACCGGTGATGACGTTAATATCAGGAACCGCGACGTGCGACAGGTCCGTCGCCCAGGGACATCTATCCATCTCCTCCTTCAGTCTCTCCTTCCTTTCACTCGACCCAGACACTCGATAGACCCCCACCTGTTCCAACCCCCTCCTTTCGATCTCCTCGACGCACCGCCACACGACCGCCGGCACCCGCAAACCCCTTCCCCTCTCCCTCTCGACCACCGACTCCAGATCGGCTCCGAATGTCGCCTGGACCCGGACGGACAGCCCCCGCCCGAAGATCGTCTCCACAGCCCTGTACACCACCGCGACGTACAGCGTTCCCCGCGGCTCGAGACCCACCGCCAGACGGTGACAATCGGACGACGGGGAGCCAATGTAGCGGAGGGGCAGGGCGGCGTGAAAGGAGGCTCGGTGCTTCCCGTAAGGACTCCAGGCGTAGACGGTGAACGAGAGAGTTCGCGCGTCGTGGAGATCGACGTCGAAACGCTCGTCCCAGTCGAAGTTGGTGGCGCCAGTGTGGACAGTCGTTCGAGCGCAGCCGAGGGAGTCGACCTCGAGGACGCAGTAGAGGTCCTGGAGAGCAGCCGGGGACCGGGGAGCCAGGCCCTGGCCGCAGAAGACGTGACACGACAGCATCCCATTACGACCACCGGAACCCGACTCCGAGTCCACCGATGATTCATCTTCCGCGGGAGGCGGAGCGAACACGGTGAACGCTTCTCTCCGTATCTCCAGCGGTGACCTGGAGATGTCCCTGCCCGCCTCGGCGCCGTGCGGTCCCTCTCCCATAGCAATGGAACGTCGCTTCTGCCTGCTCCATCCAGTTCCTGGACTCGGGCAGACAACGCCTCCTCCGGGGAAATTTTCACCGGGATTTCCCGACGATAGACAAGGGGAAATTCCCCGGTGATTCCCAGACGGTGGTCCGGTGTCGAAGCCGTGCGCGGAACCGGGACGCAATTCGACTGAAGTACGAAGGTTGAGATCATCTTCCCCCGTGCGGTGCCTAAGGTGGTCGAAGAGGGAGTCGGTGCTCAGCTTACGGGTGAGTCTTTGACGAGGTGCTTCTGCAAGGGTTGCGGTTGGGGCCACTGGTGGGCAGGAGAAGGAAGGTGGGTAGGAGGAGGTCAAAGGTCGTGAGGAAGAAGTGGAATCCTGGATGGATGGAATGAACTTGACTTCTCGATGTGGATGGAGGTCATCACGATCGCCTGGAAGTTAGAGAGTAGATACTCGATTAGGTTGAGCAGCACCAGCGTATAATATTATGATATGGTTCTAATCTAGCTTTCAGGCTAAATCAAATTTAGTTCAGATTAGCCTACATAGGACTAGAGTTACCCAGGGCTTAAAGTGTGCCTGGACGGTCATGGACGGCGTCCATGCACTTGTTTTAAAATTTGAGTGCCGTCCAGCCACTTATTGGCGAGTACAGACTGGAATGGTAAGGGGCGTCCAGGCACTTCTTTTGAAGAGGTAAGGGGCGCCCAGGCACTTATTTTTTCACATTTTAGGCACTGGAGTTACCTCTACGATTGCTACGTACCCTAGAGTTCTGATCTCCGCCACTGTTACATCTACGACTACGACAGCTACTTCTAGGAGTTCTACCTCTTTCACAGTTACCACAACACCACTGCTACCTCTACGACTTTTACATTAACTACTGTCACCTCTACCTCTATTACCGTTACGACTCCCTTCTCTGCGACTCTTCTACAATGGCAACCTCTACAACTGCTATTTCTAGGACTATAACCTCTACTACTGTCACCTCTACTTCTGGTACTTTCATGGTTTACCAACCTGGAATTCGGCGCTGGATCGTCTTCTGATCAACCGACAGACTTCCGAATCCTTTCAGCCAAGAACTCAAATCACCGTAACCACGTTCTCGGTCACCAGGCGCCGCCTCCGAACCTCGATCGCCGGATAAGGACAATCGATGTCCCGATTGCCCAGTTCCCCCAGGTCGATCCCCTGATGACGTGAGGAAGTTCCCAAACGTTGGAAATTCCCCAGTCCGTTCCCGATAAGAATCGGGTAGTCTAAGGAGAGAATTTCGATCTGAACGTCTCGATGAGGGGTTCCGGTTGGATGCGTTGCCGAGTTCCGTGTCGGATGAGTAGTCCAGAGGTCGCCGAGTCGCCCCAGAACTGTAGTAACCCCGAAAATCGTTCGGGGAACTTGTCCTAAGGAACCCCGTAGGGTCAGCAATGGCTCCTGGTGACGTGTTTCTAAGGTACGGTCCAGGGGTATCGCAAGGAACTGGTGAGTTCTTGGGAGGAGGAATGGCAGCAAGGTCTTGTGGTCGAAAATAACTAGAGTTGTCGCTGGAAAGGCCACTGTCGCCTGAATCATCGCCACCTCCTCCAGCCGCAGGAACAACATCTAGTCCGACCACTCCAATTCCAATAGCACCACCAACGAAACCAGTGACACCACCTCCACCAATTCCAGTTCTACTACCACCGCTCAAACCAGATCCTATACCACCGGTTTCAACATCTAAACCAATTCCACCACCAAAACCACCACCAAAACCAGCGATGACACTACCACCACCACCACCACCAATTCCAGTTCTACTGCCACTGCCAAAACCGACCCCAACACCGAAACCACTCTCACCACCTCCACCAACACCAGCATCCCCTCTTCCTGAGCTGATCAGAGCGTGCCCGAATCGAGACACTGGTGACAGCGATTCCTGTATGAATCTCCTGGCGCCTACCAACGGCGGCCGATCGCGGAACCTGTCTTCGGGTTCGCAGAGGGAAGTCCGCCGAAGTCTTTGGTCGACGTGGGGAGACACCGATCGACGCCCAACCCAAGTGCTTCCGGTCAGGGAGTTACCTTGACCAGCTTCCGGTTGAGCCCACAGTCCCCTGCATGAGCCTACGTTCCCATCGTCCAAGACCCCATTTGGCGTCCTACAGTTGCGATCCATAGGTGAACCTTTCGTATCCTTAATCTCCTGGCTGGCTTGAAGAATTGGTTGGACTGGATAGCCACGCAGAAGAGATGATTGATCGGAGAGATTTGACTGGTTTTGGATAGGGTAACCCCGTCGATTTGACTGGTTTTGGATCGGATAAGCTGGTGCATTTGACTGGCTTTCGAAAGGATAGCCGTGTCGGTATGTCTGGGTTTGGATCGCGTAACCCGGCAGATTTGACCGATTTTGGTTCGGATAACCTTGCGAATTTGACTGTCCCTGGGAATAATATCCATGCAAATACGACTGGCCTTGAAACTGGTATCCCTGCAGATCTGACTGGTTTTGACTGGACTTCCCAAGCGAACGTGACTGGCCCTGAGCGACCGGGTATCCCCCACGTAGATCCGCCTGGGCTGCGAGGCACCCGATCGCACTCCCCTGTCCCCGGTAGCGTCTCTCCTCCCCAAGGTCCGGCGTCTTAACCATCCTCTCCACTGGAGAGCTAGACCTCCTCCCACCTCCCTTGATCACCACGACCGGGGTTTCCACCGCGTCCTCCTCATCCCCACCCACTCCGGACAGACTGGACGATGAGTTCGTCTCACTGCTACCCTGGGCGACCGTGAACCCCATCATCCCAACCTGCGTACGGATCGTCAACAGAAGACGTTTCTGCACGGACATTGTCACGACGACATCGTCAAGGCGCTTCCCTCTGACGTCACTTCCGTTGACGGATAGGATCTCGTCGCCGATCCTCAGCAGTCCGTTCTGGTCGGCGACGCTCCCAGTGGCCACCCGCGAGATGAAGACCCCGTCGGAACGGTCCCTGTCGTTGCCCTCGCGGATGTAGAAGCCCAGACTCTGACCTGGGCGCTTGAGGATCTCCACGGTGTGTACGAATACCTCGTCGTCCATGGCGCCCCTAGCGATGACCTGCGTCTTCAGAATTCAGGTCAGGTCAGTGGGTTAAATACTCCACCTCTGTGGACAGGCCATCCGCACTCATATGCCGAGTGTGAGTAAACGAAGTCGCTAGCGCTTCATATCTCTGGCTAAATGAGGATTCAAGACATTCACAATCCAATCTAATCTAAATCCCATTGTCTTCGTTAGACAACAATGAATGATCGCTTCATGCTGAGACGAGAGTGTCCTTAATCATACTAATCCTAATTCCATAATCGTGCTTGTCAATTCCGTGATCATACTAATCAAAAGTTTATGACCGTGCTTATCTAATTGGTATTCCAATATCCATCGTATTTACGCGACCGATTTGAAAATAAGCTTGCATAACACAAACGGAAATGTTATCGTAAACTCAACAATTCTATAGCGTCACTTTTTCAGCTAAACTACCCACCGAGCAGTGTAAATGATGTGTGTAGCATCCTTTGCTGTCAATCAACCATTGCTTGCAATACAGGCGTCGTCTCCTCTATGCCAGCAACAACTGCAGCTTAAGCGTTGCCGATGAAATAAAATAAAAAGCATAGAGTGGCAAAAGCAAGGCGCTTGAGTTGAGTTGTCGAGTTTGTATGTGCACCTATTATAGTGCCCCTCAAAGATTCCTACTCAGAAGCGCTCCGGACAACAGCGCGGACACTAAATCCGAGTTTCACGCCGGAACGCTAAGCAATTGCGAGTGAAGGACTTGCCCAAGGTCTTTGCGAAGCGGCTTGAGGTGGATTCGAACCGACAACCCTTCGGCTGCAAGACACATACATAGGCTTACCCCCTACACCACCGCGACACACGAGTGGAAACAGGTAAGTCATATCTTGGACAATGATATTCAACGTCCTTGACACGTCTTAAAATATTGTTTATACTTCCTTACCTATAAAGCTCAGAAAAGCACACATAGGATGCTAGGACAGAATGGCGCAGAGTGAATTGTGAGTGAAAGTCTTGTTGTTCAACCATCTTACACAAGAACCGTTTCGGAGAATCAAATCCATACTCACCAATTGAGTAGCCTAACAGATCGAACATGGGTGCATTTAAGAAATTCTTATGTGCTGTTCAAACAATACGAATGCAGCGAGGGGATGGTTATCGGATTTAGGCGATTCTGCGTACGTGTGGAAAGGTCAAGACGAAAATGTTTGTACGCAAAATAAACGTCTAATTGCAACTTCTACAGTAGCCTATTCATATTTTATTCAATGGACTCATATAGCGCCGTCGAAAAAAATACCCAGGAGTGCTACCAGCCCAGTAAAAGAAACACGACGCAAGAATATAGTTGTCTGATGTCTATAATGACTACATCGTCGTTAAATTCAGTTCAGATCTAAACAGTAAACAGTTAATAAATTGCATCACAAATGTCACCTTGTTTCACATTGTCATCTTGTTTCACATTGTCATCTTGTTTCACATTGTCACCTTGTTTCACATTGTCATCTTGTTTCACATTGTCACCTTGTTTCACATTGTCAAATTTTCTGCCGTTATCTTATGCTAAACGTTAAAAAATTCCCCATGTTGTCTTGTTTTAAGTGTTCAACTTTTCTATAAAACACAATCTTTAATATCTTCAAGTACTGATCACCAATGTCATTGTTCTACATCTTCAACTATTCTATTATTGTTATCTGTGAACTTCGCGTCCATACCACCCTGAGTTGAAATGCCACAGGTCGCATTTACATTTCTTATTTCAAGATTGTTAGAAGGTCGCAACTTGCATTCCTTCACCATTTTCGCAGGCATCTTCATTACCGATATCTTCACATTCTCCGCAGCAGGAATACCTTCATCCAACCCAAAACTTTCCTTCAATTGAGGAGGCAACTAGATTTCAAGCCTGCTAGAGATTCCTTTAAGAGTATTTTTAGCAACTTCACTTTGACTGTCATTTTCGGTGAAACCATTTCCTCCCGTTGGCCTTGCTTGCATTTCATCAACTCCAAACGAGTCGAGAAATGAAGACTTCAAGATCTCTGCTCGTTCGTCTGTTGTGAGAAGAACAATATTATCCGACTTTCTTCACATATTATATCTTCTCCATTTCGTTCAGAAACATCTCTCTTTTCTTCACATAGGCATCCTACATCAGTTTCAAGCACATCTTTGATTTCTTCACATTTTTCTTCTCCATCAGTTAAACTCACACCTGTCATTTCTTCACACTTTTCTTCTCTATTAGTTAAACTCACACCGTTGATTACTTCTTCATCGGCTTCAATCACACCTTTGATTTCTTCAGATCTTACTTCTTCATCCGCTTCAATCACACCTCTGATTTCTTCAGACCTTATTTCTTCATCGGCTTCAATCACACCTTTGATTTCTTCAGACCTTATTTCTTCATCGGCTTCAAGCACACCTCTGATTTCTTCAGACCTTACTTCTTCATCAGCTTCGATCACACCTTTGATTTCTTCAGACCCTATTTCTTCATCGGCTTCAACAGTCACACCTTTGATTTCTTCAGACCCTATTTCTTCATCGGCTTCAATCACACCTTTGATTTCTTCAGACCCTATTTCTTCATTGGCTTCAATAACACCTTTGATTTCTTCTGACCCTATTTCTTCATCGGCTTCAATCACACCTTTGATTTCTTCCGACCCTATTTCTTCATCGGCTTCAATCACACCTTTGATTTCTTCCGACCCTATTTCTTCATCGGCTTCAATCACACCTTTGATTTCTTCCGACCCTATTTCTTCATCGGCTTCAATCACACCTTTGATTTCTTCTGACCCTATTTCTTCATCGGCTTCAATCACACCTTTGATTTCTTCCGACCCTATTTCTTCATCGGCTTCAATCACACCTTTGATTTCTTCCGACCCTATTTCTTCATCGGCTTCAATCACACCTCTGTTTTCTTCGCATTTTTCTTCTCTATCAGCTACTATCACACCTCTGATTTCTTCACACCTTCCTCCTACATTATCTTCATCTTCTGTGCAATCTTCAATTTCTTTGCCACCCACAAATTCCACTTCTTCCTTAGCGCCATCATCTACTTCCGTTTCACATACACCATTCTTTGTTTCAACAGCCATTCTTCCAATTGATTCATTCTCACATTCCTCAGCATCGCAAATATCGTTCGAGCTTTTGGCATAGCTGCATGACCCAGTCAAACTATCGTCATGGTGACTGTTGCCATGGTAATACTCCACTACGTTGTCATGGTTATGCTCCGACAGGTTATTTACGTGACAAGTAATTTCATCATCGTCACGGCGACCGTTGTCATGGTAAAATTTCACTACCTTGTCATGGTGATGTTCCGACAGGTCATCTCTGCGACGAGCAATTTCATCATCGTTATGGTGACCGTTGCCACGGTGAAATTTCACTACGTTGTCATGGTGATGTTCCAACAGGTCGTCTCTGTGACGAGCAATTTCATCATCGTCGTCGGATTTACCTCCGTCCTCTCTGCCAGAGTCGAGCACAACTTTGTCCTCATGACGATTAAGACTTCGGTTGTCATGGCAACCAGTAGTCGCACTGCAGAGGCTGCACGCAAATGCATTTTCCTTGTGGACGGAGGAAGTAAGTTCGGACGAAAGAGCAATATCGTCCTTATTCCGAGAACACCTCAAGTCGTAGTCTCCGTAGTACGCATCAATTTCCCCGCATTCTCGTTTTCCATCGTCGCCACGAGCATGAAGCGTTGAACCGTTGTGCACTTTTGATATCAGATCAAACGGAGGATGATCCGCGGACATTGCAGCACCGTCAGGGGTTTCCTCGGACTTCTTCACGGATGGAAATTCATCGTGTATCGCCACCGACTTAGACTTCACGTCCAGACAACAGACCGAGTCAGCCGGTACTTCTTCCCGAGATACATTCAAAAACGGCATCGACTCTAGCACATCTCTGAACTTCGCCGCACCGTCCCGATCCTTAAATCTCATCTGGAAGTACCTCATCGAATTCCGACCACCCTCGAACACATCAAGACCCATCAACTTCACAGCGTGGTAGTCCGAGGAAAACGAAAACCACGCTTTCATCGACGACTTGACGAGAATGACGCTACGACTTCTCTTCGCTGTCCAATCACAAATGACGATCTTTGCTTGCTTCGCCGCCGCGTTCTCGTAGACGCTGACCATTCCGTCGCTCTTCTCCGTCCAATTCTCCGCGTACCGGCTGCCCGGCTGGACGGCAAAGCGGAAGAGTTTTCCAGGCTCGCTGAAGACGAGCATGTCTTCTTTGTCGTTCAGAAGCGCCTGGAATCGCGCGTCCATGACGCGGTCGTGGATTTCGTCGTCTGGCTCTTCTTCCTCGGTGGAAAGTCTGGACGCGCTTTTTAGTGGTGCGCCAGAAACGGCGAAGTTGGGAGTCGGTGGGTTGCTTGCGGGAGAAGACGGTTCGTCGTTGGTGCGTCGCACTTCGAGCAGCTTTTTCTGTGAAACAGAAATGTTCAGAATTTGTTAGCATGTGTTTGTATGTGCACATGTTATAGCGCTCCTTCAAGCTCGCTACTCAGAGGCGCTCCCGACTGAGAGCAGACACTGCATCGTAGTTTCACGCCGATGCGCATGAGCAATTAATTACAAGCGAAGGACTTGTCCAAGGTCCCTACGCGGCACCTTGAGGTGGATTCGAACCTTCCGGCTTCAAGGCAACGACGCCACCACTACACCACCGCGCCCCACAATTACTTATTCATGAGAGAATACTTGGAGGAAGGACATGAAGATGTCTGCAAAACTTATGAAGGAATGTGCGTTGCAACCGTCTAACAATCTTCAAATAAGACATGAATGAAATTGCGACATACGAAAATTGACGAGCATGACAATTGAAATACAACTTGTCATTGTTCATGGCAAGCAACAATGGAAGTAAACAATGAATAAGATATTTACGACAACAAAACGTAATTTTAATCAATGGACCGCTCAAAGAAGAACTCTTAAAACTCTTAAGACAAAATGGGCTGAAACAAAGAAGTGCCTCTAGATAAAATCTGAGTACGAATTATGGCAGGAAAGCCATTCCAAAGCAGAGAGCCAACTATAGACTATCATGCACTGAAGAAACTAGCACAGAATAAAATTAAATAAAGTAAACAAATGGGCAAATAAAATAAACAAACTAATTAAATAAATAGACCAAGCAAAAAAATACACCAAAAAAGAAATAAAGGCAAACAAAGTACCGGGTAGGCAAAATGAATTAATCACAGACAATCTCGTTCATTTATACATTCATTCATTTCAAGAATTCATATCAATCAATCAATCATTTATTTTGAAACCAATCATTTCTTTTACAGTTATACAATTGCAATCACAAATTTATAGGGGAATGGCCACAAGAACAGGTACATGTAAACAAAGGTATGCAATGGCCGACAATTAACGCCCTTCAAGACGAAAACTCAGAGGCACTCCCAGTCCAACAATTGTGATTTAAAAAAATGGTTTTAAGGAGCCTGTAAAACACTGAAGAGTCAAACCTGGGCAACAGACGTATTATCTCAAACAGGAAACATTTCGTATATAAGTAACAAAATATAAAAAGCTTTTTTTGACAGTGTGTCCTCCTCACCAGCATGAGCATCTTCAGTTGACCTATGAACCGAAATTCTTTGCTAAGCGTTTCCAAGATGACGTGGTTCATCTGAGCATCGTTCGTTGAACTCTGACGGTAAAGATCCATCAGCTGTTCAGTCATCGAGTCACGACTTGCAACGGCCAAACACAACAGATCACATGGCATCTGAAACACAAACACACCACGATTTTTGCAGCTCGTTTACAAATCAAATTCTCTTGTTTTGACGAAACTTAAAATAGTTCATTGTTTTTATTATTATCTCTTCTCCCCAAGGTACACAATGTCATGACCCTCCTCAAGATAGAAAAAATTAGGGGGGGGCGATGCTTTGCAATGGCTGGTCTTGACCGACAAAATCGATAATACAAAAATCAAATCACTTGAAGGAGACGTAACCATTGCAGATTTTGCAGATGCCAGTTTTGTGCGTCTGGACAATTTTTTTAATTATCTGAGGAACTAAAAATCTGAGGACTAAAAAATAATAAGAATAATAATAATTTAATAATATTATTATTATTAATGACAATAATATACTTGTCATGAATGACCTTTTCCCTGCTCCAAGTGCTTCAGAATCGTTGCAACGATTTTAAATCGATTGCTTACGAACCTATGGCACCTAGATCTCGACATATTATTATTATAATTAATCACTTCAAAAATACGAGATCATCTGGATAGAGACACGCTCAAAAGACCCCTACCCGCTCGTAGAACTTGAAATCCTGTGACGATCGTAGTTCAAAGACAATATGCCAGCCGAGCGATTCACAGGTGGCATCCTGGCACAAAAGGAGCTCACCAATTGACCTCTGGAGGTCAGTCAGTCTGCTGACCCCACGACCCAGGAAGTGACAAATGGTCGTCTCCTGTCCCTCACGGTCTCTCCATGATTCCCTGCCTTCACTCTGGTCACCTGAAAGTATATATTGTGGAATCATCATCATTATAATCATTATCACGCCGCGCCTTCTCGTGTATTGGACCTTCATTCTGGAACAGTCTTCCATTGGCAATTCGTGATGCTGCGTTGCGTGTTTCTCATGAAACATTCTCAAAGTTAATTAAGTCGCACTTGTTCAGAACTGCCCGGTAGCTGCGTTAAGCGCCTTCGTGAGGTTATTGTAAGGCGCTATATAAATGTTCATATACATACATACATACATCACATTACCATCATTAATACTATCATTATTATTATTATCATTATTATTATAACAATTATTATTATTACTACACATTTAACGATCAACCAGCAATCGGCTTAATAAATGCATAATAATAAAAAATAAATGAAAAACCATAAAGTAGCAACGTAAATAAATACATATTTATATGATGTCCAGAAACTAAGTACTGTAAGCGATGAAGCACAACAATGCAGGGCTGTTTTTAAGGAATTTTTAGAACTGCACAACTCCTTCTTTCCTTTCCCATCCTCCATGGTAAATTAATTCCAATCGGAGGACAATGACCATTTTTTGCTAGTTTTAGCTGTACAAAAGTGCTTCTACAACTGCACAAATCCATTTAGAACTGCACATATTGTGTACAACTGCACGTTAAATTTAGTCGACATACATACATGTATGAATGATACTTATTGGGTCGTACCTGGGTGTGCCCCGGGCAGTCGACTGCTCACACAAAGGTTGTTCCCCAATGCTCCAAGTTCCAGATCTCGGCTCTGTGGTTTCGGAGGTTGGTCTGAACCAGTTTTTGATGGACTCCGAAGAAGAAGTTCTCTGGTTGGGAGGTCGAGTTCACTCGGAGTGGAGCAGCGACCAATGGTGGCTTCGGTAAAGTTCTGGATGAGGGGACTCGGCGAGAACAAGACCTGAGACGAGTTTAACGAGTCGCCCGAGTTGTGGACGGGTCCATTCTGCAAGGGGTCTGAGGCCGGTCGATCACAGCTATCAGGTTGCTTTGAGTTGTCGTCTGAAGCAAGGCAGAGTCCATCCGTAAAAGGGGTTGTGGTAGGCTCGGTGGGTGAGGACTTGACAGGACAATTTGCTGGACTTAAAGACTTAAGGATGGACTGAGATGTTTGGACGAGTCCATTAAAATCGACGGGGGTGTTCAGGGTTGAAGCAGCAGACGGTGAAGGAGAATCAGAACAATGGACGGGGCTTGACTTTTTACCCGATCCCGTGGGAGGCAAAGATCTTCGGGTGGGGATTGGAGAAGTACACCCCAGCGGTGGCACAGCGCGATTCGTGGAGGAAGGCCAACTATCCCTCCTAGCAGTCGTGCTCAGTACGGGAAATTCCGTGTCTGATGAACTTTGACACGGCCCAGAAAGATCGATGACCGGACGATTTTGAACGGACTTTAATAACAACTGCAGCTCCTTAGTTGCCGAGCTCTGCACGGTCTTGAACGCCCGGATCTTGTAATCGTCCCACCGTAACTCCTGATAAAAACAAGTAAAAAGCATTTTTAAGGCTGCAACTTTACTGTGAAATATTAGGGCGTAACATTGTGGTGTTATATCATGGTGTAATATTACGGTGTAGCATCGTGGTGTTATATCATGGTGCAATATTACGGTGAAACACTGTGGTGTTATATCATGGTGCAATTTTACGGTGTAGCATCATGGTGTAATATCATGGTGTAATATTACGGTGTAACATTGTGGTGTTATATCATGGTGTAATATTACGGTGTAGCAGTACTGTGTAATGCAACCCTGCAATATTGTATTGTACTGCATTTAGCATTTGTAAAGCGCCTCTAGTAGGGTGAACCGTAGAGAAGTGCTCCCAGTTTGCAAGGTCCCATGAGAGAAGAAGCCGGATTTGAGAAGAATGAAGGAAGAAAAGAGACTGCCAGACAGAATTATGGAGCGAACAGAAGGATAAAGTGCGCTAAAATGAAAAGGATAAATTGAGTAAAATGGGTTTTTGCGATCTGCAGTACATTTTAAGAAGCAAAACTCGTTTACGAGTGCATACCATGCCTCAGTATCACACCATGTAATATTACTGTTCTCTTTAGCCGTGGTTAGGTCGGGAGCGCTTCTGAGTAGATACTCTTGAAGAAGCGCTATATAAATGTCTGAAATGAATGAATGAATTATGATGGAACTTTACTTGTAATACTACAGTGAGCCTTGTGATACACAGGAATGGTGAGAGAAATTCCCGACATCTAGGCAGAGCAGTCACAGGTCCCTAAACTATCTTAACGCTTAATGACAAACAACTTTTTATAAACAAATTGTGCAACTTGAATTTTGTGTTTATATATAAAATCCGATTTTATTCAGTTGTTAACTTCAAATTAAAACTGATGTTAGTTAATTTTCGCTGCAATATCATTTTTTAAAAGGTATAAATCATAAGTATTCTAGATATAACTACCTAGCAAGGGCCTCTAAAAATCTAAAGATTGCCAGGCATTTGCCCCCCCTCCTGACCTTCGTAATACAGTTTGACGTACCTCAAGGCTGTAGTTCTTGTAACAGTCGATGGCAGTGATGCACTGCATCTGTGTTTCTAAGACACCCTCGTTGTCTCCATCCTTTCGGAAAAAGGAACTGCATACTGGGAAAAATTTCACCTGGAATGTTCCGTTTCCGATCTGGTTCATGTCTTCTGGTTTATCTGGATCACAGCGAACTGCAGGCATTTCACCTACAACTGCAATTAGCACCGGAAAATGTTTCATCAAAATTGTTGACAAACATTCCAATGTAAAGTGCTGCACAGGGTTGTATTGGCATAGCTGGAAATATCAGTCGGAACACTAGGACACTGTAACACAGGCAGGGTTTAAAGTGTGCATGGACCCTGGAAGCACGCGCATTCCATTACAACTCCTCTTCAGCTCACCCAAACCACTTTAACCACAGCACACAGGGACCCAGCTACTCCTGGACCAATTATTAAGAACTTAGTGTCTACTCCACGCTCAGGAACCTAGCCGTGAATTCACATTGGTTCCGTCCGCGGTTCCGTTATGTTCAGAGTTGCCATGTACTTTCCGAAACTCCCGCGCAAAGGCTTCGAAAAAACCGGCCCGAGAGTAACCCAATGTAATTGATAGTAGTGAACGGCCAGCAACAGATTCGATTTTTACATCATCATATTCGACTGGCGCTATAATAATACCACGGTACGGCCAGCAACAGATTCGATTTTCACTATACAGGCGAGAATGATCATCATCATATTCGACTGGCGCTATAATATACCACGGAACCGCTAGCAACAGATTCGATCTTCACTATACAGGCGCTAATGATCATCCTCATATTCGACTGGCGCTATAATATGCCACGGAACCGCTAGCAACAGATTCGATCTTCACTATACAGGCGCTAATGATCATCGTCATATTCGACTGGCGCTATAATATACCACGGAACCGCTAGCAACAGATTCGATCTTCACTATACAGGCGCTAATGATCATCGTCATATTCGACTGGCGCTATAATATACCACGGAACCGCTAGCAACAGATTCGATTTTCACTATACAGGCGCTAATGATCATCATCATATTCGACTGGCGCAATAATATACCACGGAACCGCTAGCAACAGATTCGATTTTCACTATACAGGCGAGAATGATCATCATCATATTCGACTGGCGCTATAATATACCACGGAACCGCTAGCAACAGATTCGATTTTCACTATACAGGCGCTAATGATCATCGTCATATTCGACTGGCGCTATAATATACCACGGAACCGCTAGCAACTGATTCGATGTTCACTATACAGGCGCTAATGATCATCGTCATATTCGACTGGCGCTATAATATACCACGGAACCGCTAGCAACTGATTCGATGTTCACTATACAGGCGAGAATGATCATCATCATATTCGACTGGCGCTATAATATACCACGGAACCGCTAGCAACAGATTCGATTTTCACTATACAGGCGAAAATGATCATCATCATATTCGACTGGCGCTATAATATACCACGGAACCGCTAGCAACAGATTCGATTTTCACTATACAGGCGAGAATGATGATCATCATATTCGACTGGCGCTATAATATACCACGGAACCGCTAGCAACAGATTCGATCTTCACTACACAGGCGCTAATGATCATCCTCATATTCGACTGGCGCTATAATATGCCACGGAACCGCTAGCAACAGATTCAATGTTCACTATACAGGCGCTAATGATCATCGTCATATTCGACTGGCGCTATAATATACCACGGAACCGCTAGCAACAGATTCGATCTTCACTTACAATTTAATTTTGAATATATATGCGCTATATAAAACGTACAGCATACACTGCAATCAAGTCTCAGTGAAAATGTAATTTCCGATGCTCAAATTGAGTTTAGGATAATGTTCTCTAGTCTGGCGCTGCATGCTATGGGCCGTCCATAAAGTACGTCACGCTATTTTTGACCATTTTTTACCCCTTCCCCCTGTCACAAACTATCACAAATCTCGGACCCCCCCCCCTAAAGTACGTCACACTTTCGAACAATTTTTTTAAAACAACCATTTACCTAACCCTCTAAACCCTAGGTTACTATCTATCCCTAATCCCTCTGATAGTGACGTGTGTCCCTAAACGCTTTGGTAGTGACGGGAAATCAACTTTTATCCCACCAAGCCGGGTTTTAGACACGCCTGGCCAGGCCGGTGTAAAGGTTTCAAATTACCCCCTCCTAAACATTACCCCCCGGTAACTTGAAACCGGTTTCAGATTACCCCCCGGTAATCTGAAACCGGTTTCAAATTACCCTTGGGGGTAATCTCAAACCGGTTTCATCCTACCCTCTACGGTTTCAGGTTACCCCCATATAATGCATTCATCCAGCTTCCATTTCACCTCTAGAGAACCTTCACCCAACTTCCATTTCTCAACCAGATAACCTTAATCTAGCCTCCATTTCTCAAGCGTTGTTTTCGTCAATCCAGCTTCTATTTCACCTCGAGAGAACCTTCATCCAGTTTCCATTTCTCAAGACTTGTTTTCGTCAATCCAGCTTCTATTTCACCTACAGAGAACCTTCATCCAGCTTCCACTTCTCAAACGTTGTTTTCGTAAATCCAGCTTCTGTTTTTTTATGTCTAACACTTAGTTAAATGGATTGACGAAAACAACTTTTGAGAAATGGAAGCTTGATGAAGGTTCTCTGTAGATGAAATGGAAGCTGGATGAAGTTCTCTGTAGGTGAAATAAAAGCTGGATGAAGGTTCTCTGTAGGTGAAATAGAAGCTGGATTGACGAAAACGACGCTTGAGAAATGGAAGCTGGATGAAGGTTCTCTGTAGGTGAAATAAAAGCTGGATGAAGGTTCTCTGTAGGTGAAATAGAAGCTGGATTGACGAAAACGACGCTTGAGAAATGGAAGCTGGATGAAGGTTCTCTGTAGGTGAAATGGAAGCTGGATGAAGGTTTTGTTTGTTTGTATGTTTGTATGTGCACTTGTTATAGCGCCCCTTCAAGCTCTCTCTACTCAGAGGCGCTCCCGACTGCAGAGCGGACACTGCATCGGAGTTTCACGCCGAAGCGCTGAGCAATTGTGAGTGAAGGACTTGCCCAAGGTCCTTACGCGGCGAGGTGGATTCGAACCTCGAACCTTCCGGCTTCAAGGCAATGACGCCACCACTACACCACCGCGCCTCACAAGGTTCTCTGTATGTGAAATGGAAGCTGGATATACGGAATTCATTCGGAATTCGGAGGGGGTAACCTGAAACCGGGAGGTAGGATGAAACCGGTTTCAAATTACCCCTAGGGGGTAATTGAAACCGGTTTCAAGTTACCGGGGGGGGGTAATGTTTAGGAGGGGGTAATTTGAAACCTTTACACCGGGTCGGATTTTAGGTACTATAAGAACAAACAAAAAAACAAGAATTTAAAAAATAAATGTGTGACGTCACACATGGCCTCCCCCTGTCACAAACTGTCACACTTTCTTACACCCCTCCCCCCTGGAGCGTGACGTACTTTATGGACGGCCCCCTAGACCTTGCTCCTGTCTAACTTTGTGAGCTCTGTAGCCCCACTCTTAGTTCTCACCATTTCCGCTCCGTTCGTTTGACTGAGTAAAGTCTGCTCTCAGTCCCTTTTGCTCGTGCTTCCACCATGCAGAACCGTGCTTTCTCGGTGGTAGGACCTTCAACCTGGAATGGTCTTCATCTGACCCTGCACTCTCTTTGTAAAAATCCTTCTGATGCTTTCCTCTCTCATCTTAAGACAGTTTTATTTGGCCGCGCTGAGGTTGTGAGCGCCTCTGAGTAGACAGGGACGTAACTAGGATTTTTAGTTTGGAGGGGGGGGGGCTTAAGCCTTGAACAAGACGAGTGCGATAGCATATTTAGCCGTAAGCATACAGCGGCTTGATTTATTTTTGAAGGGCTTCAGCTTCATTTGGGGGGGGGGCAACGCTAGTTACGCCCTGTGGGTAGATTCTTGAAGAGGCGCTATATGAATGTATCTAATGAATAATGAATGAATGAACGAACGAATGAATGAATGAATGAATGAATGAATGAATGAATGAATGTACAAACTGTAACTAACTGGCTTATTGGGCGTTCCTGAGTAGTGACGTCGAAAGGGCGCTATATAAATACTCGCAATGAATGTTGTATTTATACATTTATATAGCGCCTCTTGTAGAATGACTGTTGAGAGGCGCTCTCAGCCGGAAAAGCTACGAAGGAATGTTAATATCCGCGTATTGAAACCTCAAACCTGTCACTGTCGTGCTTTCTGAGTTGTAGGTCCATCTGTCTGGAGTTATAGTCTCCAGCTGGAGATGCGCCTGTTACCTATAGGGATGACTCTTCAGCGTTTTACAGGCTCTTCAAAACCCTTTTATTTCAGAATGGTTGGACTGGGAGCGCCTCTGAGTGGTTTCTTGAAGGGACGCTAGGACTATATATAAATTTAAAAAATGAATGAATGAATGAATGAATGAAAAATGTTTTTAATGAGCAAGAGACTGATAAGGAAAAGCAAAAGATCAAAGGGACATTCTGATGCTAATGCACATTTGTAATTGTAATTGTAATTGTACATTTATATAGCGCCACTTCAAGAGAACTCCTCAGAGGCGCTCCCGACCTGACACCTAACCACAATCAAAGAGAATGGTTTTCAAACGCTTGCGGAAAAGGGGCAAAGAAATACAAAGAAGTTCATTGCGGAGACTAATAGGTAACTTATTCCAAAAAGACGGACCAACCATAGCAAAGCTACTATGAAGCACTGTGGAAGATCGAGCCCTAGGGACAACCAGGTCGCCATGCGTAGCAGAGCGAAGGAACCTACGGCACATGATCTATATAATATAAAATTTCATTCAAATAATTGAACGAGTTCTATAACACTTGCAGTGTAACACAATAATTAAATGTGATCTAAAAATGGTACAAACTGATCTAAGTCTTATTATTGTGACGTGTAATACGCGACACCGCAGCGCAGGCTTACGCAACCCAATGCGCTTTTCTCGCTACCAAACACCGTCCCTTGTTCGTTTTGCGTGCATCGAGTGTAGTGTCATCGTCAGCAAAGAGTTATCATCTAAGCGGATGCAGCATCGCGTACTGTGGTATATTATAGCGCCAGTCGAATCTGATGATGATCATTAGCGCCTGTATAGTGAAAATCGAATCAGTTGCTAGCGGTTCCGTGGCATATTATAGCGCCAGTCGAATATGACGATGATCATTAGCGCCTGTATAGTGAACATCGAATCAGTTGCTAGCGGTTCCGTGGTATATTATAGCGCCAGTCGAATATGACGATGATCATTAGCGCCTGTATAGTGAAGATCGAATCTGTTGCTAGCGGTTCCGTGGTATATTATAGCGCCAGTCGAATATGACGATGATCATTAGCGCCTGTATAGTGAACATTGAATCTGTTGCTAGCGGTTCCGTGGCATATTATAGCGCCAGTCGAATATGAGGATGATCATTAGCGCCTGTATAGTGAAGATCGAATCTGTTGCTAGCGGTTCCGTGGCATATTATAGCGCCAGTCGAATATGACGATGATCATTAGCGCCTGTATAGTGAACATTGAATCTGTTGCTAGCGGTTCCGTGGCATATTATAGCGCCAGTCGAATATGACGATGATCATTAGCGCCTGTATAGTGAAGATCGAATCTGTTGCTAGCGGTTCCGTGGCATATTATAGCGCCAGTCGAATATGAGGATGATCATTAGCGCCTGTATAGTGAAGATCGAATCTGTTGCTAGCGGTTCCGTGGTATATTATAGCGCCAGTCGAATATGATGATGATCATTCTCGCCTGTATAGTGAAAATCGAATCTGTTGCTAGCGGTTCCGTGGTATATTATAGAGCCAGTCGAATATGATGATGATCATTAGCGCCTGTATAGTGAAAATCGAAGATCTGCGTCTGTATAGCAGATTCGGTATGATAAGCAGAACATAATGAATATGAATATGAATTTGAATTTGAATATGCCGTAGGGTTTCTGCGCGTGTCTACTCCAGGGTTCGATCGGACACAGGGAAATTTTATATTTAATACACACATTCCTTTGTACAGTGCTGCACAGTGCACAGGTTTGTAAAGGCACAGCTGAAGGACAAACATTGAGAAATATATCATAAATACAATAACAATAAAAATAATAATAACATAATTCGATTAACGCCTTAATATTTATTAACAGAGTAAGACTAAATTAACAGCGTAGCATATTTTCGCAAAATCGAAACCACTTTCGATCGATCTTAACTTCTTATCGTACGCCTAAAATCACTTTTGGTAGACGACATGCGGAACCTCTCCATAATGTCAACGCATTAGTACTAAACGTAAATTATTACCTTTAATCGCACGCCGAGTTTTTACGCTTTTCATATCAAAATTCCAAATTTATTCGTTTTTTGTAGCACGAAGTCCTTCCTAATCTGCCTTTCAACTTCCTCTCGCGAACAAGTCTAAAAATAGAAAATTAGGTCACTCACTTTTTTAATAAATCGAAGCTTTTTCGATAAATTATTGTGTTTAGGAATGTTTGAGATAATTTGGCGAAACCATCTAACCTCCTGAAATTAATTGAATAATAATAATACACACGAAATAATGTCAAATAGTATTTTTTGTGGGGATTCTGATGATTTTATGAAAATTTGCCTACGCCCAGGGATGCCACTCTGAATTTTAGAAGGTCAGATCCGGAAGAAAAACGTTTAAAAAGTCTAAATTGAGTATTTCTCGGAGAAATAAGTGGATTTTTGGTAGCTGAAATTGTCTAACGACCTTTTTTTGTCTTTCAGTCAGAGGCGCTCCCGACTGCAGAGCGGACACTGCTGCACTGGCTGCCAGTGTCCCAGCGGATCTCATACCGCATTGCTGCTGTGGTCTCACGCTGTGTCCTTGGCTGTGCTCCGTCATACTTGCGTGATCTCTGCTGTCCAGTCTCTGACGTTGCAGCGCGTCGTGTACTACGCTCTTCGGCTAGGGGTGAACTTCTGGTCCCGCGGGCTCGCTTAGTTATTAAGCAGCGCCGTGCTTTCTCGGTTGTGGGGCCTACTGTCTGGAATCGTAATCGTAATCGTAATCTCGAGACTTCTACAGCGCCCACAAAAACCAAGTCGCGGGAACCAGCTTATTCACAGGCGCTCAATCAAAACAAAATCGATAGGCAGCGGGTCAAGTCCGGAGAGTCAGGCAGGCAGATAGATGGACGACTAAGGTGGGTGATGTTTAGAGTTGAAGTGGCGGAGGATGTGAGGAGAAGAGGAAGAATCAGGATAGGATTTGTGAAAGAGCAATGTTTTCAGTTTTGAGTGAAAGACCTGTGGGGAGATAGCGAGAGGTGGAGTTTTGGTGAGTTCGTATGATGGGTCGGAAGTTTGCCGAAGTGCTGGCGGAAGTTTGTTCCAGAGAGGTGGAACGGCAATGGCTATGGAGCGGTTTGCGAATTTCAGTGATGAAGTGATGGGAGGGCGAAGCAGTGTAATGGAGGATGAGGAGCGTGTTGAACGAGGTGGCTGGATGGTGAACAACTGACGAAGGTAGAACGGCTGGGATGATTGAAGTGTATTGTAAGTGAGTGAGAGGACTTTGTATTCAATGCGTTCAGGTATTTTGAGCCAGTGAAGTGATTTCAGGACAGGAGTGATGTGGTGACGTTTGGGGGTTTTCGTCACTGCACGGGCGAGGGCATTCTGGATAGCTTGGAGGCGGTTAATTTGGGTTATATCAATGTTTAGGAAGAGAGAGTTGCAGTAATCAAGTTTCGCATGAACTATGGATGTGGCTATTGTGGATGCAGTTTTAAAGTCGAGCATAGGTCGGATTCTGCGGAGATCTCGTATGTGCATGAAACAAGTGCGGGAAAGTTGGGTTATGTGGTCGGAGAAGCTAAGATGCTGGTCAAAGATTACACCTAGGTTTCGGACAGGAGAATTTGCGGAGAAAGTGTGGTTGGAAGAAGAGTCATTGTTGAAGGAAATAGAGGGATCAGGAATTTTCTTGAGTTGTTCTCTGAGGCCAATTAGTATAAATTCTGTCTTGGAGGGGTTAAGGCAGAGGAGATTTGAGGTCATCCAAGAGGTGATTTGGGTGACCACGGAGAGAAGATTGTCTATGGAGTCAGAGAAGCTGCTTGGAGAGAAAGAGATGAATAGTTGGGTGTCGTCAGCATATAGATGATGGTCGACTGTGGATGCTTTTATGAGTGAGCTGAGTGGAGTGGTGTAGAGGATGAACAAGAGGGGTCCGAGGACAGAACCTTGCGGAACACCACAGGTGAGAGGGCATGATTGAGAAGACGTTTTGTAACGCCCGCCCCTATCGGCCTCCCCGGAGTCGCCACTTCCGGATCCTCGCTCGAAATGGCCGCGTGCTGCTGTGGACGAGCTCTAGAGATAGAGGGAGGACAGGAGGAGGTGACTTCCGGGTTCGAATCCCAACGATGGAAAGGCGGCCAGTTATTTCGACTGCCGAAATCCCTATATGAAATTGGCGGCCTACTAGCCAATCTATCACTTCTTCGCAATATACCAGGGTGTGCGAAATCTTTAAGCCTAGCACCCAAAGTTTCTTCCAGGCCGATGGTCGAGTGGTATGGCGCGTCCGCAGTGGTAATAGCGGTGAGGTAACCAGGGTTCAAATCCACAGCAGGCTTGGGTACCGGCGATGCCTCCAGCCTTTCCAATCGTGATACAACTTCCGTCAGCGCTTCCCTGACATTATCTCTTACAGCCGAGATCTCTTCTCTTACATTTGATTGCACTGAGGAAATAGCATCGCTAACATTTGATTGCACCGTCAAGACATTTAACTCAACCAAGGCAATCGCCTCTTGTGTGTCTCTGGCATTAGTCTGGATGGCTTCATGAGTAGACCTAGCATTAGTCTGAATGGCTTCATGAGTAGACCTAGCATTGGTCTGCATCGACGAGTGCATAGAGGTTATCGCCTCCATGACTCCCTCCAATGATGAGGAAGGCCTAGACGGCTGGGCCGGGGTGCTAGCCCTTGAACTATCCATAGCGCTAAATAAATTACTCCTATCTTTATAGCTCACAGTCAATATCGCTAGCAATGAACGAAGTAGTTATTCTTATTAACAAATCAAGCATTCAATCCACATCCGTCACATTCAAAGCCATCAATGATCAAAGTCAGTTGTCCAATTAATATTTCCTATTATTCACAATCAATTGAATCTTCAATTGACATCAATTATGTTCCAAAGCAATCAAACATAAAAGTCAGTAAGTTCAATTATCAGTTCCTATCCTTGGTAAAGACATTCGATGAAAATCAAATGCAACAATTCAATGCAAACACCTATCAACCGGAGTATGCCTAAATTAAATCCCAATTGACTCTCAAGTCCCACAGCCAATTTCAGTTCAGCCCAAAATATCTTAAGAACCGATCGTATTAATTCCCCAATAAAGCGTACCTTATGTCCGAAGACAAGGGACAAAGCCGATCGTGTGCGAAGAACAGCGACGAAGACGATATCCAAGAGATGCGACGAACGCAGAGAAAGGCGTCGAGTTTGAAACGCCCGAAAAGATCAGCTAAATCCGTCGCTGATCTCACGCAATGAACAACAATTTCGGCTATGTATCCAAGCCGTTTGAGAAAGACGCCCTTAGGCAAATAATACGAACAAACGCTTCGCAACACAATTTCGAAGAACGAGAGCAGAGCGCTGACGATTCGAAGCCCACGATAAATCACTCCATGTGACAGGGCGAAGAGAGGCCTTGACCGATTAATCCAGGAGTAGATCCAATGCGAAAGCGAAGGCAAAACTCGCAACAACGCTGATATATTTCTCGCAACAAACTAACTCTTTTAATAATTCGACTCCATGTCGAGAGAGAATGAATCGCCAACAGAATTCTTGTATGCGCAACGACGAAGAAGACTAGTGCAAGCGAGCGCTTTATCTTGGCCACACTTCACCAACTCGATCGAGCCTAAAACTACCAAAAGCCGCAATACATCCACTTCTCTTGAAATTCTGGCCACGTCTGCGCTTTAGCTGCCCGCTCTCGCTTTTATAGCCGCCTGGTCTGCAGAGCGTCCCCTTTACTACGCATGCGCAGCTGGAGAGCTGCGCGCGCCAACCCAGCAGCAACGCAGCCGTCGCAAGGCGGCAATAATCAGCTGCCACGTGCGCCCTCTCCTGTCATTCTGAAGTGATCTGTCTTTCTCCCTCTATCTCTCCTTCTGAAAAGCGCGATCTGCCGTCAGTCACGTAGACCACAAGTGCACCAGTTTAACCTTGCGAAAACACACATATTTTAACACGTACACAGGCCCACACACCTACAGTGTATCCTTCTCAATCCGTGTCTCTGTCTGTGCTTGTCTGGCTGGCTGTATTCCTCGCTCACTCTGTTCATCAGACCACCTCGGGCGAACCGTGTGATAATTGGCCGAGCGGGCGGCGACGTCTTTGAAGGCCGTCGACTAAAGCGTGCGAAAAATACACGAATATGAAACGGCAGCTGCAGGGCCTACATCAGCGGTCACTGTGACCCGTGTCAAGCGCAAATCAATATTAAAATCTAGGTCACACGAAGCACCGAAAGAAAACCCTATATATATATATCAGATCTCTGAAACCGATCAAAAATTAAATAAAATAATAATATAATAATATTATCGACCGAAAATCCGTAGCGTAGTTCTACGATCGCTACACTATTCTCGACCCTCCTTGATTTCAGGATTCTTTTAATTGGAAAAATGGATCCTGAAATGTTAGTAAGGCCATACTCCAATTTTTACATCAAGGATTCAAATGCAAGAATTAAAAAAAATATATGCAATGAACAGTCATCAGCATCACCAAGTTCACATTTTAGCGTTAAATGTCAGTTCCAGCGAAAGAAATAAACATTATTATAATTATCATTTTATCATTATATTTATATATTGCTCCATCGCTAAGAGTTCAGTGAAGCTCAAAAGCATTCATATATATAGAAAGTATATAAAGGCTTCCTTCAGTTCAGTTATGTACCAAGAATCCCACGGCAAACATTGACTTAAGAACCCACGACACAGTTACAAAAACCATCAGGCCTACGTTACCTTTACAACAGGTCATCTTATTAATAGGCCACCCATGGCATTTATCATCGATTCATCGAGACTCCTTTAGGCATTTCACTGTAGGAAAAAGTCTACATTTAAAGACACTCTAAGCAGTTAAACCTAAGTCTCTAATCCCATTAACCTCAACATCTAATAAGAACAGTGCTATCATAGCAAATTACCTGAGACTGCGCACACAGCTAAAGTCTCTACATAGCTTATGATTATTGCAACTGTCCGTAGGCTTCCATCATAGTTTACCGTAAGAGCCCAGTCTCAACTTCAGCTTAATAAGCCGCTCGCTTCATAACATCTATCAGTATAGGCCTACGTAATTATTAAAAATGCCACCTATTATGCGCAGAAACTAGCTCATTAGCGATTAATTAGTTACACTTTGTAACACTAGGCCTACATTAATATATCAGCCTGCCTCGGCCCCAGCAAGCCAAATATTATTATATATGCACCCAATGCACAGAATAATAACAATACAAAAGCTTAACTAGGTCAACTTAATATACTGTAATTAACGCTAAAATACAATGTTACACTGTTTAATCCTTAATCATAGAAAATCATATGCCTATCATAAAGACCATCATGATTTCAATACTAAGATTACAGTCTACGAATGGATCTATAGTTAGGCTATTTTAGTCTGTCTTTAGTCCACCATTAATCCTATGCGTTTTCTTGGAATAAATCAACAGGCCATGTTACTGCGCAATTATGTCGTCTTATTTTCAATCCATCATTGATGCGACGTGTACTATGGGACCGCCCATGCGCCTGGGAAACGACGATCGATAATTAATATCGCCGCTCTTTGATGCGTCGACTCGTTCTCCCCCCTCTCTACAATTGGCTTCTGTAGGAGTCGTGGGAACGGAGACGACCAGCCTATAATTAGTCCATGTACAGCGTACAACATGGCAAAATTATGCCTACAATAAGCGAACTCAAAATTAGGTCATTCATTAATCCAAATATAAATCTGCACAGGATTAATAATAAAATTAAATCCAATGCCACAAAATCATTTAGGCTAACCTCATTTCTCGCACAGACAGAACTTCTAATTATTTTATGCCTATCACTAGGCCTCGCAGTTTAACCATATAATTCCATTGCAGGCGGGAATCAGGCAAAACCGCAAAACTAATGCAAAAATTACACAGCATAACTAAATTATTCCTCCGCGTTGGGCTATCAAAACATGTAGGCCTACATTTTAATCGAGACCAACTATATATATAATCCCGTTGCGATCTGATATTATTCGTAAAGCAACAGCATAATTAAATATTATTGTCGTCTATGTATTAACATTATTAACACTCTTAGGCCTACAATTTTAATCGAGGCATATTATTTATATATATAAAATGCCGACAAATTTTGCCGAACCCCAGAATAATAAGCCTATAGGCCTATACTCAAGGTAAACCATATATATATAGGCCTAATCCCGACAGATTGCAGTTAAGCGCAATATGGGCCTCAAAGCATTCATTCAGCGCCTCACTGAAATTAATTAACATGCCTCTATACAATTAATATATATATATGCGATGACAATAGTTACGCATATAAAAATTCTACACACGGAAATTAGGAGCATTAAAATTTAACTGTGCAAATTTCTTTAAATTATTTTTAATTAAACAGACTATAGATAGAGCGGAACTTAGGCCTAATGCAAATTTCGACTCTGAGCGTTATCTTAGAGATATAGGCCTACTATTTTAACAAAGGCCATAATATCACATAATCACATCATCATGGCTAATTCCACTACAAGTCTAAGTTCAAGGTCACATAATCGTCATCAATGGCCTTAACTAAAATAGGCAACCTTATATATACATCAACAGGTAAAACCAATATTTATATAGCGCAATGCAGGCAATGACAGTCCAGTTTTCTGTCTACAGCAGAGGCAATAATAAAATCGTCCATCGCTTCATTGCAAATGCAATACAATACTAATCTATATCACCATTGCAAACATTAATCAGACAGTCGGCAATGCAATACAAATATTAATACTATGCAATACATATCTGAATGCAAGAATACAGTTATTTACACAGTAACACACACATGTAAAGCCTTCCACATGTAAAGTAAACGTATTCATCACAATCAAAATAAAACATGGTTACAGATGCTTCTGCATTCATAATGGCCGCCATTAAGCGGTCATTCAGCTAAGTTACCCAACCGACGTCAAGTTTTCAGGCGGACGAAGTCCGGTCGGTTCTCCCAGCATCCTCCAGATCCGGTCCTCAGGGGGTCCATTGCGAAGCGGACAGCTCCTCAAAAGGTGCGAACTGTCGTCACAATAGAAACAGCGTCGCTCCTCCCTTGGTGAGTTCCGACCACTGTCTCGCCTCCTCGACGATGATGGCGACCTCCGCGACCGACGCTCCTGGTTCTGCCCGTTCCGCTGGTCCCTGCTCGGCGCTGGAGCGGACCGAACAGCGAACACACGACCAACGCTGGGGTTGTCGTGGTTATCGCCCACAGGTTGTCCAAGGTTGTCGCTAGGTGGAGCCTGCTGCTGTTGTCGAAGAGGACAGAAGCGTGCTATGTGGCCCGTTGCTGAACATTCGAAGCATCTCCGCGCCGATGGTCCATCTTCCTGTTCCGCCGCCTGTCGGTATCTGCAAACGGAACTCCAGTGACCTGTTCTATTACAGATCGAACAGCGCTGATTGTTCCGCCAGTTGTTTCCGTTTGCGTTGGACCAACCATTTCCATTTGACCCGGACTGACCTCTCCACGACCCGCGATTATTGTAACTGGATTGTGGCGCCGACACTGGTTGTCGCTCCAGCTGTCGCATTATTTGCTCCACCTGCCGTTTCAAAACCCTCATTTCCGAATCTTCTTCCTGTTCTTTAATTGCGTTGACACGGCCGTGTCGTCGGTCTTGTTGTTCATGGCCGCCGGCTTCTGCTTTCTGATAGCCGTCCAACCGCATCGCCACCTTGTAGGCTTCGTCGAGGGACTTCGGTTCTCGTTCTCGGATTTTCAGAGCAAGCGTTCTATCTCTCAGGGCATCCAGGAATGCACGAACAGCAATTGCTTCGCTGTGGACAGTCGAAGAGCCCGGATACGCACGCGAGGTCAGACGGCGCACATCATCGACCAAGGCTCCCATATCTTCATCGGCTTTCTGCTTTCGAGTACTCAGCTGTGTCTGAAATAAAGCTTGCTGTTCAGCGTTACCATATCGTTCTCGAAGTCGCTGTACCAAAGCCGTCCAAGTGTCCAAGCTATCTGCGTTCGACTCGCTCAGCAAATGAGTCGCCGGTTCAACCAATGAGACTACTAATTGGTTCAACCTCTCCTCGTCCGTCCATCTGTTATTCCTGGCGCACACGGAGAATTTTCGTAAGAATGTTTCAACGTCCGTCTTTCCGCTAAAAGACCCGAGTTTCAGGAATTGTGTTGGCTTAGGAGGAGAAGTCGATGACTGTTTAACCTCGCCCTCTTTAGCTGTTGCAGACGCGGTCGGTTCAAGTTCCTTGACTGTTCCCTTTGAACTGATCGACGGTAGCTCCCAGTCGCCGGTCGTTTGCGTTGCGACGGTGGTCGTCGGGACAATTTTGATAGGACCGACCGAAACGTTGGTAGCCGCCAGTGCTTTCGTTTCACCAACCGCAGACGTCGCTTTATTATCGGCCGTCGTTTCATTTCTCTCCAGAGGTGTCGACTTCATTACCGCCTGACATCGCGGTAGTTCGGCATCACGGCTAAATCCGAAGCTTTGCGCGCCGAGGCACGAACTCGTCCTCGCCGATTCCACGACCGTTGGCCACCGAGGAAAGACGGCGTCGCTTGGTCGAAGCGGGTCGAGACAGCGAAGCGGGTCAACCCAAACCCGGTTGTCGCTGCTACCGTAGAAAGCGCTCGGAGTGTAGGTCGGAGCATACCTCCACGGCATGTTTGAATGGTCGGGACGAGCGTATGGTTGCATCCAGTCGACCGTTGCCATCGCCGCTGGTCCAGGAGGAAGGTCGGGTCGAGCGTAGTTTCGACCAACCATGGTCGACGTTGCACGACCGTCGAGGACGCAGTCAGGCATTGACTGATAGGTCGGCATTACCGACGCTGGTTGTGTAAAGTCGACCCGACTCGGTGCCATTTCCACTCTTTGTTGATCGACGTGTGCGAGCGGCGCTTGCAGCCTCCATTGCGGATCAGGTCGAGGATACTCGACGTGAGGGAGCGACGAAGAGGCCAAAGGAGCTGGGTTGACCTTATCACCCCCCTCCCGTGACAATTTATTAGCGATCGGTTTATTCATATCCAAATTTCTAAACTCCGGTTGCTGTGCTGCATGCATTCTGTTATCAATTATTTTAACAGTTTTAGGTCTAGATTCCATTATTTTGCTGATTTCAATGTCTACACTACCATCATCAGACATTATTTCCACATTATCAGCAAATTCCCTTTCCTTCCTTCTTTCAAAAGAAATTGCCATTTCGCCTGTTCTAGCATAGTCAGTTTCCTCTTCTAACCTATCATCACCAAAATCTCTAGAACTAATTTGACCCCACTGGCTGGGACCAATTGTAACGCCCGCCCCTATCGGCCTCCCCGGAGTCGCCACTTCCGGATCCTCGCTCGAAATGGCCGCGTGCTGCTGTGGACGAGCTCTAGAGATAGAGGGAGGACAGGAGGAGGTGACTTCCGGGTTCGAATCCCAACGATGGAAAGGCGGCCAGTTATTTCGACTGCCGAAATCCCTATATGAAATTGGCGGCCTACTAGCCAATCTATCACTTCTTCGCAATATACCAGGGTGTGCGAAATCTTTAAGCCTAGCACCCAAAGTTTCTTCCAGGCCGATGGTCGAGTGGTATGGCGCGTCCGCAGTGGTAATAGCGGTGAGGTAACCAGGGTTCAAATCCACAGCAGGCTTGGGTACCGGCGATGCCTCCAGCCTTTCCAATCGTGATACAACTTCCGTCAGCGCTTCCCTGACATTATCTCTTACAGCCGAGATCTCTTCTCTTACATTTGATTGCACTGAGGAAATAGCATCGCTAACATTTGATTGCACCGTCAAGACATTTAACTCAACCAAGGCAATCGCCTCTTGTGTGTCTCTGGCATTAGTCTGGATGGCTTCATGAGTAGACCTAGCATTAGTCTGAATGGCTTCATGAGTAGACCTAGCATTGGTCTGCATCGACGAGTGCATAGAGGTTATCGCCTCCATGACTCCCTCCAATGATGAGGAAGGCCTAGACGGCTGGGCCGGGGTGCTAGCCCTTGAACTATCCATAGCGCTAAATAAATTACTCCTATCTTTATAGCTCACAGTCAATATCGCTAGCAATGAACGAAGTAGTTATTCTTATTGTAACGCCCGCCCCTATCGGCATCCCCGGAGTCGCCACTTCCGGATCCTCGCCTGATGGGACCGCGTGCTGCTGTGGACGAGCTCTAGAGATAGAGGGAGGACAGGAGGAAGTGACTTCTGGGTTCGAATCCCAACCCAGGAAAGGCGGCCAGTCTTTTCGACTACCGTACTCCCTATATGAAATTGGCGGCCTACTAGCCAATCTATCACTTCTTCGCAATATACCAGGTTGCGTGAAATCTTTGGGCCTAGCACCCAAAGTTTCTTCCAGGCCGATGGTCGAGTGGTATGGCGCGTCCGCAGTGGTAATAGCGGTGAGGTAACCCGGGTTCAAATCCACAGCAGGCTTGGGTACCGGCGACGCCTCTAGCCTTTCCAATCGTGATACCATTTCCGTCAGCGCTTCCCTGACATTATCTCTTACAGCCGAGATCTCTTCTCTTATCTCCTCTCTTACATTTGATTGCACCGAGGAAATAGCTTCGCTAACATTTGATTGCACTGCCAGGACATTAAACTCCACCGTGGCAATCGCCTCTTGCGTCTCTCTGGCATTCAGTTGCAAAGACGACTGTATAGAAGTCATAGCATCATGAGTTGACTTAGCATGCGCTTGCATAG
Organism: Lumbricus terrestris; assembly: GCA_949752735.1. Classification (NCBI taxonomy): domain Eukaryota; kingdom Metazoa; phylum Annelida; class Clitellata; order Crassiclitellata; family Lumbricidae; genus Lumbricus; species Lumbricus terrestris. Next base: position 44,652,916 of record OX457048.1, read on the forward strand.
CCTCTTGTGAAGACTTAGCGTTAGTCTGCATTGCTTCATGAGTGGACCTAGCATTAGTTTGTATTGCCTCGAGCAATATCTCCATAGAAGAAGGGGGCCTAGAAGGCTGAGCGGGAGTGACTGGCCTAGACTCCTCCATAGCGCTATAGAAATGACTCCTATCTTTATAGCTCACAGTCAATATCGCTAGCAGTGAACGAAGTAGTTATTCTTATTAACAAATCAAGCATTCAATCCACATCCGTCACATTCAAAGCCATCAATAATCAAAGTCAGAAGTTTAATTAATATTTCTTATTATTCCCAATCAATTGAATCTTCAATTGACATCAATTATGTTCAAAGCAATCAAACATAAAAGTCAGTAAGTTCAATTATCAGTTCCTATCCTTTGTAAAGACATTCAATGAAAATCAAATGCAACAATTCAATGCAAACACCTATCAACCGGAGTATGCCTAAATTAAATCCCGATTGACTCTCAAGTCCCACAGCCAATTTCAGTTCAGCCCAAAATGTCTTAATAACCGATCGTATTAATTCCCCAATAAAGCGTACCTTATGTCCGAAGACAAGGGACAAAGCCGATCGTGTGCGAAGAACAGCGACGAAGACGATATCCAAGAGATGCGACGAAACACACAGAAAGGCGTCGAGTTTGAAACGCCCGAAAAGATCAGCTAAATCCGATGCTGATTTCTCGCAATGAACAACAGTTTCGGCTATGTATCCAAGCCGTTTGAGAAAGACGCCCTTAGGCAAATAATACGAACAAACGCTTCGCAACACAATTCCGAAGAACGAGAACAGAGCGCTGACGATTCGAAGCCCACGATAAATCACTCCATGTGACAGGGCGAAGAGAGGCCTTGACCGATTAATCCAGGAGTAGATCCAATGCGAAAGCGAAGGCAGAACTCGCAACAACGCTGATATATTTCTCGCAACAAACTAACTCTCTTAATAATTCGACTCCATGTCGAGAGAGAATGAATCGCCAACAGAATTCTTGTATGCGCAACGACGAAGAAGACTAGTGCAAGCGAGCGCTTTATCTTGGCCACACTTCACCAACTCGATCGAGCCTAAAACTACCAAAAGCCGCAATACATCCACTTCTCTTGAAATTCTGGCCACGTCTGCGCTTTAGCTGCCCGCTCTCGCTTTTATAGCCGCCTGGTCTGCAGAGCGTCCCCTTTACTACGCATGCGCAGCTGGAGAGCTGCACGCGCCAACCCAGCAGCAACGCAGCTGTCGCAAGGCGGCAAAAATCAGCTGCCACGTGCGCCCTCTCCTGTCATTCTGAAGTGATCTGTCTTTCTCCTTCTGTCTCTCCTTCTGAAAAGCGTCATCTGCCGTCAGTCACGTAGACCACAAAATGCACCAGTTCAACCTTGAGAAAACACACGTACACAGACCCACACGCCAACGGTGTTTCCTTCTCAATCCGTGTCCCTGCCTGTGCTTGTCTGGCTGGCTGTATTCCTCGCTCACTCTGATCATCAGACCACCTCAGAGAGCGTGCGAAAGTTTAATTACCCTCATCGACTGCAAGCGGCGCGGCCTTTGAAGACAGCGACCGACGATCGCTGAGAGCGTGTGAACATATACCAATTAATGAAACAGCAACGACTGCTGCCTACGTCAGCGGTCGCTGTGACCCGTGTCAAGCGCGAATCAACATTAAAATATAGGTCACACAAGGCAGCTCAAAAATACAGAAATAAAACAAATATATCAGATCCCTGAAACCCCATAATCGATCAAAAATTAAATAAAAATAATAATATTAACTACCAGAAACTCGTAGCGTAGTTCTACGAACGCTACAATATTCCCAGCCCTCCCTGATTTCAGGATCCTTTTAATTGGAAAAATGGATCCTGAAATGTTAGTAAGGCCATACTCCAATTTTTACATCAAGGATTCAAATGCAAGAATTAAGAAAATATATGCGATGAACAGTCCTCAACGTAAGCATCACAAAGTTCACATTTTAGCGTCGACTGTCAATTCAAGCGAAAGAAATACTTATTATTATAATATTTATATAGCTCCATCGCTAAGAGTTCAGTGAAGCTCAAAAGCATTTATATATTTAGTATATATAGGCTTCCTTCAGTTTAGTTAAGCACAAAGACTTCCACGGCAAACATTGACTTAAGAACCCACGGCAAAGCCACAAAAAACCATCAGGCCTACGTTACCTTTACAACAGGTCAACTGATTAATAGGCCACTCATGGCATTCATCATCGATTCATCGAGACTCCTTTAGGCATTTGACTGTAGGAAAAAGTCTACATTTAAAGACACTCTGAGCAGTTAAACCTAAGTCTCTAATCCCATTAACCTCAACATCTAGAACAGTGCTATCATAGCAAATTACCTGAGACTGCACACAGCTTAAGTCTCTAAAAGGCTAATGATTATTACAACTATGCGTAGGCTCCCATCAAAGTTTACCGCAAAAGACTAAGCCTAACTTCAGCCTAATAAGCCGCTCTCATCATAGCATTTTTCAGTAGGCCTACTTATTTATTAAAAATGCAACCGATTATGCACAGAACAATGAGAACTTAATTGGGTCACCGTAACATATTACTGCAATTAACGTTACAGAACAGTCACACTGTGTAATCGTCTTTCACGATACAGTGTAACCATAAAAATCATAGGCCTAAAAAGATTATCATGATTTTAATATGAGATCTTAGTCTAAAGCACAAATCAACAGTTAGGCCACTTTAGTCTATCTTATGCATTTGCATCATCCTTCAGGCAGTCTATTATTAGCACATGCATCAGGCCACACACGCGTCAGCGCCTGGGAAAATCATCGGTCGATAATAATCGCCGCGTTGATGCGTCGACTCAGTACCTATTTCCCCACGCCATGCATCTACAGCGTGCGTCTAACCGTGAGAATTAGGCAACTAAACATCATCTCTATACATGTAGGCCCATGTGCATCGTACGACAGAGGTCGCGCTGACCTGCACAAAATTAAAATAATCCTAATTAAGCGCTCATGAAATTAGGATACAAAGTAGGCCTACAACATATCTGGCGCCTGTATTAACTATCAACGTTACAAATCTAGGCCTACTACGGATCAAATCATGATTATATAGTCCCATAATAATTTCAATGACGTTACTTATCCTTCCGTCGGTCCATCCACGACGAGCAATAATTATCACTGCCTTTGATGTGTCCCACGGACTACGCTGTCGCTATCCCCACTCTCTCTACAACTGAATCTGTAGAAGCCGTGAGATTCTAAGCGGCCAGCAACATCAACTAAATCGCCCTGTTCTCAGGCGTCGGGCAGCGTCGGAGGTCACGTTGTCGTGCACTAGATTAGGCCTAATTTGCAGACTCAAAATTAGGTCATCATTGATCCACTGATCCAAATATAAATCTACACAAGATTAATAATAATATTAAATCCAATGCTACAAAATCATTTAGGCCAACCTCATTTCTCGCACAGACAGAGCTCCTAATTATTTTATGCCTAGTCCTAATTATCATTATTAGGAAACCAGTTTAATCATAGTCAACACTGCAAAGTTATAAGACCAAATTATGCATCGCTAGAGCATCGCTACTATTAAAATTGTGTCTCAAACTGCAACGCTGATGCAGACAGTACACGGGCTAATCTTTCAAGTAGGCCTATCAAATCAAACTAAATATATCTATATCCTGCGTCTATCAACTGCAACCAAAACATGTAGGCCTATGCAGGACTATTAATCAAAGAGCAGCTATGTAGGCCTATATTAATTTCACCGCTGTTAAACTCAAAACCTCGGTAATGCATTAAGGCGCTGAAGGACAATAAGGGACTATTATAGAACATTTATAGAGCGCCTCACTAAAGTTAATTAATAAGCATCCATACAATTATTATTATATATAAATATATGCGTTGACAATAGTTACGCATATAAGAACTCTATACACGGAAATTAGGAGCATTAAAATTTAACTGTGCAAATTTCTTTAAATTATTTTTAATTAAATCAGGTTATAGATAAAGCGGAATATAGGCCTAATGCAAATTTCGACTTTGAGCGTTATCTCACAATTACTTCTTAGAGACATAGGCCTACTATTTTAACGCAGGTCATAATATCACATAATCTCATCATCATGGCTAATTCCACTGCAAGTCTAAGTTCAAGGTCACATAATCGTGATCAAGGCCTTAACTAAAATAGGCAATCTTATATATATCTACTGGAAAAATCAATATTTATATAGCGCAATGCAAGAGCAATGACAGTCCAGTTTTCTGTCTACAGCAGAGGCAATAATAAAATCGTCCATCGCTTCATTGCAAATGCAATACAATACTAATCTATATCCACATTGCAAACATTAATCAGACAGTCGGCAATGCAATACAAATATTAATACTATGCACAACATACGATGCAAGAATACAGTTATTTACACAGTAACACACACATGTAAAGCCTACCACATGTAAAGTAAACGTATTCATCACAATCAAAATAAAACAGGGTTACAGATGCTTCTGCATTCAAAACGGCCGCGATTAAGCGGTTCCTAAGAACAGTACCGGGCCGGCCTCGTAATGGTGCGGCGGGGTCTTGACAGTTCCACAGGGGCGTCGTTAGTGTCCTCGGTTCCTGGGAACTCGATCGGTTCCTGCGGTTGTAGGTCAGGTTCGGTCCAACCTGACGGAGGTTCACCCAGGTACGGCTTCAATTTGTCGACGTACACAAGCAGCGCTTGTGATCTGGCGGACTTCTGGATCCGGAACAGGACCGGACTCACTTGCTCCATGATACGGTAAGGGCCACAGAACCACTTAGCCCATTTATCCTTGATACGGGTGTACTTCCGGGGATAGTAATAGTACACCCATTGTCCTTTCGTAAATGACGGCTTTCTGACTCGCAGGTCATACCGGAAAGCTCTGCGAATGGCCTGCTTTTGCATGCATTCCCGAGCTAACTGGAACACGTCTCGCATCTCGTCCGTTCTTTTCTGTATGTAGTCGTCCACGGATAGCTGTTCATTGTTCTGGTTGCAGTCACCTAGTACAAGGTCGATGGGGAGGCAGGTTTCCCGTCCGAGAAAAAGTCTGTTTGGGGTGAATCCCGTACTCTCATGCTGACTGGCTCTATACGCTCCCATCACCCACGGCAGATGAACGTCCCAGTCTTTCTGATTTTGAGAGACAGCTTTACCGAGCATGGAATTCAAAGTTCTGTGTAGACGTTCGACTGTTCCGTTTGTGCTCGGTTTGTACGGGGAAGTCCTAATCTTGTCAATTTGCATCAGGCGGCATAGGTCACGGAATAAGGCGGCCTCGAAGCAGGGACCCTGGTCGGTCAGGAGCTGTTTAGGGCAGCCGAATCTAGGAATCCACTGGTCCATCAACATCCGGGCTACGGTCGCGGCTTCCTGGTTGCGGATAGGGTAGGCCTCCGCCCAACGGCTGTAGTGATCGATCACGGTCATGATATAGCGATATCCACGACTGGATACAGGATGTGGTCCGGTTATATCGACGCCGAGACATTCCATTGGTTCTCCGACGGCCATGTCCTGTAATTGTCCTTGCCGAGGTGGCTTTCCTCGGATGTACCGGGCGCAGTTGTCGCATCTCTTGAGTTGCTGGTACACTTGGTCTCTCCAACCCGGCCAGTATGCTCGCTGCCGTACTTGCGCCGTGGTCCGCCGAACTCCCAGATGCCCTCCGGACATCCCTTCGTGCGCAATTCGAATGATGATTTCTCGTCGCCCGACTGGAGGTATTAACTGGTAGCGAATCGGTTCACCGTCAGAGTTCAGCCAAGCTCGATGCAGTAGTCCATTTCTGACAGATAACTGAGGCCATTGATGAATCAACGTCTTAGTCATTGCACTGCAACTCCGTATCTCTTCTCCGGTCGGCATCTCGGTCGATTTCATTAACCGTTGCAAGACCCAGTTTAGATCAGGATCTTGCCGTTGTTCTTCTGCTAAGACCACCGGATCCCAATCCGTCATTTCAGTCGAGGCAGGCTGAGATGGTAGGCGTCGTTCTTGGATGACGTTGACTTGGTTTGGCCTTCGAGACAGCGCATCAGCATTTTGGTGCGCGGCACCGGACCGATGTTGTATGTCAAATTCAAATTCCTCCATGACTGAGAGCCACCGTGCCTGCTGTCCAATAGGCAATGGTGTCTTGCGGAGCCATTGGAGCGCTGAGTGGTCCGTTCGTAGGATAAATTTCCGTCCAAGAAGATATGGTCTGAACGCTTTGAGAAAGTTGATTACCGCCAGCAATTCCCTCCTTGTCACGTCATAATTTTGTTCCGCCACAGAACACACTCTGCTCCCGTAACAGATGACCCTTTCTTGCGATTCCTGCATCTGAGATAAGACCGCCCCAATGGACTCCCCGGATGCATCCGTATCCAGTATGTACATCCCAGTATCGTTGGGAAGCGCCAAGATGGGGGATTCTGTTAAGCAGTTCTTTAGCTTTTGGAACGCGTTTTCACATGGACCAGACCAGTCAAACTTGTATCCCTTCTTAGTCATTTGGTGCAGTGGCCGGGCTATTTGAGCGAAACTCGGTACGAACTTGCGATAGTAGGAACATACCCCCAGAAATGCTCGAACATCTTTGACTTTCCGCGGCGCGGGCCAGTCACGGACGGCTTGAATCTTTTCCGGGTCTGTAGTTACTCCGTGTTCGCTGACCACGTGACCTAGGAACAACACCTTTTTCTGTAGTAGTTTGCACTTGGATGGCTTCGGTTTTAGATTAACTCCCTCCAGGCGAACGAGAACTTGCTCCAATCGAATCAAATGGGTTTCCAGATCGCTGGCGAAGACGATGATATCGTCAAGATAGATTAAACAGATCTCGAAGTTTAACCCCGCCATGACCAGATTCATCATCCGGCCAAACGAAGCCGGAGAATTGCAGAGCCCGAACGGAAGTACTTTGAATTGAAAACTTCCGCGTCGGGTGACGAAGGCAGTCTTGTGTTTATCCCTTGGATGAACAGCCAACTGATGATAACCGGCCCGGAGATCGAAGGTACTGAACCATTTCGCTTCGCCGAGGGCGTCCAGGCTCTCGCTGATCAGCGGAAGCGGGTAGGCGTCCTTGCGCGTCTTGGCGTTCACCGCTCTATAGTCGACACAAAAGCGAGGGGTCCCGTCTCGTTTCTGGACCATGACAACGTTGCTTGCGCAAGGCGACAGTGACGGTTCGATCAGTCCTTGATCCAACATAGCCTGCACTTGTTCGTCTATGACAGGGAGTAGCGAAAGCGGTTGTCGTCGCAGCGGCTGACGAACGGGTGTTTCGCTACCCGTGTCGATCTCATGTCGTAGAATGTCGGTGAATCCCAGATCCCATTCACCAAGAGAAAAGGCGGCGCGACGATCCATCAGGATTTCACGTAGTCTCTGTTGTACCTCAAGGGGAACGTCTTCAGCGATGTTCGACCATAACGGCCTCAGAATTACCTCTGCATCTTGTGAGTTGACATGGTCCTTGTCTTCCCTCACCATGGCGCAGCCTGCAGCGGGCTTGCTGTCCTGGTCAGCTCCGGCTACTGTCACTTCTTCCAGGGCACATTGCATTCCTTTCGACAATTTAATCATCTTGTGGGTCGGATTCAACACTCTGATTGTCAGGTCGATCGCCCGTTCCGGTAGAAGCGTTCCGGCGATTACGAGTCCAGATGCCAACACGTGTGGCGGCGTCGCCCATTGAGTTTTGGTCGGTCTCAGGTCTGGAAGTATGGCATACACCTCGACGTCCACTTCCGACAGTGCGGGAACATTCACGTGCTGCGCGGCGGCTATCCTTCGACAAATTCCCCTCCGGTCTTGACTTACCAAAGGAAATGAGCGGCCTTGTAGTACTATTGTTTTATCCGGAATGCTTAGATGAGCCCGTTGTTCTGTCAACCACCCGAGTCCAAGAATCAACTCACTGACTTGAGCCGTTACTAAACAGGGAACATCGAACTTGCAGTCGGCTGCACGACATCGAAGGACTGTCTCTCCAAGTACCTCTATAGCTGTACCATTTGCCGCGGTTAGCAGTTGTTTCGACGCCGTCATATTTTTCCGTCTCACCAGGGATGCAGGTACCAGTGACATTTCGCTTCCGGTATCTACCAAGGCCAACACGTCCTTACCATGGATCTTCAGAGCCAAATACGCATTCGTGCTGCCTTGTACATGGTAAACATTTGCCGGTCCATTCAGAACCTCATTGGCTTCTGCTTCGGCCGCTTGTCGCTGGGGACAATTGCGCACCAGGTGGTCGGTTGCTGAACACTCATAGCATCGCCGCACATCAGTTCTTGCTTCCGTTTCCATCTCCATACGTGGTCGACGCCTACAGTTCGCACTAAAATGTCCGAACTGATGACACAGGTAACATCGCGGAGCTCCCTGTCCATAACCTCCATTGTTGTTCGCTCCTTCATTTCTAGCTGATTCATTCTGACCTCTTCCGGGTCCACGATTGTTGTATCTGGGTTGTGGCGCCGACACTGGTTGTCGCTCCTTCTTCTCTAGTCGCTCCACTTGTCTCCTCATTTGCTCCATCCGCCGTTCCAGATCCTTTACTTTCGACTCTTCTTCCTGTTCTTTAATTGCGTTGACACGGCCGTGTCGTCGGTCTTGTTGTTCATGGCCGCCGGCCTCTGCTTTCTGATAGCCGTCCAATCGCATCGCTACCTTGTAGGCTTCGTCGAGGGATTTCGGTTCTCGCTCTCGGATTTTCAGAGCAAGCGTTCTATCTCTCAGGGCATCCAAGAATGCCCGAACAGCAATTGCTTCGCTGTGAGCCGTCGAGGAACCCGGATAGGCTCGCGTGGAGAGACGTCGGATGTCGTCCACCAGGACGCCCATGTCCTCGTCGACTTTCTGTTTCCTGGTGCTTAGCTGCGTTTGGAACAGGGCTTGTTGTTCAGCGTTGCCGTATCGTTCACGAAGTCGCTGGACCAAAGCCGTCCAAGTGTCCAGGCTATCTGCGTTCGACTCGCTCAGCAAATGAGTCGCCGGTTCAACCAATGAGACTACTAATTGGTTCAACCTCTCCTCGTCCGTCCATCTGTTATTCCTGGCACACACGGAGAATTTTCGTAAGAATGTTTCAACGTCCGTCTTTCCGCTAAAAGACCCGAGTTTCAGGAATTGTGTTGGCTTAGGAGGAGAAGTCGATGACTGTTTAACCTCGCCCTCTTTAGCTGTTGCAGACGCGGTCGGTTCAAGTTCCTTGACTGTTCCCTTTGAACTGATCGACGGTAGCTCCCAGTCGCCTGTCGTTTGCGTTGCGACGGTGGTCGTCGGGACAATTTTGATAGGACCGACCGAAACGTTGGTAGGCGCCAGTGCTTTCGTTTCACCAACCGCAGACGTCGCTTTATTATCGGCCGTCGTTTCATTTCTCTCCAGAGGTGTCGGCTTCATTACCACTTGACATCGCGGTAGTTCGGCATCACGGCTAAATCCGAAGCTTTGCGCGCCGAGGCACGAACTCATCCTCGCCGATTCCACGACCGTTGGCCACCGAGGAAAGACGGCGTCGCTTGGTCGAAACGAGTCGGGACAGCGAAGCGGGTCAACCCAAACCCGGTTGTCGCTGCTACCGTAGAAAGCGCTCGGAGTGTAAGTCGGAGCATACCTCCACGGCATGTTTGAATGGTCGGGTCGAGCGTATGGTTGCATCCAGTCGACCGTTGCCATCGCCGCTGGTCCAGGAGGAAGGTCGGGTCGAGCGTAGTCTCGACCAACCATGGTCGACGTTGCACGGCCGTCGAGGACATAATCAGTCATTGACTGATAGGTCGGCATTACCGACGCTGGTTGTGGAATGTCGGCCCGACTCGGTGCTATTTCCACTCTTTGTTGATCGACGTGTGCGAGCGGCGCTTGCAGCCTCCATTGCGGATCAGGTCGAGGATACTCGACGAGAGGAATGGACGAAGAGGCCAAATGAACTGGGTTGACCTTATCACCCCCCTCCCGTGACAATTTATTAGCGATCGGTTTATTCATATCCAAATTTCTAAACTCCGGTTGCTGTGCTGCATGCATTCTGTTATCAATTATTTTAACAGTTTTAGGTCTAGATTCCATTATCTTGCTGATTTCAATGTCTACACTACCATCATCAGACATTATTTCCACATTATCAGCAAATTCCCTTTCCTTCCTTCTTTCAAAAGACATTGCCATTTCGCCTGTTCTAGCATAGTCAGTTTCCTCTTCTAACCTATCATCACCAAAATCTCTAGAACTAATTTGACCCCACTGGCTGGGACCAATTGTAACGCCCGCCCCTATCGGCATCCCCGGAGTCGCCACTTCCGGATCCTCGCCTGATGGGACCGCGTGCTGCTGTGGACGAGCTCTAGAGATAGAGGGAGGACAGGAGGAAGTGACTTCTGGGTTCGAATCCCAACCCAGGAAAGGCGGCCAGTCTTTTCGACTACCGTACTCCCTATATGAAATTGGCGGCCTACTAGCCAATCTATCACTTCTTCGCAATATACCAGGTTGCGTGAAATCTTTGGGCCTAGCACCCAAAGTTTCTTCCAGGCCGATGGTCGAGTGGTATGGCGCGTCCGCAGTGGTAATAGCGGTGAGGTAACCCGGGTTCAAATCCACAGCAGGCTTGGGTACCGGCGACGCCTCTAGCCTTTCCAATCGTGATACCATTTCCGTCAGCGCTTCCCTGACATTATCTCTTACAGCCGAGATCTCTTCTCTTATCTCCTCTCTTACATTTGATTGCACCGAGGAAATAGCTTCGCTAACATTTGATTGCACTGCCAGGACATTAAACTCCACCGTGGCAATCGCCTCTTGCGTCTCTCTGGCATTCAGTTGCAAAGACGACTGTATAGAAGTCATAGCATCATGAGTTGACTTAGCATGCGCTTGCATAGCCTCTTGTGAAGACTTAGCGTTAGTCTGTATTGCTTCATGAGTGGACCTAGCATTAGTTTGTATTGCCTCGAGCAATATCTCCATAGAAGAAGGGGGCCTAGAAGGCTGAGCGGGAGTGACTGGCCTAGACTCCTCCATAGCGCTATAGAAATGACTCCTATCTTTATAGCTCACAGTCAATATCGCTAGCAGTGAACGAAGTAGTTATTCTTATTAACAAATCAAGCATTCAATCCACATCCGTCACATTCAAAGCCATCAATAATCAAAGTCAGAAGTTTAATTAATATTTCTTATTATTCCCAATCAATTGAATCTTCAATTGACATCAATTATGTTCAAAGCAATCAAACATAAAAGTCAGTAAGTTCAATTATCAGTTCCTATCCTTTGTAAAGACATTCAATGAAAATCAAATGCAACAATTCAATGCAAACACCTATCAACCGGAGTATGCCTAAATTAAATCCCGATTGACTCTCAAGTCCCACAGCCAATTTCAGTTCAGCCCAAAATGTCTTAATAACCGATCGTATTAATTCCCCAATAAAGCGTACCTTATGTCCGAAGACAAGGGACAAAGCCGATCGTGTGCGAAGAACAGCGACGAAGACGATATCCAAGAGATGCGACGAAACACACAGAAAGGCGTCGAGTTTGAAACGCCCGAAAAGATCAGCTAAATCCGATGCTGATTTCTCGCAATGAACAACAGTTTCGGCTATGTATCCAAGCCGTTTGAGAAAGACGCCCTTAGGCAAATAATACGAACAAACGCTTCGCAACACAATTCCGAAGAACGAGAACAGAGCGCTGACGATTCGAAGCCCACGATAAATCACTCCATGTGACAGGGCGAAGAGAGGCCTTGACCGATTAATCCAGGAGTAGATCCAATGCGAAAGCGAAGGCAGAACTCGCAACAACGCTGATATATTTCTCGCAACAAACTAACTCTCTTAATAATTCGACTCCATGTCGAGAGAGAATGAATCGCCAACAGAATTCTTGTATGCGCAACGACGAAGAAGACTAGTGCAAGCGAGCGCTTTATCTTGGCCACACTTCACCAACTCGATCGAGCCTAAAACTACCAAAAGCCGCAATACATCCACTTCTCTTGAAATTCTGGCCACGTCTGCGCTTTAGCTGCCCGCTCTCGCTTTTATAGCCGCCTGGTCTGCAGAGCGTCCCCTTTACTACGCATGCGCAGCTGGAGAGCTGCACGCGCCAACCCAGCAGCAACGCAGCTGTCGCAAGGCGGCAAAAATCAGCTGCCACGTGCGCCCTCTCCTGTCATTCTGAAGTGATCTGTCTTTCTCCTTCTGTCTCTCCTTCTGAAAAGCGTCATCTGCCGTCAGTCACGTAGACCACAAATGCACCAGTTCAACCTTGAGAAAACACACGTACACAGACCCACACGCCAACGGTGTTTCCTTCTCAATCCGTGTCCCTGCCTGTGCTTGTCTGGCTGGCTGTATTCCTCGCTCACTCTGATCATCAGACCACCTCAGAGAGCGTGCGAAAGTTTAATTACCCTCATCGACTGCAAGCGGCGCGGCCTTTGAAGACAGCGACCGACGATCGCTGAGAGCGTGTGAACATATACCAATTAATGAAACAGCAACGACTGCTGCCTACGTCAGCGGTCGCTGTGACCCGTGTCAAGCGCGAATCAACATTAAAATATAGGTCACACAAGGCAGCTCAAAAATACAGAAATAAAACAAATATATCAGATCCCTGAAACCCCATAATCGATCAAAAATTAAATAAAAATAATAATATTAACTACCAGAAACTCGTAGCGTAGTTCTACGAACGCTACATTATTAACAAATCAAGCATTCAATCCACATCCGTCACATTCAAAGCCATCAATGATCAAAGTCAGTTGTCCAATTAATATTTCTTATTATTCACAATCAATTGAATCTTCAATTGACATCAATTATGTTCCAAAGCAATCAAACATAAAAGTCAGTAAGTTCAATTATCAGTTCCTATCCTTGGTAAAGACATTCGATGAAAATCAAATGCAACAATTCAATGCAAACACCTATCAACCGGAGTATGCCTAAATTAAATCCCAATTGACTCTCAAGTCCCACAGCCAATTTCAGTTCAGCCCAAAATATCTTAAGAACCGATCGTATTAATTCCCCAATAAAGCGTACCTTATGTCCGAAGACAAGGGACAAAGCCGATCGTGTGCGAAGAACAGCGACGAAGACGATATCCAAGAGATGCGACGAACGCAGAGAAAGGCGTCGAGTTTGAAACGCCCGAAAAGATCAGCTAAATCCGTCGCTGATCTCACGCAATGAACAACAATTTCGGCTATGTATCCAAGCCGTTTGAGAAAGACGCCCTTAGGCAAATAATACGAACAAACGCTTCGCAACACAATTCCGAAGAACGAGAACAGAGCGCTGACGATTCGAAGCCCACGATAAATCACTCCATGTGACAGGGCGAAGAGAGGCCTTGACCGATTAATCCAGGAGTAGATCCAATGCGAAAGCGAAGGCAAAACTCGCAACAACGCTGATATATTTCTCGCAACAAACTAACTCTTTTAATAATTCGACTCCATGTCGAGAGAGAATGAATCGCCAACAGAATTCTTGTATGCGCAACGACGAAGAAGACTAGTGCAAGCGAGCGCTTTATCTTGGCCACACTTCACCAACTCGATCGAGCCTAAAACTACCAAAAGCCGCAATACATCCACTTCTCTTGAAATTCTGGCCACGTCTGCGCTTTAGCTGCCCGCTCTCGCTTTTATAGCCGCCTGGTCTGCAGAGCGTCCCCTTTACTACGCATGCGCAGCTGGAGAGCTGCGCGCGCCAACCCAGCAGCAACGCAGCCGTCGCAAGGCGGCAATAATCAGCTGCCACGTGCGCCCTCTCCTGTCATTCTGAAGTGATCTGTCTTTCTCCCTCTATCTCTCCTTCTGAAAAGCGCGATCTGCCGTCAGTCACGTAGACCACAAGTGCACCAGTTTAACCTTGCGAAAACACACATATTTTAACACGTACACAGGCCCACACACCTACAGTGTATCCTTCTCAATCCGTGTCTCTGTCTGTGCTTGTCTGGCTGGCTGTATTCCTCGCTCACTCTGTTCATCAGACCACCTCGGGCGAACCGTGTGATAATTGGCCGAGCGGGCGGCGACGTCTTTGAAGGCCGTCGACTAAAGCGTGCGAAAAATACACGAATATGAAACGGCAGCTGCAGGGCCTACATCAGCGGTCACTGTGACCCGTGTCAAGCGCAAATCAATATTAAAATCTAGGTCACACGAAGCACCGAAAGAAAACCCTATATATATATATATCAGATCTCTGAAACCGATCAAAAATTAAATAAAATAATAATATAATAATATTATCGACCGAAAACCCGTAGCGTAGTTCTACGATCGCTACACTTTCACCTCCCGGTTGCGGAATGACCTCCCGGTTGCGCTTCGCTCTTTACTTGTGGCCCATCCGGCTGGGTTCTACAAGTCTCTCAAGTCTTTTTTCTTTGCCCGTGGTTGGGCTGGGAGCGCCTCTGAGTAGTTTCTTGAAGGGGCGCTATATAAATGCTATGAATGAATGAATGAATCGGAGTTTCACGCCGAAGCGCTGGGCAATTGCGAGTGAAAGACTTGCTAAAGATCGAGTTTTTTTTGTTTTTGAGTTGACAAGAGTTGGGGTAGAAAAACCTTCAAACAATTAACTAGCCAGGGTGGTGCTTTTAAACCGGACCGATAAATTGATAACCGCTAGATACTATAGAACAAAAATATGTCAATCACGAGGCGGCGCGTCAAAGTCTCTGAATTTAACTCCAGACGTCGACTCCTGTTGACAATACATCGTCTGCGTAGGTCGATCCTGTGCTCAAAGCTTTTGATAATTTATGATGATTTTAACAAATATTATTAAGATGGTTGTAAAAAGTAAACCCGAATTTTAAACGGCAGTTTGCTCCAGGCTTTCTTTGTAAGAATTTGGTCAACTATATCCGAATTGCTTGGCGTTTTAAGGTTAGCATGTAATGCTGGCGGTGTAAATATTTAGCATCGGTCTTTCTGTAAATTACGTCATATGATTCTGATGTTTATGTTTTGGCAATTATACAGCAGCTTGCTTTTTAGTTGCTAAAAAATTGAAATTTTGTGTAATTGGCCTGAATGACCTCTGTCTTGCTGTGTGTTAACCTTTCAAAGATTATAAGACTGATCTTTTTCGAGGGAGACCCGGGTTGTGGATGCTTAGTGTGCTTCGTGTAAATGCTTTGCATCGGGCAATCAATGCTTGGATTTATAATAATGCGATTAAATCTTGTTTAAATATTATATTAAATTTCATCAATTATAGACAGTTTGGTTAACTGAGATTGAAAGAGATAATTAAAATGTTTTGTGACTACACGAAATTTTCCCAAAAGGAATGATTAGACAGCGTAAGTTTGTAGCATATGTTTAAGAATGGTTTACTTTCCTGAAAATATAAAGATGTCATTCAACTGTTTGTTGCAAATCTGTTTTGTGATGTGTGCTTGGCATTTTTGAGTGGCAGTTTGCTTTCTTATCGGTTGCAAATGAACTTTTGTTACTGAACTTGGAGATTTGGGCCTTTCTCCCTATAGGATCATTCCATGTCCGGTCACCTTCAACTTTGGATTTTGCTGGGTCATGCCATGTCAAATCAACCAGCAAAGTAGCAATTTGCCATCACACCCTTTGGATTTTTCTGAACAAATTAAAAATCACAAGAAATGCAACCCACGTTCTTACATGCATACAAAACTTTAGTGAGAATTGGTGTCTGTGCTATATTTACTAATTGTTATATTAAAAACCAAAATAACACCATCCAGGTTATTACATAATTGGAAAGAGTACGAAAAACTGATTGCACAAAAAATATTTCAGCCCTCGAGATTGCTCGTTTCATGGCCGAGATACAACAGTCCAAACTTGGTGGATCATGCCTTTTTTCGCAGTACTTTTTAAATCATTAAAACAACATATCTCGGTCAAATTTTGAAATATTTTTCGAAAAATTTGTTTTTTGGCTCAGAATTGGTGGGCAAACAGATGGTATAATTTTCAGCAAAATTTAAAGTTAAAGGTGGGGAAAGGTTAAAACATTGGTTGATTTGACACGGAATGATCCTATAATTATCTGTCCGTTGTGTACAGTATTTCTGTACCCTAATATATTTCCATTCTGCTCAATGTCTTTTGCGGTCGAATACAGAACTTGTATTGCATTATTTTACTCGTAAATTATTATTTCTCATTTCATTCGCACCGAGGAACCACAGTGTGTGATTGCATGAAGCTATGATTACTGGTACATTACAAAAAGCTACATGTATTACATCTGACCAGTCGAGCTTTGTTTCCTATATCTCTCAAGTATTTTTTCCTTTGCCGTGGCTGGGCTTGGAGCACCTCTGAGTAGTTTTCTTGAACAGGTGCTATGTACCCGGTAGGTTCATAGAATGAATGAATGAAATAGTTGTGGCACAAGAAAAAAAGCTAAACAGGAGTACGTATACATCTTTATCTGTATGGCAGCCTGTTAGGTTTATCTAAATTGTTATTACATTCCTTGGCTTTTTATTGTCAATTGTTCCATCTTCAAACAGTAACAATCATCACAATGGTCACAATAACAATAATCCATCTATTGTTAAATTCAGTCCTTGACATTTTGTTTGCGTTGTCTCATCCTAGGATTCGATTCACCCGACCCGATCGTCCGTTGACTTGCCGCACGACGTCAACATGGGCAACCAGTTGACCGGGGTTGCCCCGTCGCAGATCCTCCCCGTCGAGCAGTACCTCGCCGACGTTCCGAGCTTCGCGTTCGTCGCCAACCTCGGCAGCACGCGGTTCTTCAAGGTCGCGAAGGCCACGAACAAGGAAGGCCTCGTCGTCGTCAAGGTCTTCGTCATCCACGATCCGTCTCTGCCGCTGAGGCACTACAAGGACCAGCTGGACAACATCCAGAACGAACTCCAGGGCGCCAACAACTGCCTGCCGTTCGAGCGCGCCACGCAGTCCGACCGCGCGGCGCTCCTCTTTCGCCAGTACGTCAAGGACAGCCTGTACGACCGCATCAGCACGCGGCCGTTCCTCAACGCGATGGAGAAGAAGTGGATCGCGTTCCAGCTGCTCTGCGCGCTCAACCAGTGCCACATGCTCAACGTGTGTCACGGCGACGTCAAGTCGGAGAACGTGATGGTGACGAGCTGGAACTGGGTCCTGCTCACCGACTTCGCGAGCTTCAAGCCGACCTATCTCCCCGAGGACAACCCGGCCGACTTCTCGTACTTCTTCGACACGTCGCGGCGACGCACGTGCTACATCGCGCCCGAGCGTTTCGTCGAGAGCCCCTGGCGTACGTCCGATCTGAGCAAGGACTCGAGCAACCTCGACCTTACGGCAAACGAGGTCAAAACCGGCGATCTTACACCGTCGATGGACATTTTCTCCGCCGGGTGCGTCATCACGGAACTATTCACCGAGGGTACGTCCCCGTTTGATCTGAGCCAGCTGCTCGCGTACCGCGCCGGGGAGTACTCCCCCAACAAGCTCGCGGCGACGATCGAAGATGTGAACATCCGAGAACTGGTCGTCCACATGATGCAGAAGGAGCCGGGGTCTCGGTGGACGGCCGAGCGGTATCTCGTCGACCAGCGTGGAAAGGCTTTTCCCGAGTTCTTCTACACGTTCCTCCGGTTGTACTGCCAGCGGTTCGCGAGCACGCCGATCCTGTACGCGGACGAGCGCGTCAACCGGATCAAGCGCGATCTCGACCTGATCTTCGAGCACGTCAAGGTGGAGGATGGGGAGCAGAACGTTGCGCTCGTCATCGTCATCTCCCTGCTCACGTCGAGCATCCGTCAGCTGCTGTACTGCGAGACGAAGCTGACGGCGCTCACGCTCATGACGTCGCTGTCACGCTATGTCTCGGCCGACATCGTCCTCGACAGACTGGTTCCCTACATGCTGCTCCTCGTCGGGGATTCGGTCCCCCGGGTGCGTTGCGAGGCTATCCGAACGCTCACCCAGTGCCTCTCGCAGATCCGGAACGTACCGAAGAGCGACGTCAACATCTTCCCCGAGTACATACTCCCCCACATGGCGACGCTCACCCAGGACCCGGTGACGCTCGCCCGCTCCGCATTCGCCGAGAACATCGCCGTGCTCGCCGACAACGCACTCCGCTTCCTCGAGATCGTACAAGTGCACGGCAACGCGCCGATCGAGGGCGACGTCAACCACGCGAGCTACGACACGGAGCTGAAGGAGTTGACGGAGATTGTCCAGCAGAAGGTGGCAACGCTGCTCAGCGACCCCGACAACCTCGTGAAGCAGACGCTGATGGGGAGCGGGATCACGCGTCTGTGCGTCTTCTTCGGGCAGCAGAAGGCCAACGACATCCTCCTCTCGCACATGATCACGTTCCTCAACGACAAGAAGGACTGGCAGCTGCGGGGAGCGTTCTTCGACAGCATCGTCGGGGTAGCGACCTGCGTCGGGTGGCAGAGCTCCGTCATCCTCAAACCGCTCCTCCAGCAGGGGCTCACCGACAGCGAGGAGTTCGTCATCGTCAAGACGCTCAAGGCGGTCGGGGCGCTCGTTGAGCTCGGTCTCCTACTGCGGGGCACCGTTCACGAGCTCCTCAAAGACGTGGCGCCGTTCCTCGTCCACCCGAACGTCTGGGTGAAGCACGGCGCCGTCGGGTTCTTCGCGAAGGTCGCGCGGAAGATGCGTCTCCCCGACATCCACTGCCACCTCCTCCCGCAGCTGCTCCCCTTCCTCAAGGACCCGATCGTCCAGTTCGACGACGAGTTCATCCTGCTCAGCTCCCTGCTCGACCCGCTCCCCCGGACGCTGCTCGACCACATCGCTCGGTTCGCCCACCTAGAACCGCTGCTCGACTATCTCCAGAAGCGGCAGTTGGTCCGGGGCTTCGGTCGGCACGGCCAGCAGCCGGTCTACCCCGAGCCAGAGGAGCACGTCGCCCCGATGCTCCGCAAACTCGTCTCGCAGGGACTCACCGTCGAACAGGAGGAGAAGGTTGTCGCGCTCGCGAACTTCATCATAAAACAACAGCGACAGAGATCGGTGAGTCTTGATCATTCGTACCCCGAGGAGATCGGGGCGGACCGACCGGGTACGATCAACCTCGCTCGGCTCAACCGACAGAACATCTGCCAACAGATCAACCTGAGCAGCTATGACGCCGCAAGCAGCCGGCTTGAGTCGTCGGTCCGAGCGCGGCGTGATCGAAAGCCGCCGGGGTTCGCCACGGACTCCCCGATCCAGGGCATGAACCCCGACTGGCAGCAGATGTTCGGCGCCCCGCCGGAGAAGTCCGCGGCGTTGGGTCGCTACGGTTACGAGAAGCCCGATCCGGCCCACAACCTCGATCAGTCGATGTCGAATTCCATGGCGTCGTCGTCGTCAACGATCATCGTTTCGAAGAGCGGGGCCGTCTACTCGGGGGCCGATCGGGGCCGCGACGACGGGGGCCAGAAGCGGAGCCGGGCCAACTGCAAGACGAACTTCCTGAACCTGCACAGCAAGAAGTACCACCAGTACGTCAGCGACAAAACGATGACCGACCAGCTGGACAACAGCGCCTACGAGGTCAAGTCAATGCCGTCGGCGTGGAAACCGCAGGGCCTGCTCGTCGCCCACCTCCACGAGCACCGGGGAGCTGTCAACCGGATCCGCGTGAGCCAGGACCAGCGGTACTTCGCGACGTGCTCCAACGACGGAACGGTCAAGATGTGGGACTGCCGACGGCTGGAGGGGAAGAGCATAACGAACCGGTCGTGCTACACGTACGGACGACAGGGCGGACAGATCAAGACTCTCTGCTTCTGCGACGGATCGCAGAGTCTCGCGTCCGCGTCCGACAGCGGCGCGATCCACGTCTTCCGCACGGAGCCGAACGCGAGTCGTGTCAGCGTCACGATGACGAAGAACCTCGACGTCGACTCCGACGGGCTCGTCGTCGACATGACGTCGTTCGACACCGGGTCGCAGAACGTCATCGCGTACACGACCGTCAACGGTCTGATCGTCGGGTGGGACATCCGGGCGCAGCGCGTCGCCTGGCGACTCCAGAACAACCCGCGACTCGGACTCGTGACGTCGTTCGACGTCCACCACGAACTCGGCTGGCTCGTGCTCGGCACGAGCGACGGCGCCCACGTCTGCTGGGACATGCGCTTCCAGCTGCCCGTCAACACCGTCAACCACCCGAGCAAGTCGCACGTCCGCCGTTGCCTCGTCAACCAGTCAACGGCGTCGTCGATCGTCTCGTCGGTCCAGGGCAACAACGAGATCGACTTCTGGGACGTCGAGACCAACACGCGGCAACGAGCGCTCTGGGCGAGCAAGTCGCCGGTGCTGTCGACGACTCAGTCGTCGGCTCACTGCGTCAACGGGATCCAACTCGGTTACGCGCACGGTCGCGCCGCCTTCGTCATCGCCGCCGGCAACGACATGCGCATACGGTTCTGGGATCTCGTGACGCCGGGGAATTCCCAGATCGTCGTTCCCGGAGCGGACGACTCGCTCGATCCGGTCGTCTACGAGTCGCGACTCATCGACGGAACGGAGGTCATCTTTGAAGGTCACACGAGGGAGAGGGCGTCGGTGTCTGCGAACCCGGAGGACGCCCACAACGGGCTGAAACCGCCGCCGATCGGTCATCTCGACATCATCACCGACGTCAGTCTCTGTCACCTGTCGCAGTATTTCATCGTGACGGCGTCACGCGACGGAATGGTGAAGGCGTGGAAGTGACGAGTGTCGTTGCGTTTACGGTGTTGTTAGAAGTCTTGTTTGAAGCGGATTTTCCGGTTGGCATTTGTGAAACCGTTTGATGCGACTGGGAGGCATTGCTGAGAAAAATTTTGGGGTTTAAATTTTGGGGGTTTTCCGGTGAAAATGGTCAGAGAACTTAATTACACGGAAATAGTTTTGAATGATTCCGAGTTTTTTTTATTTTTTGGGGTTCGAATCAGGGAAATCTCCTCTTGATACGCCGAAGGACTTGAGTGACACGTGTTGTGTGCTATCATGTAAACCGTTACATATTCTGAGTATTTGAGAGGGCTAGTTGAATTAAACTGAATTGTTAAGGGCTAGTAAATTGTTCAATTGTGAGTTCTATTATCACTGATGTAAAATAGTTTCTAAGTCTTTTTCAGTTGTAGTCTTGTGCACTTTGTCTCTCCTCAGCTGCTATGGTTATTTTTGAAAATCCTTTTTTCTGCGATGCATGCAATTTGAATTGCAAATACAAGATTTTTTATAGCATCTTTCTTGGTTGTAGGGTTATCCATCTGGAATGAACTTCCTTCAAAGCTGCATTCATTACATGTACATCTGACCAATCAAACTTTGTTTCATACATCTCTCAAGTCCTTTTTCTTTTGCCATGGTTTGTCTGGGAGCGCCTCTGAGTAGTTTTCTTGAAGGGATGGTATATGAAGTGAATGAATGAATGAACCTCTAGTAGACAGGTGTTTCTAGGACTTGGGTGCCCAACGAATATGTGTGCAGGGGCAAAACACACTGGTCACAGTTGCATTGTTTAGCAAGAGCTTGAAAATTGCAGAGAAGGAAATTAAGGACATGGATTGTTTTCATAGAGGTACTTTCTAAATGTCTTGATTTCACTTCGTGTACATTAGCGCAGAGAAATTTGTTAAAGATCAAAGCGCATTATTTTGTTTAAAAAGTGTCAATTTTCTAGACGAAATACAAGTTCCCGCTCTTGTCCCTATGTGCGGGCACCCATGTTCTAGAATACTTTCAATTGTAATTGGAATTTTTTTATTGCGATGTTATCTTTCTAACACGCAAGGCATGAGCAGAAAACCAAGACGCAATGAGGTCGATATTCAGAAAATGTTTCGAGACAGAGAGAGAGGCAGATTATGGTTGAATTTAACCGTTTTGAACGATTGTTTACTATTATTATTATTGTGTCTATTTTCATTTATTATTTTATTATTATAGTGTCTATTTTCATGTATTATTTTATTATTATAGTGTCTATTTTCATTTATTATTTTATTATTATAGTGTCTATTTTCATTTTTTTTATATTATTATTATAGTGTCTATTTTCATTTATTATTTTTGAGAAACTGTTGAGGTCACTAAGAAGGCCTAAGTAATTCTCATGTGACCTGTCATTGCTTTTAGTTTTAATATCCCTTCCAATCTATTAATGGATATAATCTGGAAGTTTCACCAATTGTTATCATTCATTCATTCATTTCAAAGATTTTTATAGCACTTCTTCAAGTCCATCCACTCAGAAGCGCTCCCGACCCATTGAACCCGGCGTAAACTGTTTAAGAGTAGAGTAGAAGATGGTCTCAATGGTTCTAAGCATTAGACGTATCAATATTTCAAAAACATTTCCAATGAATATTCTTCAGTGTTATTACTGTGAATGTTATTTACACTTTTAGCAGTATTACTGTTGTTACTATGTAGCAGTACTACTACTCTTATTACTACTATTTAAATGCTGGGAGTGAAATAGTATGTTGCTGATGCTTTATGGAAGTATGCATTGAAACACTTGTACAGTATTTGATGGACAACCTAGCTGGTGGCTTGGGATGCCTGAAGAAAGAAGGAAGAACTAAGAATCATTGGAGACGGGTCAGAGTTTGGTTCGAGTCAGGTTTGATTCGATTAGATATGGGTTAGAATTTGATTTGAGAAGGGTTGTACCATCTGTAAACATTCTTGATGATTTAAGTCCATCATGATCAGTTGAACATTGGAAAAGTTTAAATAGAGAATATTAATGTTTTTGTACCATTGTAAGGGCATGGCTTTGTTACGTTGCCATAGAAATAATTGTCATTGTTATTTGAACATCTGACATATACAAGCTAAGAAATTTTGCTATACATTCAAGTTAGTATATGGAGTTTTGTTAGATTGATGAATGCTGGAAAAGATTGGATCAAATGTTAGCCTTTGTTACTGTAAAAAATCACGTTAATTTAGAAATCCCGAGAGTTTGGGGTTTCCCGTTGCATTTCATGTCAAATATCACAACATTATTAGTGTTGCAAATTGTCTTAATGTTTTGTGTTGATTGCTGAATCATTGGCACTTAAAAGTTTCAATGTTAGTCTGCACAACGCTAACGTTTATGATGTGAATAATTGTGAAAACAGATGTAAAGAAAATAAAATTGTTCTCTGTCTTTATTGATTTGTTAAACATTTGTTGCAATGGGTCAATTCAAGAGCAGTTCCGTAAGGTAAGATAACAAAGAGGCAGCCATGGGTAATGTAATTGTAATTATTGAACTGTTAGCAACCTCATTTCTCTTAACCCCATCATAATGAAGGCACCAAAAATTCGGAGCGGCTAAGAATTACTCTCATCAATTCCACTTCTATGGAAGCAAGAACTATTTCCATCAATCCAACTTCTATTTAAGCAACGATTGCTTCCACAAATCCAGATTGTGCTGAGGCAGGAATGATTACCAATGATCATTTTATCCTCTTTTTAAGCAACAACATTTTCATCATTCCTATTAAAGCAAAATATTTGCAAATTGGCTCTGAATTGTCCGGACAACCTCAATATCACTCAACTTCTTAAATGCGTGATGAATCATGATAGAATCTGAATGAATTAAAGCTCTTAGCTCATCTCCCTTATTTGTTTAACACGAAAGCACATGTATGTGCCCTGAACATTTGAATGCAACGCATACGTGCACAGAGCAGTTTGAAAAGCAACAAATGATGCACGTTTGTGATGTAACACTGATACTATAATTATGGATTATCAACATCAAGAACAATGTCTAACTCTGGTATGGTATTCTAAACATTATGGCATTATGAAGTATGCCGCCTACACACATCCCGCAAAATAATTTGCACTGCTTTAAAGTAACTGAATTTATGCATAGCCAATATCAGACATGAAAAAGGACATGCTTCTATTCGCTTGATAAGTCATTCAAACAGGTCAATGACTGTGCAATTTGGCACAATTACCATTTACCGGTAATTTAAGACTGTTCCATGAATCCTGTTCTTCGGAAAAATCATCCTGAGCAAGGTGGTCATCAGTTCACGAACGTACTTCGTTTGTGAGTTGATGTGGCTCTTCTTCTCTAGTGTGGATCTGGACATGGCTTCTCAATCCACTTTTCAAAGCAAAAGCTTTGCCACATAGATTGCACTCGAATGGCTTCTCTTTTGTATGACATCTGAAATGCTTTGTCAGATCAGATGAAGCCGTAAAAGCTTTCTCACATAAACTGCACTTGTACGGCTTTTCTCCAGTATGGGTTCTTTTGTGGATGCTCAGACCAGTCCAATGGCGATATGATCTGTGACATACGTCGCACTTGTACGGCTTTTCTCCGGTATGGCTTCTTAAGTGCTCTGTTAGACCACTTCCACTTGCATATGCTCTGTTGCATACTTCGCACTTGTACGGCTTTTCTCCGGTGTGGGTTCTTTGGTGGCGTTTCAGCGTACAAGCCAGGGAAAATGCTTTGTCACAGAAGTTACACTTGTACGGCTTCTCCCCGGTGTGCGTTCGCGCGTGAATTTTCAGGTTATGTGCCTGCGAAAATAGCTTGTCACATACGGGGCACTTGCATGGCTTTTCATCAGCGTGCGTTTTTACGTGCGTTGACAGATTTTTCTCAGTTATATACGCTCTCTCGCATAGATCGCACTTATACGGCTTTTCTTGAACGTGACTTCTCATGTGATACCTGAAGGAACCACGATCGGCGAAAGTTTTGCTGCAGAATTCGCAAGTGTGCGGCTCATCTCCAGCGTGAACTCTAGCATGGCACTTCAGTTGTTCTTGCTCCGCAAACGCTTTGAAGCATAGGTTGCACTTGTATCGCATCTCTCCGGTGTGCGTTCTTATGTGCATTTGCAGATCGCGTTTAATTCTAAATGCCTTCTCACATAAATCGCACTTGTGCGGCTTCTCTCCGGTGTGCGTCATCGTGTGATTTCCGAGAGCGTCGCGACTTCTGAATGGTTTGGCACAGAATTTGCATGCGTACGGTTTTTCGCCAGTGTGACGTCGCATGTGCGATTTCAGCTCGTTTGGTTTTGCAAAAGCTTTTTCGCATAGACTGCATTTGTGCGCCTTTTCTCCGGTGTGTGTTTTGAGGTGCGTTTGGAGATACTGTGCACGTGCAAACGCCTTATTACATAACTTGCAATAGTACGGCTTCTTTCCAGTATGGAGTTTCGCATGGCCAGTGAGTGCGGATCTATGTGTAAAAGCTCTGTGACATACATTACACTCGTACGACTTTTCTCTGGTGTGTGTATTTATGTGCAGTTTTAAACAGCTACTGGTTCTAAACCCTTTGCTACAGTATTCGCACGTGAATGGCCTTTCACCCGTGTGCGTTCGAATGTGTCTTTTAAGATCGCCTCCCGCTCCAAATCCCTTGCCGCACAATTCACATCGGTACGGCTGCTCGCCGGTGTGGGATCTCGTGTGCCAATCCAGTTTCCATTTCTCGGCAAAGGCTACGTCGCACGTAGTGCACTTGTACGGCTTTTCTCCGGTGTGCGATCTGGTGTGCGTTATCAGGCTGCATCTGTTTCTATATTCTTTCTGGCATATATCACACCGGAACAGCTTTTCTTTTTCTACAGAGTGCACTTTCGTGTGTTGCCTCAGATAAACTTCAGCTGTAAAAGCCAACTGGCAGAAAGTGCACTTGTACGGTCTTTCTCTTGGGATGCCGTCCTCGACATTTTTTTTAGCCGTGTGTCTTTTCGTATGCTGGGTTAGACGAAACCTTGATCTAAATGCTTTGGGACATAGTTCGCATCTGTGCGGTCTTTCTCCAGAATGCATCACCATGTGGTTAAGCAAATGAATCTCCTGCACAAACGCTTTGTCGCATAAATGACACTTGTACGGTTTCTCGACAGCGTGCGATCTTCTGTGCGTTCTCAGACCAACGGCCGACGTATACGCGTTTTCGCATAAATCGCACTTGTACGGCTTGTGCGCTACGGAGTGTCTTCTCATCACGTGTCTCTTTTGGTAGCTTGCGGTTGCAAACGTTAAGCGACAGAAGTTGCACTTGTACGGCTTTTCTCCGGTATGGCTTCTTGAATGGACGTCAAGAAGATTGCTGGTTGCATATGTGTTGGGACAAAGCTCGCATTTGAATAGTTTCTCTCCATCGTGCGATTGCAAGTGGTTACTCAAGTGAAGCTCCTCTGCAAATGCTCTGCGACATAACGTGCACTTGTACGGCTTCTCTACGGTGTGCACTCTTTGGTGCGTCTTCAGAGCGCCTGTCGTCGGATACGCCTTCTGGCATATATCGCACACGTACGGTTTTTCCATGGAATGCGTTCTCATGTGCTTTTTCAGATGCTTTTCGTATGTGAACTTATTTTGACATATAGTGCACTTGTACGGCTCCTCACCAGCGTGCGTTCTAGTGTGCTGGACTAGAAGACACCTGTAGGAAAACGCTTTGGGACACGACTCGCATTTGAACGGCTTCTCACCATGTCTTCTCATGTGGTTGTCCCGATGGACTTCCTTTGCAAATGTTCTGTCACATACGACGCACTTGTACGCTTTTCCTTTGCTGTGAATTCTGACGTGCGTTATGAGAGCGCACTTTGTTGCATACGCTTTGTCACATGAGTCACACTCGTACGGCATTACTAATCCATGCACCGCTCTGAAGTGCGTGCTCATATATTCTAATTTGCTACATTCTTTGTGGCATAAATTACACCTGTATGGCTTTTCCTCCAAGTGGGTTTTAATGTGCTGCAGAAGAACCTTCCTAGAAGCAAACGCATTGGGACATAATTCACACACGTATGGCTTTTCTCCTTCTACCATTTTTGTGTGAATTGAAAGAATGTAATTGCATGCAAACTCTTTGCGACGAATATACGTGCAATCTTTCTTCTGCAGCTTTTCTTACACGGTTTTCTGAAGCAGGCGATCTGAGCATATGTTTTGTCACATGTTTCACTTCGTATAATTTTCTTTCTTCAAAGAATATGTACTCTTCAGATCTTCAAAGAAACAACAACAAAAATTAAAAATACTGGAATGTTTATCACTTTTCCAAATTACTACACATCTGCTTATCAAGCTCTTTCTTCTAAATGGCATGGCCATGTTACGGCACCATATTGTCGTAATTATTATTATTGTCACTACCATTATTATTAGTAGCATTTTTTTTTATTAAGTCCTGAATTGAGGCCATGATATATGAAATAAGTCAGCATCGAAAGGTGAATCTCATGCACTCTCACAGAGATGTGGAATGCAGTTTGCACTCCAAACAATGGATGCAACTAACCAATGTGTCCACTCCTTGGGATTGGAATTCTTGGATTTCGCATAATAATGTGGGGATTTGTTTACTAATATCTGCAGACTAGTTTCTGCACCGCACTTTCCAAAGTCAGTGACAGCGAATCCAGTCAGCAAAATTGACTGAAAGACGTTTACTACTATTGTACGTCGTAAACATTGCTTATTTTGCTTGTTCTTTGTTCAGTATTTATTTTCTTTGTGAAAAATAATTATTGTGACCGTTATTAACATTTTCTATTTCATCACAACTTATTCCCTTGCTGCCACTTTAGATTTTTGTACACTGTTGGCCAATCTTGAGTTTTTGTGGTTAGATCGTGAGATGACTAAAATGTAGAGTGGAGGCACTGCATATTATTGCAATTTCCAAACTTCTAAAGCGCCATTCGAAAGCCAAGGGCAGAGCACCAGCTTATTCACTAGCACTGCATCGAGTCCGTAAGAGTAGCCCAAACGAAGTCCGAGTCCGGTTGCTGAAAATGCGGGTGTCGTACGGGTGGGGAATTGGAAGGCGAAGGGTCAGATGAGTCTGGGTTTTAATTCTTGAAGAGGCGAGACTTCTTGGACTTGTAGCTAGTTTAGGACTGTGAACATCGCTTATAAAAAGTAAATAGTTTAGCTCTTTAGTAATTCTGATTAACAAATAGGTCACCTTTTCTCGTTACTTATCTGTTCAGGCTGTCATATAGGCTACTTCTTTGCCACACACAGACTATAAACTATATTTGTAACAAAAACACATCAATAACACGTTTGAACGGAGCTCTATTTATTGTGCACCGGCAAAATGGCGTCGCCGGAAAAATAAGAAAAAACATCGAGATGAAATTTAATTCTCGACACCAATTCCATCTAGCGAATGAATTTTAACTTGACTCGAAAGAGCGAGTAGTTGAATATAATAATGATAATTTTCGTTTAATCAAAAATCCGGTTGACGGAATATAAAATAATTTCCTGGTAAATTTGCTTCTGCTACGTAGGTTGTCAGACGTTTTAAATGTGGCAAAGACCTGTCTGTACTGGACTTCAAATAGAAGGGTGCCTTTTATTTCCAACAGAACTCCGACTGCTTGCTCAACTTCCTATTTCATATCTGATCCCCCACTCTCCAATTCCCGGCTCAGACGACACCCGCCTTAGTAGCTGTAGGCCTACCGCCACTATGATACTATGGTAATTCGACCAGGACCACCATGGATTACTCTTACAAACAACATTTTTTGACTCAACGCAGCGCTCGTGAATAAGCTTAGCTGGTGCTCCACGTTTTCCTTTCGAGCAGCGTTTTAGAAATATGACACCGGAACGAAAACGGCAGCTCAATCTATTGCGGACTTGACCTGATATGATGGTACCTCGACCCGGACCACCATGGACTACTCTTACGGACAACCCTTTTGACTCAACGCATTTGATCCTGATCTATGGTAACTCGACCCGGACCACCACGGACTACTCTCACGGACAACCCTTCTAACGCAACGCAGCGCTCGTGAATAAGCCGGTGCCCCGCGCTTGGCTTTCCAGTGGCGCTTTAGAAATTAGGAGATTACGATTACGATATACAGGGTGGCTCAAAAAAAATGTACCACCGGGGAAAATGCGATATCTTCGCAGCCGATTGAGCTTTTTCTGCGAAAATTTCACAATTTGAAGGGGAATGAATATCCAACAATCCCTGAAAGTTTCATTTGAAACTTTTCATGTTTGCAAAAGTTACAGCTGTTCAAACTTAAAATTTCGTTTTTTCAATTATCCCGAGAATCATGCTCCAATACATGTGATTTTTCATTAAGATTTTTGGCACATTACAACACACAAATTGATGATGATATCATACGACCTCACTATGAGCCGTAAGGAAGCTGTTTATGAAGCAATCTGCTGGTATTTGGTGATATTTTATAGATTAAGGTCTCAATTCGTGAACCCATTACTGAACGTCATGGGCAAAGTGTCTGCGAAAGATAAAATGGGAACTCGGACTTTGCATGAACAGAGACTGGGGCATCGCGTGATCATAGCAAAATACCCAGTGAAAAGTGGAGCCTGAGCACTTTGAAGGCTATCTGCAAACATGTTTTTGCAACGAAGATCAGATGTCGGAAGAAAGGCAGGAAGTGGTCGCTTGGCCTGATGAAAAAACACGATTTTCAAGAAATTCGCTTGGTAATCGAAAGGGTCAAGTTTGCAAAGCACATCGTGGTTTCGACATCAGATATGCTGGCGTGTGTTACGGCTGCAAGAAAAGACTGCATTTAATCCCATTCAGTTGGTTAGATATCAAGCTCATCTTTGAACTCTCTTACCCAGACTCATTGAAGACCAGGTGTGCTTTAACATCTGGTTTTATTTTCCAGCAGGACGGTGCGTCTGCTTGCTCGCACGGCAAGGCTGATTATGATGGCGCTACCTTATTGCCATCAACTGAAGTAAATGCATTGGCAAAGATGACTAACAAACTCGCCAGACCTTAGCCCTCTTGCTTATCACGTCTGGGGAGCTATGCTGGAACGCTGCTAGACATTTAATCCCAAGTTGGAGAACATTGGCCAGCTGAAGCAAGTCTTGCTGCTAATGTGGGGTCAGTTGCCGCAGGACCCGACCAACAAGGCCATACTGAGCTTCCCAAAAAGAATTTGAGCTTGTGTTAAGGCAGGGAGTGGACACTCTCATTATACCTTACAATAAACTGCAAAACGGAATGCTGAGGTCGTAGTGAAAAGTGATATCATTTGACATGGAAATCTACAAGTGACATCAATTTTCCGCGGATATTTGAAAAAACGATATTTTAAGTTTGAACAGCTGTAACTTTTGCAAATATGAAAAGTTTCAAATGAAACTTTCAGGGATTGTTGGAAATTCATTTCCCTACAATTTGGGAAATTTTCGCAGAAAAAGTTCGATCGGCTGCGAAGATATCGCATTTTCCCCGGTGGTACATTTTTTTTTGAGCCACCCTGTATAGTGACGGTAAATAAGCTTTTCTCCCTGATGTGGCTTTTGCGTGCACTGAGAAATTCTCAAAGATTTACATTTGATAGAATAATGTACACCAGACCAAAGTGCAACTCATTATTAAGATAATTTTATATGGTGTCTTTTGAGGTAGGCTACTCAGGGTCCCTGTGCTAGGGTGTCCGCTGCATCGTTTATCACTTTTTCTAAAGTCACCCATCTTGTGCTGTTATTCTTAAGCTTTGTAGACTTTGTTACACCAGTCCCTGCATGATGTCATCAAAAACACATTTAACTGCCATGGACATCAAGAGTGAACTTTTTTGATACAAGCATGAGTAGAACCGTAGTAAATTCAGCGATACACGTTCAGAAAATTAACTTAAAGCTTTGTCCAGATTGCTTCAGCCATTAATAACACATCGAAACGACTTTTACCGTGCATCTCAAACGCCAAGTACATTCCAATCGTAATTCTGCTTTATACACTTCAGCTGAAAATTCATCAAGCAACTTTTCACAAATTCACCGAGACAAAAGGTGCAAGCCAGTGTTAAATGAAGAAATACAACACTTTCTACGCTCAAATGAAAATTGAACGCACGGAACCACGTGGCTAGTGCATGCATACGGGTCCTACAAACCCATATAAGAGTAAAATTTATGAGTAAACTGCAACTACAGATATAAATATTCAATCAATCTATATTCGTTTATTGCACATGACTACGTTGTCATAGATGCTACTCGCTACAATAAAACTGGTGTTAAGTAAAGTTAACAGATTATAAAGTAATCGATACTCAAACAACATTGTCCAAACCATACCTCATCATCAATCAATCGTAATTTATATAGCGCCCTTCAAGGTATCTAATCAGAGGCGAGATCAAGCGAAAAAAGTCTTCAACAGTTTGTGAAATTGAGAATAGCTTGGGAGGTGTCGCATAGTCAAGGGAAGTCCATTTATGCTTCAAACATCCTGAAATTCAATTTCCAAAACGATCAGTAAACAGAAAGACGTTTACATCTTTTCCAGACAAAGCTAAAAATTAAGTGTAACACGAGCACCATAGCTTGAGTCTACTGTAATGCTGTGCCAGAGAAAATCATTGATACAAGAATGCTAAAACATTCCACATTGTATCGTATTACTTAAATTCTGAACCACAGGGATTATGAGAAAATTCAAAACTGCTACAAAACAGTTATTACATTCCATTTACTATCAAGAGAGGAACACATGTGCTACATAAATGACAAAATGCCCGAACACGATTGCGGCGTTAAGTCTCTAACATCTACGTAACAAACTCAAGTAAAAAATGAGATAGCAATAAACAAAAAATGTTGCAAAAGAATCAACCTGACTTGCCCTATGACCTCTGACATGACCTGACCCAATTACTTTTGACCTACTTCGACAAAGTATTGCGAACTTATGTGACCCCTATGAGTTTAACTACTTCTGTTGAAGAGCAGCTATATAACCTGTGATTACAGCACAACTGTTTAAACAA
Organism: Lumbricus terrestris; assembly: GCA_949752735.1. Lineage (NCBI taxonomy): Eukaryota > Metazoa > Annelida > Clitellata > Crassiclitellata > Lumbricidae > Lumbricus > Lumbricus terrestris. The sequence goes on from OX457048.1 coordinate 44,684,778, forward strand.
TCCCCTGATTTGAGGCCATAATAAGATGCGTGCAATACCAATAAATGTTAATATCAATACACTGTAATAATCAAAATCAACATAGTATTTCAAAAACAAAGCTGTTTACGACAGGTAGAGTCTGTCAAAAGAAAATGACTCAACGTTGTGCAATTTGCCTTTTACCACCCACACAAAATCCCTTTCGCACTGCTTCCCATAATACTTATGCTAATCTTGATTTCATGCAGTCTGCAAAGTTTCATTTTGAAGCAATAAAACGTTTATAACAATTGGAAGCAACATCAATAACAATAAGACTGGCAAGGGTTTCTCTGGCAAGGATCTTCATCTGCAACAGGCCACGTTTTTCCTCACAGTATTAGGCATCATCGCACCGCCCTGTTTTCTGCTAATCGTGGTCCTGCAAAGCCTTGTATCGGTTCAACCGTGGTCACTTGACGCACAGCTTTGATCCACTGCTGGACATAACCTAAGAAAAGACAATACAAACATCAAAAGTTACTAACAATACTAAGAAAAGACAATGCAAACATCAAAAGTTACTAACAATACTAAGAAAAGGCAATACAAACACAAAAAGTTAGTAACAATACTAAGAAAAGGCAACACAAACACAAAAAGTTAGTAACAATACTAAGAAAGGACAATGCAAAGATCAAAAAGTTACTAACACTACTAAGAAAAGGCAATTCAAACATAAAAGTTACTAGCAATACTAAGAAAGGACAATAACATCAATAAAGGAGATTGTATGCATGCATGCATGTACGTTTGCCCAGAATGCACGCCCACAGTTTTGCAGTTATTAATCTGAAACCTTATACCTAGACAGGACCATCAGGACCACCCAGAGGAGGGGTTGGCGAATTCCCCTCACCAAGGGAGTGCTGGGTGATGGCAAAAAACCATATTTCACTAACAAAAAAATCCCATTTCCACACCTTGGCCTCACTTTTTGCAACAATTCACCTGAAAATTAACACATATGCAGACGACCTCCAGGATCACACCGCCCGACGCTGAAGCAGGGTGGGGTAAAATACTGCAATTTCCCCGTCAATGGCGGTTTCGGTCACAGTTTTGCTGCAATTCACCTGAAACCTTCAAACTAGACAGAGGGCCTACAGAACCATACCACCTCACCCCATAGGCGTACGGGACATTTCGGAAGCGGGGGAGCAAACAACATTTTTTGGCCCGAAAAATCTGACGACTTTTTTTTAGTCATCCGCCCAAAATTTTCTTAGGATTTTCCTGTCCGAAAAATCTGACGACTTTTTTTCCCCTGCGTGCCCGAAAAATTCCTCCCGTACCTGTTTTGCCCGAAAAAATGTCCGAAATTTTTTTGCCCGACCATGTCTCTTTTGCCCGAAAAACACATTTGCCCGAAATTTGGGTGGGCATTTGCCCCCTCTGGACCCCCGCCTCGTACGTCTATGCCTCACCCCCACCCTGGGGTAAAAAACGAAAATTTCTCAATCAATGCCGGGTACCCCAGCTAGTCACCTTGTCCTTGATGATATCTTCACGGATGTCATTCTTCTGTGAGAAGAGCATTGTGACGTGCGCCGGACTGAAGATGCGCTCAACCGGACCAGAAAACGCGGACATCTTGCCTTTCGTCAGCGGTTTCACGCGCTCACCGATCCTAACCAGTCAAAAACAAATGAGAATTAATAATCACAATTATAATTATACAGGATATATTTATTTATCGCCTATTCAAGGTAGGCTACTCGGAACCGATCCCGGTAAAACCACAGCTACATAGGACAGTTTTGAGATTCTTAACGAATAGAGTGGATTCACCCCTGGGCAATAATTGGGGGCACGGTGGTGTAGTGGGTATGTTCGCCGCCTTGCAGCCGGAGGGTTGCAGGTTCGAATCCACCTCAAGCCGCCATGTGGGGAGCTCGGGCAAGTCCTTCACTCGCAATTGCTCAGCGCTTCAGCATGAAACTCCAATGCAGTGTCCGTGCTGTAGTCGGGAGCGCCTCTGAGTAGTGAGAGCTTGAAGGGGCGCTACAACAAGTGCACGAACAAACTGGATCAATCTCTAACCCTCCTTCTTAATCCACGCTTTGGCCTGGCACTCACCAATAGATGTAGACGAACTTGACGGTCTGTATATCATCGTAGACATCGGTCGTTCTATACAGCGCGTACATGACTTGCGTGTCGTCAAGCAGTTCCTTGATCTCGTCGATCTTCCCCGTCCCCGTGGCAACGACCACCAGGGGGCGTTTAATGTCGCCGCCCTCAAACCCCGCCAGAACCCAGTTCGTGGAGTTCTCATTCCGGCGCACGTCTGCAATGGCGTCTTGAAGTTCGGGTGACGTTTCCACGACAACCCCGGCCGGGGCGACGGATCGGACCGCCCGCTTCTCTTGTGTCTTGGTGGTGTGGGCGGTAAAGCCGCGCTCCTGACGCCCCGCGATCGAACCCTCCACCACCTTGTTGTGTGTGCCACTCGACTCTTCAAGCTGCAACGCAGAAGCGAATTCAGTAATTTATTGTTTACAGTTATTAAATTTTAGTTATTTATTTTTTTAAACTATTTTGTTTTTATTTTTTTATTTTTTACAACTATATTACTTTTAGTCATTTTCTACAGCTATTCTGTTTTTTTATTTTTTACAACTATTTTGCTTGCAGTTATTCATTTTGTTTACAAGTATCTTAGTTTCAGTTACTCATTTTATTTACAACTATCTTATTCTTAGTTATTTATTTTTTTACAGTTAATTGCAATTATAGGACTGTTTAAGGATATGTCTTGAGAATGAAAGAACTTACATTGCAACTTACATCCCAAAAGATTTTAAAATTAATTGAAATTTGTCCAGCATAAACCTCGTTACACAATATACTTAGATCGCTAGACATAAACAGTAATTGAAATCTGATATTTCCATATTACCAACTGAAATGCTCAAACTCATCAGTGGGGTAGGAGGTCCCGACCCGTTCCAGTCAAATAATATAGACTTCAGGCGACTAGAAAGGGACAAACCAAGGAGCTTGACCGCAACTCTCAAGAAAGGCTATCCATTCAATGACGCAATAATTAATTACTATTAATCAATCATTATAAACTGTGTTTTTATCATTATTAACTAGTTATCATGGTTATTGTCATTAATTAGTTAATAATTAATAATTGTTTTAATTATTATTATTATTAATCTCGCTACTTTGTAAGGCACCCTTGTAACGTCATGGCTGTGTAATGGCACCATATCAATTGCTGTAATTCAGGGCTGTTTTTTAGGAATTTTTACAACTGCACAACCCCTACTTTGCCTTCGCATCCTCCATGGCAAATTACTTCCAATCGGAGAACAATAACCATTTTTGGCTAGTTTTAACTCTACAGAATTGCTTCTAAAACTGCACAAATCCATTTAGAGCTGCACATTTTGTGTACAACTGCACGTTAAAAAAAGCCTGTTGTAAAATTTTACTATTTATTATAATTATTAATTAATTACTAATTAAGTATCCTGTTTACATTTTCACAAATATTTAAAGATTCATTCACTATGAGGCCTTATCTATCGCCTCTTCAAGAGGACTTCTAAGATGTGCTTCCGACCCAATTACGGCTAAAAACAACATTCTCCAGATGTCATGTTTGTACAAACTTGAGTAAATAAACAAACTTGGAAATACGAGAGTTCTACCGACCCTTTGGATGAGAATGTTTTCGGACAAATCCTCAACGGATCCAGTTTCGACGACGAGATGATACGGACTGAAGTGGACTTCAACGCTTCCACTTACGACCCCAAAACGACCTTTCTTCGCGAATGGCACTTTATCTCCAACCCTGGCAGAAGAAACGTGCAAGAGACACAGTCGGCAAAATCTCAAAATACAATCTTACGTTGTTAAAAAATCACAGGGTTGCAAGATTTCAGAAATGCAAGATCACGTCATTGAAAGTAGCAGAACAATATTATTATTATCAATAATTATCATTGAGTTATTTAAAGCAATCCACTTAGAAGCAATAGACGTTACCACAATACACAATATAGACGAACTTGACCGTGGTGGACACATTACACTGGCTTCCTACTCGGCAGCGCATTGAATTTAGGATCGCTGCCCTAGTTAGGCAATGCCAGCTTGGAATCGCCCCACAGTACTTGCAAGAGCTTTGTTGCTCCACTAGTATCCTAGACCACCGCCCCTCCGCTCTGCACAGAAGGGATTGCTATTGGTGCCTTTTGCACGAACTGCAACGATGCAGCATAGAGCCTTTTCTGTGATCGGCCCAGTTGTGTGGAATGAGCTTCCACAGGAACTACGTCTACTTGCTGGGGTTATTACTGGAACATTTTTTACTAAACTCAAAACTGTCCTTTTTTGCCGTGCTAGAGTCGGGAGCGCTTCTGAGTAGTCGCCTTGAAGAAGCGCTATATAAATTCTTGAATGAATGAATGAATGAATGAATAACAGAAGTTACCAAAACAATAGATGCTATCAGAAAAAAAAGTTACCAGAACAGAAGGAGTCATTAGAAGTCACCAGAACAATAGAAGTCATTAAAAGTCACCAAAACAATAGTTCTAAGTCATTAGAAGTTCCCAGAATAATAGACATAACCAGAACCACTTTAATTAGTCACTAGCAACAAAAAAACTCCAGCTATCCATCAAAGAAAATCGCAACACAAACCAGCATCTTCACTCAAACAAAACAATAGAAATTACAAGACCAATAGAAGTCACTAGAACAATAGAACTCATTAAAATTCACCCAACTGACCAGTGAATATAGACGAACTTGACCGTGGTGGACACATCGAATGTTGTGGTCAGTCTGAGGAGGCAATACATGACTTGGTCATCCCTCAGATGACTGTACAATCCCTCGAGCGACGCATTGGAACTCGTATCGGATTGAAGAACGTCGATTGCTGAAGGGTTATTTTCGACGTGACCCACGATGACCCATGACTTCCGGTAGAGCTCTCCGGCGTCCGATCGAACCTCGGCCAAAGCGGATCGAAGGCGGGAGGGGTCGACGACCTCGGCTGTCGTTCCCATGGTGACGAGTACTGTCGGGTAGTCTGCGTGGAAAAGCTGGCAAGTGGAAATGTGTTATTTGAAGTATTTGGCACAAAACCATGTGTGTGTTTGTGTGTGTGTATATATATGTGTGTGTGTGCATGGGTGTGTGTGTGTGTGTATATGTATCAGTGTAAGTTATGTAGGTAAGTAATTTGAATAATATACGTATATGCATAAAGTAGGTAATACTATATTATATAATGCCGTGCATGTATGACGCCTGCGTGCACGTATAACTGTATGTGCACCATGATCAATTTGCATGAGAATGTATGCATGTGTATTGTGTAATTATCGTCTAGGTGTGCATGTATGCAAGTGTGATAATATGTAATGCGTGTAATGCAAATGTGTATTAATTAATTAATTAATTCATCCATTCACTATGGATGTTTATACATCGCCACTTCAATGCTACTACTCAGAAGCACTCCCGACCAAACCTCGGCCGAAAAGGACGGCTTTAAGGCTGCGATAAAACGCAGATCTGTATTGTATATGAGCAATTTGTATAGCAATCCTAGCAAGGCGAACCTTCAGAGGCGCTCCCAATGTACAAAGCCACGAGATAAGTAGATTTTTAGAAAAAATAGAGGAGGAGGGTTTGCTCGATAGAATATGAGATCTTGTAGACGTGGACAATAATTCTTTAAAATCTCAGTGCAAACTGCAAAGGTAAATAATATTATTTACGTCCGGGTAATATTACCGTCGCTACCACACGCCCAGACCATTGCAAGCGGGAAATATTGGAACAATACAATCAACGAAATAACTTACCAACTGTGTCGGAAGTCCTATCCTAAACAAATCTGAATAATAGAAACTTTTAACTAAGTAATCCTTTAAAAATAATGATTCTCATACGGAAGTGTCGCTCAATGCTCAATATAAATCCGGTGACAACACGTGACACAAATTAAATCACCGTAGAAGGTATGTAGGTCAACCAACAGCAGCTGATGTCATTTCCTCCATGTGGCACATGTCACATACCAGTGTGCTCAGGTCTCGTTGGTACATACCAAAGAGGTGACAGATTCATACAGAGGTTTAGCAGCTAGAATTTGAAGTTGCTAAACCCCAGCTCGGTCTGGCCTAAGGTGTAGCGAGACTCAGAAATAGCCGCCTTCCTTATTGCATTAGTCAACATTGTCAACATTGTGTTATAACTTTTTTTTACCAAACCACTTGGTGCTCTTGCAAGATTCCTTTGAACTGAGCGCAAAATATATTTGCTAGAAGATAAATTAAACCATGCTCACTAAATGGCAGCAGTGTAGCCTTAAATGACCAACAACGTGCGTAAGTAAGCAAATCATATGCATTCGCGAGCGTGGACCGACAGTTCTCTCAGAAGCGTCTTAACTGTCTCTAGTTCATCAGGCGAGTCTATCTTGGATTTTAAAATGCACGCATCCAAATAAGCAACAAGGTAATAACAATTATTGTCAATTTAATAAATATTAGACACGGAGTAAAATCTGGACTATTTTAATTTTGGATCGAACTGCTTTGATGCTCTGTGTATTTAACGCAGCACTATAGAAGCATAGAAGTTCTTTATATTTGCAAACTGTTACTAAAATTACCATCGTACAATAATAATATTGAAAGCAAACTCAAAATCTATATTTGCGTTAAATAAATAATTATGATTACCTTCTACTTTTTGTCTTCTATATTTATCTGAGGTCAATGTCGTCTGCTGGGTCACGGGGTCATCCTCACAACTACCCGGATGTTAACTGCGTTAAAAAGAAACAGTGGCCGTCGAAAGTCGGAATTTTTTAACGAAAAACGGCGAAAACATCAGACAATACCAGCCGTCGTGGCTCCTACCGCTTTAACCAGCTAGTGGTCGAACGTAATTCAACTGCAGATTGGATTTTAAGCCCCTAAAAGGTTCGTCGAAGGCGAAGCTTTAGTGTGTTTGAAAAGCCACCCTCCCGCATTTCGTTAATACTGTTTTCACGTATATAGGATATGCATTTATTTCTTTTTATTTTAAATTCTTATTCGTGTGCAACTATTCCGAACCGTGCGGGCAGTAGTTAGAGAACTTATAAGCGGATATTATTTAAATGGTTATTTACAGTTGCGGAGTATTTTTGGCGTGTGCTGCGAGCGTTATCTGTAAATGTTTAAGAATGAGATTTGTCCGTGCATGCTGGCTTAATATAACACGCCCATCACAATCCTGAACAGACCTGTTATCGCGCGTGCTAGGCTTATCTGGACTTGTCCAGAGGACCAGTGCAGGTCCTGAATCGAAAGTTGGGTCGAACCGGTAGTTCTTAATTTTGGTCGTCACTTGTGGTTGCCAAATTAGGACCTTCGACGTAGAAGCTTGAGAGTGCTCATAGTTCGAATAGTTCACTTGTTGTTTACAAGTTTCCATCGCAAGGTAGAGTTTCATATATGGGCAAATTCTTTTGGTATCATAAGTCCTGGCAATAAATCCTGGAATAAGGCCAAGGAATAGTTAACAAAAGTCCGGTTAGGTCCATGCCATTTGTCAATGACATTGCAATTTAAGGCCAACTAACTATATTTGAGGCCCAAGTTCGTCTAAGATATCGGACTATGGCCAAGACCTGATTTGTTGACAGTTTTATCGAATCTTGCGGATTGAATTATGTTATGCTTTATCATTTGTTTGAAGTCTGCTTGATTAAAAGAATTAGCTTTTGTGGAATTGCTACATGAAAGACTACAATTAGAGTTCATAGGATTTTAAAAGGAGTGCTGAGTTTCAGTTTTGAACCAAATTGTCTGGATTAATTCTCGGTTCGTGACTTCCCACGGATTTTTGTCGGTTGTGGTTGTCATGGTTGTGCTTGAGTCAGCATAACCTTTGATCTTTTGAAGAAAAATATTTGTTATGGTCACAGCTGATCTATTCTTTAGTCTAGTGTCTTGTTGGATGCAGTTATCAATGATGGTTAGACACCTTTAAAACCGTGTTGACCGATGCCTTATAAGGATCTATTGCACTGTGTGATTAATTGAAATTTATATCTCTTTCTCAGAGGCTATTGTTGTGTAGGGATGTTGAGCGATAAGTTATTCGCTCTCAATTGCTCATGATGTTTTATCATTGTATAATGGGAATTAATAAATGTCATTATTGCGTTGTATTGTATCTATAAACTTATATAGCCCCTCTCATAGTGCACATGAATCAGAGGCGCTTATTATGCCTGAATTATTATGACCTTTTTGGAGACTCATTCTGGAGACTTATATAGCGCCCGTTTAAGCTTACTACTCGGGAGCATTGCCGACCCAATCTTGACTGAAGGGGACGGTTTTTAAGACTGTGATAAATGATTTGAGCAAACCTTAGGCGTGGCGTGTATGGACAGTGAAGCCCATTCCATACTAGGTGTGTCTAATTACAGAGAATGCACGCTGCTGTCTAAGAATAATTATAATAATGCTAAAAATAGTAATAATAATAATTTAGTAATAATAAGCTTATCACTACTCTATTGTGTTTTCCTTATGCATTATCATTGTCTTTTTCAAACAATGCCCTTTTGTTTTGCTATTGTTCCGCAGATGGATTCCCAGAGTGAACCTGGTCGAGTCGACACGACGATGACGGCGTCACGTGTCCCGTCACCAGCCGAACTAATGTCACCCGTCGCCGAGAACTGGTGTTACACACAGGTCTGTGTGGTGGTGGTGGTGGTCTTTATTGTCGATGGTCTTGGTTCAATTCTCTTGTTTGAACGTCATTTTCCCTCTTGTAATTCAACGTGGCATTCAATATGTTAATCTAGAAGCCCATCTGTGCTTGTGTTGGAGTAGCGCTGTAGAAATGCGGAGATTGTAATTTTGATGGAGAACGTAGATTGTGCTGCAGGAGGAAGAGAGAGGTGAGGAAAGAAGGAATGGTTTACCTTACTTGGGTGTGCGTTCATCTTGGCAATCCAGGATTCAGAAAATTGAATCGCTTACAGTCTTGCACATACCTATTATTATTATTATTGTTAATTACATAGATTTGTAACGTGCGCAAGGTCACACCAAAATGTGAATCTGAGGTGCGGGTATTCAGCCACCAGAGGAAAATACAGTTAGAGATGCATGTGTTTGCAAGCCAAGGAAACTAGTGAGTTTTGAACTGTTTTTTGAAGGAAGGAAGTGAGTGAGATCTTCGCACGTCTGCGAGACATTTGAATTTGACTCCTATAATAACTTTTGATCATCTATTCATACGACAAATTGTAATCAGCTGCAGTGTGTCAAGTTTAAATTAAAAACGAGGATCATATTAAAGTACTGGCAAAACAAAAGTTACACACAACAATTACCTAAACACGAACTTAATTATTACGCCAATGCTTGAAGCATTTTAAACTGAGTTGAAACCTGGACATTGTTCTGTTTGTCAATGACAACGTCGTCTTTTGTTCTTGTCGTCGTCAGGTGAAAGTCGTTAAGTTCTCATACATGTGGACGATCAACAACTTCAGTTTCTGCCGCGAGGAAATGGGAGAGGTCCTCAAGAGTTCGTCGTTCTCAGCTGGCGCCAACGACAAACTAAAATGGTTTGGATATGACTCCAGAGTCCTGCTTGCTATACAGAGTTGTCTGCTTCGTTCATTCATTCATTGATTCGTTAAATGAACTTGTGTAGCGCCTCCACAAGGTGACTACTCAGAGGTGCTTTCAACCTCAGCATGGCCAAATAAAATTGTCTTAAGATGAGAGAGGAATGATTGAGAAGAAGTTACAGAAATGGAGCGGAGCGTAGGGGGGGTCCCAGACTTGTTTAGCTCTGGTGGAGGATTTCACCATAGCAGGGTAGCCTAGTTGAAATGCATAGTTTACATGTGGGTGTGATTGTATGCGTGTGTGTGTGTGTTTGTTTACATGTGTATTGTATTTGAGCATTTATATAGTGCCTCTAGTAGGGTGAACCGTTCAGAGGCGCTCCCAGTGTGCAAGACCTCGCGAGAAGAGCGAATGAAGAAGAGAGATTACCAGGCAGAAGTGTAGAGTGAAGAGAAGAAAAAGAAAGCGCATTCCAAAGAGAAGGACCAATTGAGGCAAATGATCGAGACTGAGGCATAGCAGTTCTAGAGCGAGGAACCAAGAGATCAAATCTGTTGGATGAACGAAGTGGATGGTTTGAGGAGACTCAATTACGAAAGCTACCGAGTATATAACCTCTCCAGGACGGTTTTTCAGTGCGTGGTTAAGGCGTGATGGACTCGATTAGAGATGCGGATGTTCTCAGCTGGTTGACACGAAAGAGAGACTGTTCTCCAACAATAACCTATGATTTTTTGTGGTAAGACCTGGAGTGAAATGTGCGCAGAAAATGCAAATGCATATGATTTATCACTGGACAAGAGCTATTTTGAAATCGAAGAAGAGCTGTGGTCAGGAGCAAGATTTTCGGACTGAATGAGTTAATGAATAAATGAATGAATGTATGCTGAAGTGCTAAGTGGAGGGATTTATGGTAATGTTAACACTGGCACGAAGAGCACACAAGCGTTGGATCACTGCCCTCCAAAAGGTCCACTCAACCTTCCATTCGGCAGATGGCATTGGTAAAAATGAGTAGTGGACAGTGATTGGGGCTTTGCATGGCTGCCAAAGCAGGCAGACAGATAAGTTCAACTCCTGTAATAACTTGTGGTCATCCGTTCAAACTATGAATTGTGATCATACTGCGTTGTGTCGGTTCAAAAGTAAACAGAGATTATTGTTGCTGATTATATTGCTTAAATTTCGTTGTCGTTCTTTTCCGCAGGTGCTTACGGGTGAATCCGAAAGGTCTCGACGAAGAAAGCAAAGACTATCTCTCGCTCTATCTCCTCCTCCTCTCGTGCAACAAATCGGAAGTGCGAGCGAAATTCAAGTTCTCCATCCTGAACGCAAAACGAGAAGAAACGAAAGCGATGGGTTAGCAAGCGTCTCGAATAAATCATGATCACCATTCTATTTATTTGATTTATTTATCTATTTCTATGGCGCCCCTTAAAGCTCTCTACTCAGAAGCGTTCCCGATTACTGCACGGACACTGCATCAGAGTTTCACGCCGAAGCGGCCGAGCAATTGTACAGGCCGATCTCTCTAACAAGTTAGCTGCCAAACTCCAAACTGTTACAATGGTTGATGATTGTTGTGTAATATTTTGGTATTTGTTTTTTTCAACCCAGAGAGCCAGCGAGCTTATCGGTTTGTACAAGGAAAGGATTGGGGCTTTAAGAAGTTTATACGGAGGGATTTCCTTATGGACGACACGAACGGTCTCCTACCCGATGACAAGCTCACGATCTTCTGTGAGGTAGGAAACAGTGCTCTCTCTCTCTCTATCTGTCTGGGACTTATGATGACCTATTATTCATTCAGAGCTTGACAGGATATGTCTGTAGCTTTCTGTTTTTGTCACTGTATGTCTAGATGTTCTTCTTTCCTTCAGGCTAGGATTATTCCCTCTGGTAACGGGTCAGCCACTCGGATCATTCTCCTCCACTTGTTTCTGTTTCCAGTGTCTTCTTTTTTCAGCTTGAGAAGCTTCAGGTCTTCTTGTATCACGTCCTCCCATCTTTGTCGTCCCCGTTTGCGTCGACCATATACCTCCGCTTGTACGATTCTTTTGACACAACTATCCTCTTCTTTTCTCATTACATGTCCGTATCACCTCGGCCTGGTCTCTGTATGTCTAGATCTCTGTCTGTTTATCTCTCTCTCTGTTTGTCTCTGTCTGTGTGGATGCCTTGCATGGCTGCCAAACAGTTAATTTCATCTCCTGTAATGACCAGTGATCATCCGGATGTTCATAGTACTGTGAATCGTAATCAAACTGCGTTGTGTCAGTTTTAAGTTAGACAAGAGATTAATAACGTATCTTTCTCTATACATGTATTGTATAGGCCCCCCAGAAATTTGCGCCCGAAAATTGAAAAAATTGCGCACCAAAAATGATAAATTTGCGCAAATTTTGCGCAAGTTAAAAAATGATAATGTTCGTTATTTTTTCATTTAATCAGTTTACCAATGTATCTAACAGTGTTTTTGTCATTTAGTGTAAAGCTTTGGCGTTCTAGAAATTAGAGAATCAAGCCCAAAATGCAGTTATAAAGTTCCTATAACCATGAGATTAATGCACTCAGACGATGGCAAATGATTTTAATTTTGCAAAATTTACGCCCACCGAAATCTACGCTCATTACAGATATAACTTCAAAATAGTATTATACATACCTATATTTTAATGAATCACCAAGTTACACAACGTGCTGAGTACTAGCCTTCCGTCTTTGTGTGCACGCCTGACGCCTATAGATTAAATGCGTTCGTTCTGTCATAAGCCGAGACAACACGCGACGCTCCTGTGCGACCCCTTCGAGAAACGTCGTCTAACACATTTTATTGTGTGGCCATGAAGTTCTGGAATTTTCTTACTTTAAGTTTGTGCATTACTACTAAAAATAACGATCTTTAACTAAAAATTCCTCCATAATTTCAACCCATTCGGCGGCCGCCATTTTGATTATCGCACATCGGTCGTCTTTGCTAAGTTGAACTTAAGTCAATCAAAGCCCAATTTAGATAAATTAGCAAGATTTTGTCAAAAGTTGCGCTAAAATCACGCAGATTGCCAATTTTTGCGCTGTTGCGCCAAACCTGGAAATTTGCGCAACATTTGCGCTGCGCAAGATCGCGAATTTCTGGGGGCCCTAATTGTATTGTATAAAAACATTTATAAAGTGCCTCTAGCCCTCTACTAGGGTGAACCGTTCAGAGGTGCTCCCAGTGCGTAAGGCCACAATCACAATGTTCATGGATAACTCACTTATGAAATGTATGTGCATGTATGTGTGTAGGTGAGTGTCGTCGGTGAAACAGTCAACGTCTCTGGTCAGTCCAGCTGCACCCCGGTCCGTGTTCCCGACTGTCGGCTGAGCGAAGACTTTGGCCTTCTCTTCGAACGCGCTCTCTACAGCGACGTCACCCTCAGCGTCGCCGGTCGCGAATTCCAAGCCCACAAGGCCATTCTCGCTGGTAGGATACCACCAGGTTCTGTTGCAGTAGTAGTTTCAATTTTACCACACTGTGTGGTAACAGTAATCATTAGTGTCACCCTCCTTCTGTATTCAGACTTGGGACTGGCACTGGCAGAGTGCAAACTGTGGCGGGAGTTCGCAGCTTCTGTTCACTTAGAGTTGTTCTCTTAAAGAACTTGAATTGTTCTTTCAAAGAACTTGATTGGCTTAGGTACTTTGATGAAGCTGTCTGCTTTCGAGTTGGTCACTGTGACTGATATGGCTATGATAGGACATGATAGATTGAGATAGGACATAATAGGTTTAAATCGGGCATGATAGGCTATTTTATTGCATGACAGATTATGATAGGACATGATAGATTGAGATGGGACATAATAGGTTTAAATAGGGCATGATAGGCTATTTTATTGCATGACAGATTATGATAGGACATATATGATAGATTAAGATAGGGCATGTGAGATATGATAGGCTAAGATAGGACATGATAGGTTAAGACAGGACATGATTAAGGTTAATATAGGACATGATAGGTTAGGATGTTACTTGGTAAAGGTTAAGATAGGATATGCACGATAGTTTAAGATAGATGTGATAGGTTCTGATAGACTAAGATAGGATATGCTAGTGATAGATCATTTGCATTGCTTTACTCTTAAAAGTGTTTATCATCTGAGACGGTGTACAGTGTGTATGGACCTTGAGCAACAAGTCCTTTACTCACAATTGCCCAGCACCATCAGCATTCTGTAGGATGAACTTTACATATTTTTTATATATATTTTTATTCTCATATATTGAATACAGCTCTGAGTTGTTTTGCTTCTGTTTTTCTTCTCAGCTCGATCGCCCGTATTCAACGCCATGTTCGAACACGAAATGGAAGAACGAAAGCACGTGAGTTGTAACGTGTTTACCATGTAATTGTTACATTACCTGTGATTGTGATTGTTACAACACTGTGATTGTGACATTGTGTAAATTTGTTGTGCATTGTTATTGTTACACTGTAATTGTAGCAAACAGCGTTATTGTGACACTGTGATTGTTTCGTTGTATTTTTAGACTTCGTAATTTTGACATTGTAATTGTTACATTGCAATTGTAGCATTTTACTTGTGACAATTTGTGTAATTGTTATATTGCCATTGTAACTTTGTTACTGTGGCTTTGTAATTTTGACATGTTAATTGTGACATTGCGGTTAACATTTTAATTGTAACAAATGGTGTGATTGTTACATTGTAATTGTGACTTTGTTAAATTGTGACTTTGTATATTCTGACATTGTTATTCTTACATTACAATTGTAGGATTTTACCTGGTAATTGTTGCATATTTAATTGTTGTCAGAATCGCAATTGTAACTCTGCTATTGTGACTTTGTAAGTCTGACATTGTAATTATTACATTGCAATTGTAGCATTTCAATTGACATTGCAAATGGTGTAATTAAAACATTGTAACTGTAACTTTGTTATTGTGACTTCGTAATTGTGGCATAATAATTGTTGTAACTGTCATTGTAACTTTGTCAGGCTGTCACTATCATCTAATACATGTAATAATTTACATAAATTAGTTTTCTTTCTGTGCAGAATCGAGTGGAAATAAGTGACGTAGAGCAGGACGTCTTTCTCGAAATGCTCCGATTCGTTTACACGGGCAAAGTCTCGAACCTCGACAAAATGGCCGACGAACTCTTGTCCGCCGCCGACAAGGTACGCACTTCAAAGCCACGGTCACGAATTAGTCTCCCGGGTCTAAGGTCAGGGCTAGGTCGTGTGATGTGTAATTATGGCATGTTGTTCTGAGGTCATTTTGAAGATCTTGATTGAATTGTCCTTGATTGAATTGTCCTTGATTGAATTTTCTTTGATTGAATTGTCCTTTATTGATCTGTCCTTTATTGATCTGTCCTTGATTGACCCCTGTCCTTGATTAACCTCTTTTTGATTAAATTGTCCTTGATTGACCTCTCCTTCATTGAATTGTTCTTGATTTAACTGTGCTTGATTAAATTGTCCTTGATTGACCTCTCCTTGATTGAATTGTTCTTGATTGAATTGTCCTTCATTGAATTGTCCTTGATTGACACCTGTCCTTGATTGACAACTGTCCTTGATTGACCTCTCCTTGATTGACACCTGTCCTTGATTGACACCTGTCCTTGATTGACACCTGTCCTTGATTGAGCTGTGCTTGATTGACCTCTCCTTCATTGAATTGTCCTTGATTGACACCTGTCCTTGATTGAATTGTTCTTGATTGACCTCTCCTTCATTGAATTGTCCTTGATTGACACCTGTCCTTGATTGAGCTGTGCTTGATTGAGCTGTGCTTGATTGACCTCTCCTTCATTGAATTGTCCTTGATTGACACCTGTCCTTGATTGACACCTGTCCTTGATTGAGCTGTGCTTGATTGACCTCTCCTTCATTGAATTGTCCTTGATAGACACCTGTCCTTGAATGACACCTGTTCTTGATTGACAACTGTGTTTGATTGACATGCGCGTGTGTTGTAGTACGCACTTGATCGGCTGAAGGTGATGTGTGAGGAGTCGTTGTGTAGTAGTCTTTCCGTCGACAACGTCTCTGAAATCCTCGTCTTGGCCGACCTGCACAGCGCTGATCAGCTGAGAACTCATGCCATCGACTTTATCAACAGGTAAATTAAGCACTCCAACGCATCTCTGGGTTGGCGCCTCTCTCCATGTCGGCATTAAGGTGAGTGCTAGGTTACTGCAGCACCCGGCTCACTGTTTTAATGGACCCGCAGTTATTAATATGTGCATGGTAGACAGGGATTTTGTCAGAGGGGACCATTGGATGTTTAATACTCAGAGCTCTGAAGCCTGTGTTTACTATGTTTTTATATGATCATTAATTCATGAATATCTGTAGCATCTTTCCAAGACGAATAATAATAGTTCTGTTATTGTTGTTATTAAGTGCTGGTGCTGCTATTGTTATTTTATATCACAGGAAAGATCAGTTGTTTGGGAACACCGATAATACTACTAAATATTATTATTATTATCATTGAGTTTTTATATAGTGCCTCTTCAAGGTTAGCTACTCAGAAGCGCTCCCATAATGGTGTGGCGTTTGTTCCAGGTTCTAAGGCCAGCCACGAAGAAAGAACGCCACCGCATTACAGTAACCCGCAAGCGAAGGACTAAGTTCAACTTTATCAGATATTCCTGTTAATTTACTGTTAGGAATATCATTTGCCATTTTTATTAAACCAAGTACTTATAAATGTCCTTCCTTTTGAGCTACGTCCACACCCTGGGACTCTACCAGGATCCTTCCTTACTAAACTTAAAACTGTTCTTTTTGGGCGCGCTGGAGTCGGGAGCGCCTCTGAGTAGTTTTTTCTTGAAGGAGCGCTATACAAATGTCCGAATGAATGAATAAAATCCTGTTCATTTAAAGACGTGTTTTCCATCTGTCTTTTTCTTCCTCCAGTCACCCGACGGACGTCCTCGAAACAACCGGATGGAAGACGATGGTCCAGAACCATCCGCATCTCGTGGCCGACGCTTTCCGCGCGCTCGCCAGCCTCCAGAGTCCGCCGCCGGAGCGTCCCAAGAAACGCCCGAAGCTGGCCTGACGCGGCGTCTTCAACATCGCCATCGTCGTTTTAAAAAATAAATTGCTGCCGATATATTATTTGGACGTTGAATTGAATCTCTCGCTCGCTCTCCGCAAAGCGTTTGTAAATATCGTTCCTTTTTTGTCCGAGAAGTTTGTCGCGATTCCTTCGCACGACCACGTTTTTTTCCGGATCCAATTGTCGATTTTTTTATCCTATCGTTGATGGTTGCCAGTTCAAGTGTGTGTCCGACGGACCGTGGTTTGTTTTCCACTGTCATGTTCTGTTTGCACCACCACCTGTTGTTGTGATGAGAGATCGGCTTTTAAATGAGGGAGGGTTTGCCTTGTGAGGGGCTCTGTATAATTATCACATATATGCATGGAGGGAGGGAGGGGTGACCGGATTGAGGCGATTTGCGTACGGGTGCGTATGGTGGGGAGGGTCTCGGCAGAACGTACTAGGCAAAAGAAATTTATGATTATGTTGTCCACGTAATTACCCTGTTTAGAAGTCTGTCTGATCTTATGGTTGTTGTCCAATGACTTAGGGTTACGTTATAGTTAAATTGTGTTCAGATCTAAACAGTAAACTATAAAAATTTTAAGCTAGCAAAGATGATGTTTAAAAGAAATAATTTGTAGGCTATGGTAAAATAACTCTTTTATGGGTGACTTAAGCTAATTCAATTTTGTGAGAAAGCGGTATAGAAGATTATTTGTGCGTACGCATGGGGGGTGTTAAAAAAATGTATACGAATTGCCCTGGGGTGGGTCGAAGATACGATTTTTTAGTGTAATTATATGGATGAGCCCTTTGTGTAGGGGAGGGGGTGATGAAGGAAAAGACTGGTGTACCAGTGCTTCTACGCGTGCATTGCCAGTCCCAAGGCTGGAGAAAGGAGGTGGGTGACTCTGATCATCACACAGCATTGTTAAGCTGACATCCCATACGTTCAGAAGTTTCTTGCAAGAGCAACAAGTGTTTTTTTGCCAGCCAAGTGGAATCCCATCTCTTGAATTTTTGTCGCCCTTCCTGTGCAGTCATTCAATACCTTGGTCATTTGCTATAATAATATAGGACCAATTGGCCGCTCTCAACTTCTATGCTACACCGGTATCAAATACCACAGGTGTGTAAGAACTGTGCACCAGAAGCCAACTGTAATTAGGTCAATACCTTATTATTATTACTATTATTATTTTTAGTTTGCCCAGAAAGTTGTAAGATAAATTATAGCAAGTTAAGTAGGTGAATGAAAAAGTTTTGCATTTTTTTCAGCCGTGTCAGGTTCAGATTCCGTAGTAGTTTGCTAGATTCCCTCTTTATTTGTGCAACCTGGCTGTTACGTGGTGGTTGTCTTTTCTGCTGCAGTTGCATAATCCCAAGGTCAGTCACACTTTTGAGGATTACGGCTGATTTTAAAGATTCATAATGAATACTTTCATTTAAAGATTCATTCTAAATGTGTTTGAAACGATTCAATTAAGTACTTGTGTTAAGCGATTTATCATGAATACTTCTGTTAAGCGATTCATAATGAATACTTGTCTTACATGACTTAGTATGGATAGTACCAGTGTGTGAAGTAAGTCGTGTTGAATACTTATGTTTTTGGTTAGGTTGCGATGGGAATCTGCCGAAAGCTTCTACGTAAATATTTCATTATAATTACACTGAAAATTCTTGTAATGTTTTCTTTTCCGTTCTTCAAAAAGTGCCAAAGTGTTTTGATGTTGTACATATTCTGGTTTATTGTGCACACATTTTTTGTCTATCTAAGATGACCCGTTTTCCTATTGGCTAATCCCGTGGGTCAAGTGCTGCCCTGATCTGACGAGGCCACTTTACTCGATTTGTGATTGGATAATACATAACGATGGTGCATACTGATTGGCTGAAATTAGGTCATTTGGCAAAAGTTATCCAAATGAATTTATTATCTAGGTTAGGAATTTTTTATTGAATAATATATGAATTTATAAATTTAATTGCATTTAACTTGCTGGCTATTTCTTAACTTTCTTTGCATTTTACTGAGCGATATAGATAGCACTTTACGAAATGACCCCTGGGTGTTGCCAACATGGGTCTTCAAGGCATGCTATGTAGATTCTTGAAATGAATGAATAAGAGGCTGGAGAAGCATAGAAGAGAAGCTGTGGTATCTGTTACCGTTTTCTTACTGGTTACGCTGCTTATGTTACCGTATCACTGTAACTGATTCTTTTGGGTAGTCGTGAAGCGCCAAGTGTAATAATCCCAGTGAATTGGTGTGATTACAGATTACACTGCTGCTTATATTTGAAGATGCTGATGGTGTAAATGGCGCAAGATCATCAGATGATCTTGCGAATTGAGTGTCCAAAAATTATGTGGAAGTTACTTGATTTACATTATGAGTCTGGAAGTTATGTAGAGCCACTGCATTGAAAGCGTAAAGTAAAGGATCTATAATAGATATGGTTGAGTATTCAAAGTGGATCCAACATGCTGATGGTGTCATATGTGTGAGAATCCCACCACATCACACCACAATATTATGTTGTTAGTGTGTGACGGTCCCAGTTACACCATGCTGCTGATGGTGTAAATGGCTGCCAGTTACACCGGGTTAATGATGGTGTAAATGTATTCCAGTTATATTTAAACCATACTACTGATGGTGTAAATGTATACCAATGCCATTTATACCATCCTGCTGATGTTGCAAATGTATGCCGTTTACACTGTATCAGCGAAGGTGTAAATGCATATCAATGCCATTTACACCATACTGCTAATGGTGTAAATGTATACCGAAACCATTTATGCCATTCTGCTGACGGTGTAAACGTATGCCAGTACCATTTTAATACACCATATTGCTGATGGTATAAATGTTTGCCAGTTGCATTTACACCGTATTAGTGATGGTACAAATGCATACCAAAACCAAGGGCGGATACAGGAATTTTCGAGGGGGGGGCCAAAATTTTTGGTCTTGTGAGACAGGAGAAAAAATTTTTGGTCAATTGACCAATTTTCAGGGAAAAAATACCATTTCATCCGCCGAAAAAACTGATGACCTTTTTTTTTTAAGTCATCGGTCAATTTTCCGGGAAAAAGATACCAACTTATCCGCCAAAAAAGTTGATGACCTTTTTTTTTTTTTTTTTAATTCATCGACCAATTTTCCGGGAAAAAGATACCAACTTATCCGCCAAAAAAGTTGATGACCTTTTTTTTTTTTTTTTTTAATTCATCGACCAATTTTCCGGGAAAAAGATACCAACTTATCCGCCAAAAAAGTTGATGACCTTTTTTTTTTTTTTTAGTCATCCGTTAATTTTTTCACGAAAAGAAGATGCCATTTCCGAACGGGGGGCCATGTCCCGTACGATTTTCTAATAGGGGGGGCCAGATGTCCTGTTTTTCTCTCCCACTACATGTGTTTAAAACCAAATGGGGGGGCCACGTTCCATGCAATTTTTAAATGGGGGGGGCCATGGCCGGATTGGCCCCCCCCTGGATCCGCCCCTGACCAAAACCATTTATACCATCATCCTGCTGATGTTGCAATTGTATGCTGATCTTGTTTACACCGTATTAGTGATGGTGTAAATGCATATCAGTACCATTTACACCATACTACAGATGGTGGTGCAAATGTATGTCAGTACCATTTGCACAATACTGCTGATGGTGTAAATTTAATGTATACCGAAACCATTTATGCAGTACTGCTGATGCTAAATGTAAGCCCGTTCCCATTTGCACCATTGTACTGATGATGTATAAAATAAGTTGCCAGTTTGTATCCGAATTCTTCTGTGCCAGGAAATCTAATTGTTTTGCGGTCAACTCGAAGGCAACTAATCCTAAATCATTATTTATTTAGCGCCTTTTAAATGCGCTTCACACTTTCCGCCGTTGCCAATGTGTGTTTGTATTTTCAACGGTAATTTCATCGACTATGTTCCACATTCACAGATGAATTTATAATGATCTCCGAAAGCGTGCGTTCTTAATAGACATAGTTAAGGAATAATGTCAATAAAACGCTAATAAACCTGTTTCAAAATGTTGGGTTAGTTTTCTTTGCAGAAGCCCCGTTACTTTTGTCCATCAGCCAAGTAGTAGGCTATATCAAGCGTTTGCTGTGGTTGGTCGGACCCTCCATTCCTTCCGAAATTATAACTAAGGTCTAAACTAATGACTTAATTTACCCTTAGTGTTCTCTCAGTCTTTAGGGGCATTGCTTCCTCCTCTTCTCCCCCCACCTCCGCAGTTTCCGTGATGAAAGCGCCTCTGCAGGTTTAGTCATTCTGCAAGAGGCACGATATAAATCTTTACAGATACATGTAGCCTACGATAAGGCTTGATCCAGTTATTTTAGTAGGCTACGCAAGCCTTGGCTATATGCATGGAGAGGGAGAGGCTGACTCAAATGCATATTATGCTTGCGTAAGTGATCGTTAACCACATGGATACGGGGGGGGGGGGGGTGTGAGAATTGTTGGGGTTTCAACCCCCCAGTCTTTCTTAGAACCCCCATAGTAAAGTCTGTTTTTCACACCCCAATTCGGACCGTCCAACCCCCAGTTATTTTTCCACAATTCTTACACTGGAGGAAAGTTTATTCATAAGCGCTCAAAACAAAAATGTATGGGTGCGTACAGCGGAAGGGGGTCGAAAATACAATGTTTGAGTAGGTAATATATTTGGATGGTTCATAAATAGATATCTCAAATCATATTTCTGCCGTTGCGGTATTTTGACACCCTCCCACGGTATATTTCGCTATAAAATCCCAGAGCGAATCCACTTCAAAGTTCTCTCCTTAACCTACAACTCCTTGCAATGCTCTCAGCCAAGTTATCTTCGCGAACTCTTCACCATCCAACCTACCCGTTCTACCCGATCATCCGCCTGCCTTACACTTTCTCGACCGCCGGTCACAAGTCATCTCAAGTTCTCCAACCGAGCCATATCCATCTCAGCACCACGCCTTTGGAATGAACTGCCTCCTGAATTCCGATCCTTTTCAGTCCATCCGCCATCATTACTAATCACACACCATCACCTTCCTCAGGCTCCTCTATCCATCACACCTCGGGCTTTTCATTCAAAACTCAAGACACTCCTTTTCACGAACTCTTACCCTGTCTCATCTGATCCTCCACCGTCCAATTCCCGGCCCAAACGACACCCGCCTTAATAGCTGTTCCGCCCCTCTGATCCTATGGAATTTCGACCCTGACCACCACGGACTACTCTCACGGACAACCCTTCTAACTCAACGCATTTGATCCTGATCTTATGGTAACTCGACCCGGACCACCACGGACTACTCTCACGGACAACCCTTCTGACTCAACGCAGCGCTCGTGAATAAGCTGGTGCCCCGCGCTTGGCTTTCGAGTGGCGCTTTAGAAATTTCGAGTTTACGATACGATATAGAGTGTAATCGCTAATATAGGCTTAGTCGCCAAAATAATCGTTAGTATACTCGTCGTCGTCTTCATCATCATTAGCGTAACTTATATTAAAATTAGTGTTATTATAATTAAATGTTGAGTAAAGAATAATATTATTATTAAAGTCCCTACTCTCACTGTCTATGTTTCTATTTCTGTCACTGTGACGTCACGCCTCTAATGAATTTTAACCAGGGATGCCACTAATAGCTTTTACCTAGAGCTAGGGTTTTGCAGAGCCGTATATTTCCGGGTTTTGGTCTTATCTAAGTAAGTAAGTAAGTATAATAATAATAATAATAATATGTAGAGATTAAAGTGCCATGGGTTCGTAAGCAACCGATTAAGAAAACCGTAGCAACGATTCAGAAGCACTTAAATATATACTTTAATGAACCGCCTGCAAACGCACTAGGTTTCTAGGTTTTTAATTATCTAGCCTTTTTTGACAGTGGTTTTTCCGACATTTTACGCATAAAAATATACTTTTTAGGTGAAAATGCACAAAAGACGTGATAAAAGTCAAAATGCTGTGAATGTGGACCCAAAAGTTGTTGATTTTGGAGCGAAAGACAAAAAAAGGTCATCATAAATTTTTAGGGGTAAGAAGCAAATTTTGGTCGTATGACTAAATAAAAGTTCATCAGAAATCTAAATTTCAAGCGGAAAAAAATCGATAAAATCCATGTTTTTTTCTCATAAATTCTCGATCTAGCCTTTTTTGGCCGGATCTGACCTTATTTTAAAATTCAGAGTGGCCTCCCTGATTTTAACTCTGTTTTGCGATTGTCAAAAACATCTGGTTTAATTAAATTTCTTAATTTTCTTACTTAATAAAAAAATCGCCTTCGCTCCGATCTGCGCTTGACTGCTTCGTCGTTTAACCGTGATTTGAGTTTGTCTGTGGGATTTGATTGACGATCGGCCGTTTTTTGCGTGGAATGAGTATTTTTGACGCAACGTCGGTCAGGGATTTGTTTATATGCGCACAAGTGCCCGATACTGTGACACGGCGTCATGAATTGGCGTCAAACGGCGTCATGTCTTGTCGTGACGCGATGACGAATCCATCATGACCACGAATCACGCAAATGAAATGCACGCCAACGGCGTTGATCATCACGCAAAGTCAAATCGTGAAGTAAGCGCAGTGCTTTTGACCCCCACCCAAAGCGAGGAGGGACGATGTACAATGTTGTACATACAAAGTGTTTTGGAGATGGCTACCCTGAGTTTTAAAGTATTATTTATTTTTTTGCTTATGATTAACTGAGCCTCGTTACACTGGGATTAGACTCGATGGTTTAGTTGCTCATGCGTTAGAGAAGGTGAATTTTCTAAAGGCGCTATAGGAATGAGCAGTTACTCGTGTACAATGCATTGAATTGCCTTAAGTAGGGATATTGTTTACTTACAACCATGTGTATTGACATTATTTACTTTCCTTCAGGCATGTGTGATCTCTTAGGAGTTGAAAAATTATCCCAGATTGATGTAAACTTTAAAAATGTTTAGAATTATAATTATTATTGGTGTTACTACTGTTTTTATCTCCTGAAAGAGTCCATCATGTGTTAGGAAACTTATTTGTGGTGTTGTTATTGTTTTTGGATTATAAAATGCTATGTGAAGTTATGCTAAGTTGTAGCAGTCTAAGCAGTGTAGCTACGTTATGTCAACGTTAGCAGAAATGTCTTCATAATGTGAAGATGGAAGCAAATAGTGAATGGTGATTCTTGTTTGTAGGTTTTCTGTGTCGCAACGCCTCCGTCCAGTGATTTGATCGACTACGTTTTGCCGAAGGAGCTTCTACTGAGGTAAAACAAAGTTATTTCTCTACAGTTAGACTTCTTCTTTCCCTTCAGGCTAGGATTATTCCCTCTGGCGAGGGGTCAGCCACTCGGATCCTTCTCCTCCACTTGTCTCTGCTTCCGGTGTCTTCTTTCTTCAATTTGAGCAGCTTCAGGTCTTGTTGTATCACGTCCTCCCATCTTTTCTTCTGTCGTCCCCGACTGCGTCGACCATATACCTCCGCCTGCATGATTCTTTTGACGCATCTACCCTCCTCTTTTCTCATTACATGTCCATACCATCGCAGCCTGGTCTCCCGTGCTTTGTCAGTGATGCATGCCACACCGAGCGTCTTCCTGATGTCCTCACTTCGTTTCATGTCTTTCAGTGATATTCCAAGCATCCATCGCAGCATTCTCATCTCTGTTCTTTCCAGCAAACTCTCGTCCCTTTTCGTTAATGCCCAGGCCTCTGCTCCATATAGCATTATTTTTCTACAGTTAGACCTATAGTTCTAATATATGGCATGCCCTAAGTTTAACATGACCTGACCTTAGCATAACTTTAACATAACATAGCTGGTCCCTCGAATCCGCTCTGCTACCAGACAGCGTCGAACTTTCTCTGTTGTCGACCCGTCCACATGGAATGGGCTCCCGCTTGCACTACGCTTACTACCTTGGAATAATTTGCCTGCTTTCTACCAGTTGCTCAAGACCTAGCTTTTTAGCTGTGACTGGACTGCGAGTGCCTCTGAGTAGGCTTCTTGAAGGGGCACTATATAAGTTTTTGGAATAAATGAATGAGTGAATGAACTTAACTTTAGCATTGCCTAACTATTGCACAACTCAGTCAAAGCGTAAACTAAGTTTAGTGTAACTTAGCTTTAGCATTTCCTGGCTTTTTCATTTAGCTTTTAAACTAACTTTAAGCATAATATGGCTTTAAGTTTTTAACATAACTTAGCTTTAGTATTGCCTAACTTTAGCAATAACTTGGCATAGCGTAATTTTAACATGACTTAACTTTAACATTACTATATAGCTTATATATGACTTAACGTAACTTTAGCATAACCTTATTTTAGCATTACGAAACTTAGAACTACTTTAAGTAGCGCAATTGAGTACCGTATACAAAGAATCTAAATTAGCGTGTTTTCCTCATTGTTCTACCAGTTGCTAAGTTTTCATCTTTTGTATTGCCAGTTGCCAAGGCTTTTTCTCGTATGTGTTGCCTGTTGTTTTAGCTGTTGCCAAGGTGTTGTTGCAACTGTTATTTTTTATGCCTTGTGTCACATTCCTTGTTCTAACCGTTGTTCAGAGCATTGTCATACATTTGTTTGTTGTTTTACCGTGTGTTGTTCTACCTTGTGTTGTTCTACCTTTTGTTGTTCTACCTTTTGTTGCTCTACCTTATGTTGTTCTACCGTAGTTGTTCTACCTTGTTGTTGTTCTACCTTGTTGTTCTAACTTGTGTTGTTCTACCTTGTTGTTGTTCTACCTTGTTGTTGTTCTACCTTCTGTTGTTCTGCCTTCTGTTGTTCTAACTTTTGTTGTTCTACCTTGTTGTTCTGCCTTGTTGTTCTACCTTGTGTTGTTCTAACTTGTGTTGTTCTACATTGTTGTTGTTCAGGGTCTTCTCCTACCTGGACGTCGTCAGTCTGTGTCGGTGCGCTCGTGTGTCACGATGCTGGAACGAAGTGGCGCTGGACGGCAGCAACTGGATGCGCGTCGACCTCTTCTCCTTCCAGACGGATGTCGAGGTCAGACCGGGGTCGAAGGTCACGGAACGACCTTGAGTTTAATTAAATCATTTAAATTGCTCATTTAATGTTTAGCGACTTCATTTTCTCAGCCTCAGCATATGTGATGAGGGTGAGTGGCCAGTCCTCTCCCTCGTCGTCTCATCCTCCCACGAACAGTGTACGGTCAATGTACTAATTCATTCATTCATTCATTCGGACATTTCTATAGCGCTCCTTCAAGAAAAAAACTACTCCGAGGCGCTCCCGACTTCTGCGCGCCCAAAAAGAACAGTTTTAAGTTTAGTAAGGAAGGATCCTGGTAGAGTCCTAGGGTGTAGGCGTAGCTCAAAAGGAAGGCCATTCCAGACCACTGGTCCAACCACAGAGAAGCCTCGATTCTTCATGGTAGTAGTACGAGCAAAAGGAACTAAGAGGACTCCCTTAATAATCCCTTATCATGATTAGCTAAGTTGGCCAAATGATGAATGCAATATTGGTGGTGGTGTTGGTTTAATATGGTAACAATGAAATTGATTGCTTTGTTATTGTTGTGATGTCGTTTGAAGGGACCTGTTGTGGAGAATCTGTCGAAACGATGCGGTGGATTCATGAAGGCGCTCAGTCTGCGCAATTGTATCTGCGTCACGGATGCTGCTCTCAAGTAAGACAGCGTTGGAAGACTCTGATTGATTGATTGACTGATTGACAGATTGATTGATTGATTGGCAGATTGATTGACTGATTGATTGGCAAATTTAGTGATTGAGCAATTGATTGATTAACTTTTTCTTTGATTGATCGACTGATTGATTGATTTATTGATTGATTTACTGAAGTCCTGATTTATTGATTTACTGAAGTCCTGATTGACTGATTGATTGATTGAGTGATTGATTGAATGATTAATTGATTGACAGATTGACTGACCGATTTACTGGCTGGCTGACTAAGTGGTGGTTGACTGGTTGATTGATCGGTGCATGACTTTTGTACATAGGTCAGCTCAGTTACTAACTGACCGACCTGTTGACTGAGTCCTGCAAGATTGACTCTGATTATATTTATTGATTGTCGTTGGTTGACTGAATTATGGACTGATCATTGATTGATTGATTGATTGATTGATTGATTGGTTTGATTCGTTTCCAGAACGTTTGCGCAGAACTGTAGAAACATCGAAGCTCTAAACCTGACGAGTTGCAACAAAATAACTGATACGTAAGTCATCCATCATCTATTCATCGTAGTCATTGTTGTCGTCGTCATCATTTTCGATTCATCGTTGTCGTCATCATCATTTTCGATTTGATTTTGTTTCTCTAATCAGCAATTGATTGACTAAGTGACTAAAATGGTTGTTTGACTGATCAACTGACTGGTTTCACTGGTTGGCTTACCGAGTGACTGGCTGTTTAACCGACCGGCTGACTGGTTGCTTGACTGACTGGCTGTTTGGCTGGCTGACTAGCTGTCCAACTAACTGCCTATCCACATTCATTTTTATGACTATTTTAATGAAGTTGCATGTGTATTACACCCGTGATTGCCAACAAGCATAGCGTAGCAATTGTTTTTCTGCTTAAGGACCGATGCTGTGATTGCTGCTTTATTGATTGATTGACTGACTGATTGGTAGATGAATTGATTTCTGGATGAATTGATTGATTGATTGATTTGTTGAACAGAACTTGCCAGAATCTGGGGAATTACTGCCACCGACTTTCGCGACTTTTTCTTGAGTCGTGTGAATTAATCACCGATCGTTCGCTTGTGGCAGTCAGGTGAATAGTTGACTTATAATTCTAACCGAGTCGGGTGAATAGTTGACTTATTCTAACCGAGTCAAACCGCGTCTTACATGATAATTATGCGCTTCAGTCTAACCTAATTATAGCCTAATTTTAATAAGTTTTTCTGATTTGACTTCATGTAGCCTAGTATTACATATCTACTTACCTCGAATGGGTGGATATTGGTTAGTGCAATATGATTGAGTATGGGTGTCAATGGGTGAGAGTGGTTCGTTTTGCGTTGCGCTTGTTGTCCTGTGTTGCCCTTGCTGTCTTGCATTGTACTTGTCTTGTGTTGCTATTGTTGTCTTGTATTGCACTTGTTGTTTTGTGGCATTGTACTTGTCTTGTGTTGCCATTGTTGTCTTGTGTTGTACTTGTTGTTTTGTGTTGTCTTGTGTTGCACTTGTATTGCATTGTGCTTGTTGTGTTGCCATTGCTGTCTTGCGTTGTGCTTGTTGTCTTGTGTTGCACTTGTTGTCTTGCATTGCACTTATCTTGTGTTGCACTTATTGTCTTGTTGCATATCTTGTGTTGTGTGCACGTGTCTTGCATTGCATCTGTTGTTGTCTTGTGTTGCAGCGTTGGTTGTCCAAACCTCGAAATCATCTGTATATCGTGGTGTCGACAGATTTCCGATGACGGAATCATTTGTCTCGTTCGCAATTGTTCGAAGTTGACCGGTTTCGTGGCGAAGGGATGCAGCCAGGTAGGATGGAAGAGGGGAAGATGCATGTCATGGTAAAACTTTGTCGCTGGTGGTGTTGCCAGTCCAGATCGTGGATGTGGAGGGAGGGTGACGATCATTTGCTTTGATATGATGCAGTGTTGTTTAGCAGCTCTTGTAGTGCTAGTCTAAAGCGTGTCTGAAGAAGGAGGGCGATGCTCTGGTTAACTTTTGTTCTGCTGCAGAGTCGTTAATCGGCAGCCTTAAGATCGAGAAGTGCCAAAGCGTGATTGTGATGATGACGATGACGATGATGATGACGATATGATATAATATATCATAATATGATACTTGGTATCATATGATGTCGCTTTACTCTACGCGTAATCGCGTATGTGCCTACATGTACATATGTTCTGTGATTGTCTTTTCAGTTGGGTGATGCGGCTCTTAATGAGGTCGGCCAGCATTGTCCGAGACTCAAGACGCTCCACATTCAAGACTGGGCTGTCAGTATGATTATTGATTAATATTGTTATTGTCATTATATTTCTTATTGTAATTGTTTTTGTTGCTATTATTATTGTCATTATTGTTGTTGTTATTATGTTGATTATGTTTATTATTATGTTTGTTATTGTTATCATTATTCTTTTTTATTGTTGTTGTCATCATTGTTGTTGTTGATCTGGTTGTTGCTGCTGTTATTTTTATACATCTGTCTGTCTGGCTGTCTGTCTGGCTGTCTGTCTGTGAGACCCAACTGGAATGCGTCCAAGTTCAATAAATGGACGGATGAGTTTTCGTTGACATCTGGGTGATGAGAATGGAGGGTCGCAGGGAGGAGGGTGGTTACCTTTGTTTCTGGCGCTGATGGTACAGCATGTGTTGTTGTCTTTTGTGTTTTTCATTTCAATTGATGAGCTAATCAATGATTCAGGGACTCATTCAATCAGTTTAGAAATACGCACATCAATGTATCAATCAATCAACCATACAATAAATCAAGAAACCAATCGATGCATCAATCAATCAATTGGTCAATCATTTAGACTACCATTCAGGCAATCAATCAACCAATCAGTCAGTCAATTTATCAGACATCCTGTTTAATTAATTCAGTTGGTCCATCAAATCAGTTCATCAATGCATCAAATAAATGAATAAATTGATTTTGTTTCTCTCCTATTTTTGCCTTTAATGAGTAGCTCTGCATTGAAAAACAGTTTACACATTAGATTAGATTAGATTAGATTAGATTAGATTAGATTAGATTAGATTGTATTAGATTAGATTATATTGTATTAGATTAGATTATATTGTATTGTATTGGATTAGATTAGATTAGATTAGATTAGACCTCTCTGTCTCGCTGCCTGCTTGCCAGTCAGTCTTTCTCTGTTTATTTATATCAGGGCTTCTTTTAAAGAGCTTTTCTAATTGTACATCGCGTTTTATATCCTTTCCCATCCTCCATGGTCAACTACGCCATATTGGATGACAATGACATTTTAAAACTATCTTTATTGTTGTACAAAAATTATTTTACAGCTGCACGAATTCTTTTAGAACTGCCCTTTCTGTGTAAAACTGTGCAATAAAAAAGCCTCGATAACTTGCTGGTCATCTCTCGTTGTACCTGTGTGTGCTTATAAGTCTGTGTTATAATATAGTCCTATTATTCTTATTGTTGTTGCTATTATTATTATTATTATTATTATTATTATTATTATTATTATTATGGAAACAAGAGACACGCAACAGAAACAACGCAGAAAGTGGAGAGGCTGCGTTGCCCGATGTGCAGTTCTGCACGGGATGCACTAAGTACTAAGTAAGTAAGTATTATTATTATTATTATTATCAATATTGCTATTATTATTGATATTGTTATTATTACTATTGTTAGTAATACTGTTATTATTATTGTTATTTATATTGTTGTTATTATTATTATTGTTATTAATATTGTTATTATTGTTAGTAATATTGTTATTATTGTTATAGTTATTTTATTATCATCATTTGAATTTAAGAACTTTTTCAGCTTATGAAATATCTTGTTCAATATAAATTTTAATTTAAACCTTTTTTATTGTATTTAAATGCATGACTTGTTTCTTTTGTATTAAATTTACACGAGCAGATAAATTTAACCAAAAAACCCAGTTTATCGACAAAATAAGCTGGTGATTTTCTTCAGACCATAACAGACGAGTCAATACAGAGCATAAGCAAGGGATGTCCAAGACTGGCTTCTCTCTGTCTATCTGGATGCACACGACTCACGGACGCTTCACTAATACGCCTCGGACAAGGATGCCATGAAATTCGGTATCCTATTGTTATTATTAAACTGTTATTATTAAATTGTTATTATTGTGTTGCTTTGTATTTTTTTTACCATTTATAAAGAAAGCATTTTTCTCAGCAAATGATGCTTATTATCATTGCAAACTGTGTTATTATTATTATTGTTATTATTATTTAAATTATTATTATTATTAAACGCATAATTTTGTTACAAGAAACTGCATGAAAACTTGCATTATTATTTATTTCTATAATAGTATTATTATTGTTTTTATTATTATTATTATTATTATTATTATTACTACTATTATTGTTACTATTCTCTTCTTTAAGTTCCCTGCCCCTCAGCAGGTTTCAAATTCCAATGACGCCATTTTTTATTGTTATTGTTATTATTATTTTATTGTTATTTTTTAAATGAATGTCCAGAGGCATATGGGAGCTCTCAGAGGCTTCATTATCACCTAGTATGAAATCAGACTTGTCTTTTTGTTATTATTATTATTATTATTAAAAGACGATTGGAGTGTAAAGAAATATAGTAAATTTAAATAATAGCTATAATGGTGACGATGGTAGAGTAGTCTTGGTAGTAGTATTGATATGCTAATGATGGTGATGACGACGATGATGATGATGATGATGATGATGACAATGATGATGACGATGATGACGATGTCATTTCTCTCTTTTCCAGCACTTTCGAAGTATCGCGCTGCTCTCAGTTTACAGACAGCGGTTTCGACGCTCTTACTAAGGTTGGTTGCAAATTTCACTTCCAAAGCCAATGCTATGGCCGGAAATTTCTTTGTATCTGCTAGTAGCATGTGTGCTTCGAAATAAATATTGTAGCGACGTTTCTATGGACTCTGTTCAAGCCAGATGTTCTCAACGATGTTGTATTAATTATTTACTCATTTCAAGAATGTCTAATTGTTTTTTTCATCTCGATTTATATTTGCTTTTTGAAATCAAACTCTTGATATGTCGTCGCGAGCACTCTGCTCTAACTTCGGCTTGCTCTGGTTGCCGCTCTCTGTGCTCGGCCTCTCTGTGGTTCCTCACACACACACACACACACACATGCACACACACACACACACATGCACACACATGCAGCTATTAGACAGAATAGGGCTTTCTCGATTGTGGGTCCCTCCAGTGCTTTTTTTGACGTGCAGTTTTAACGTGCAGTTGTGCACAAAATGTGCAGTTCTAAATGGATTTTTGCTGTTGTATAAGCACTTCTGTACAGTTAAAATTAGCAAAAAAATCCGATTGGAAGTAATTTACCATACGGAGGATTGGAAAGGAAAGAAGCAATTGTACAATTCTAAAAATTCCTTAGAAACGGCCCTGGGTCCCTCTGTTTCAATAGCCTCCTTCCCTTTGGCCTGTGTTCCCTTCTGTGGAACCTGTCTAACTCTTTCCATAAACTACTCAGAACTTTCCTCTTTGATCATGCCTGGGTCGGGAGCGCCTCTGAATAGTTATCTACGTAAATTCCATTGATAGATAGATACATTGTAACGGATGCAAAGTCATTGTGGAGAATTCATTGGTGTTTGTAAAACATTGATCATTGTATTTCTTACAATGGTGACAATGGTTTTAAGTGGGATTCCTTGTGCTATGGTGACAATGGTTTTAAGTGGGATTCATTGTACTATGGTGACAATGGTTTTAAGTACAGTGCATTGTTTGTCTGTTTTGTTGTAGCACTCGCATATGTTCGAGCGGATGGATCTCGAAGAATGTGTTCTGGTTAGTCAATCTCTCAGCAATGATCTCTTGCATCGCAATTTACTAGCCTATACTGCTATGCAAATGGTCAATCTTGTGGAAGTGTAGCAGAGGTAACCTGAGGTATGAGAAGGCACAGATTGAGGTATTTGTGTATGGTAAGAATGTCGTGTTAGTTGGTATGATCTTGTTGAAAGTGGTTAGCAAATAGGATATGTTGAATTTGGTCAACGAATTGGAGATGATGAAATTGGGTCAACCAATAGAAGATGCTGAATTTGGGTCTACAAATAGAATATGTTGAATTGGTCAACAAATTGAAGATGATGAAAAATTGGGTCAACCAACAGGAGATGTATTTATTTATTTATTTCATAAATTTTATATAGCACCTTTTCAAGGAAGGCTACTCAGAAGCGCTCCAGGTCTAACCACGGCAAAATAAGACAGCTTTGAGATTTCTCAAGGAACAGATTGTCCAGTGACCTCTGGGAATTAAGTGCAGTGTAACATGGAGACCATTCCAAGCTGTAGGACCAGCAACAGAGAATGAACGATGCTGTTGGATAGCAGTCCGTGAGCGGGGAACCAGAAGCTCGGCTTGGTTCACCGATCACCTTTGATCGATGCTGAACACCCATGTAGATGTTGAGATAGCGAATTGGAGATGTTGAAATTGGGTCAGCAAATGACAGATGTTGAAAATGGGTCAACAAATAAATGTTGTCAGGTGGTTGGTTGTGCTGAACAGAGTGACCCTCAGTGACCTTGACCTGACCTTATAACAGTTGTTTTGTAGATATCGGATGTGACAATTAACCATCTGGCTATGCAATGTCCTCATCTCTCACAGCTGGTAAAAATTATTCCTCGCTTTGGTTAGTTGCTGTAATATTGCATTGGTTATTGAATAGCTGTTGTACATTGGAGCCTCCAAGCTCATTACGTATTGATATACTACATTTATATATATATAAATAAATTATATATATGTGTGTGTGGTAGGGTGAGGATGTATATATAT
Source organism: Lumbricus terrestris (assembly GCA_949752735.1). Taxonomy (NCBI): domain Eukaryota; kingdom Metazoa; phylum Annelida; class Clitellata; order Crassiclitellata; family Lumbricidae; genus Lumbricus; species Lumbricus terrestris. The sequence goes on from OX457048.1 coordinate 44,718,030, forward strand.
ACACACACACTTATATGTATTGTTTCATAAGACATATGTATATAATGTGCAAATACATCAAGTTCATATATAATTATATATGTAATTAGATTTTATATACAGGTTTTTTACACCTTTTCTGTAGTTCTTATGTTTCACAAGTAATTCCATTTCTTGACTTCTTGCGCCTTTTCTTTAAAAAATGGTAGAAATAGATATTATGTATTTATATAATATTATATTTATCAGGGCTGTTTTTAAGGAATTTTTAGAACTGCAGAACTCCTTCTTTCCTTTCCCATCCTCCATGGTAAATTACTTCCAATCGAAGGACAACGACCTTTTTTGGTAGTTTTAACTGTACAAAGTGCTTCTACAACTGCACAAATCCATTTAGAACTGCAGATTTTGTCTACAACTGCACGTTAAAAAGCCCTGATATTTGTTATTATATAGTACACTGTGTGACGGACTGGTGGTCCCAGTTACACCATGCTGCTGATGGTAACTAGATGGACATTTGGTGATTGAATGATTTCTTTAAGATAATATTAGTTTAGAGCGTTTTGATTACTCCAATCAAGAACCCATCATACATACATCACAGTCCTCAGTTTCATCATCCTTTTGTTTACCATCACAACGCATCCAGATTGCATTGTTTCGTCTTTATCGTAGACTCTTTCCTACTGTGAGCTGGTTACGGATGCTGGTATCCATCACTTGGCATCGAGCGCTTGTGGCGCTGACTCGCTGTCCGTTCTCGAGCTGGACAACTGTCCACTCGTCTCCGACGCGTCCCTCGTCCATCTCGCCACCTGTCCTCGCCTGCAGAGGCTGGAGCTGTACGACTGCCAGCTCATCACACGCAGTGCCATCCTCCGTATCCAGGTATTCGTTGTACTATGGTGACAATGGTATCTCGATCATGTGTGGCATCTTTGAATCGTCTGTCTGTCTGTCGTCTATTGCTGAATGTGGTCTGTCTGTTGTGTCTGTTTGTATGTCTTCTGTCGTCTGTCTGTATGTGTCTGCATTCTGTTTGTGGTCTGTCTGTCTATGGTACGTTTGTGGTCTGTTTGTCTGCCTGTGGTCTGTCTGTATTGTATGTCTGTCTTTATGTCTGTCTGTTGTTTGTATGTCAGTGTATGGTCTGTCTGTATGTGTCTGTGTTCTGTCTGTGGTCTGTCTATGGTACGTTTGTGGTCTGTCTGTCTGTATGTCTGTCTGTCTAAATGTGGTCTGTCTGTAGGTCTGTCAAATTGTCAATAGTCTGTATGTCAGTGTATGGTCTGTCTGTAGTCTGTCTAAATGCGGTCTGTCTGTGATCTGTCTCTATGCCTGTCTTGTATGCCTGTGTGTGGTCGATTATGGTATGTCTGCCTGTGTGTGTCTGTCTGTCTATCTGTTTGTCGACCTGTCCGTCTGCCTTCATCTTTTTTACTTGGTTCTTTTTTCGCTGTATCACTGAATAGAATTAAAGATATTACAGTAAACTAAACTTTGTGCCTTGAAATTTCCTTAAGCAGTAGTTATTTTCTTTTGTTATTTCAGTCATCGTTACTCTGCACGTATCTGTGATTTTTTAATGAAACTAACTCACTTAACCTTGCTTTTAAATATATATAGATTTAAATAGTTTAAATCTACTTCCAGGATTTTCCCACATTTTAACGATTTTAATCAGTGTTATTATCTGGACAATGTAAGACATGGTGGCTGATTGTAGGACACTTTGCCTAATGGTTAGAATGCCTTTCTTGCAACTTGGAAGGTCTGAGTTCGACCCTCCTTCTCCTGATCTCCTCTGAAGTGGTTTATGTGTAGGACCTTGAGCAACAAGTCCTTCGCTCACAGTTGCTGCACGCCATCGATCCATGTATTAATCGTCGCTCTGTAGACGGTTCATTTAGACACCTTTAAAACGGTTACAACCGATGTTATATGTGGCGCCAGTAACCAAAACCAGCATTAAGGTGATTTTTGCAAGATTTGAGTTTGATACATCATTTCAAAAGCCTTGTCTCAGGCTTTAAAATGACTCAAAAATTATTGCTGAAGCTTTATTCCAACCGAAGATGTAAGGAAAAAGCGATCCAATTAAACTAATTAATTAACCAATTAAATTTTTTTAAACGAACTAATTTGCATTGAAATAGTTCTAAAACTTGTGTAAACAAAAATTAAAAATAAATTCTAAAAAATTATTTTTTTAATTAAATTCTGCGCAAAAATAAAAAATCACAAACATACTATTTCCGTAAAATATCTCTGATGCGTAATTTCCGACTTAAGGCTGATTTCGGTGTGGACCGCCACTTAAAAGGATGTACGGCGATGTTTTAAAGCACACTTTGTTTTCTACGGCCTGTCTGGTAACTTTGATTGTATGGGTTTAATTGTTCAATCCTTTTTCTCCTATGAGTCGTTTGCTGTGTAGGGACATTGAGCAATAAGTTCTTTGCTCGCAATTACTCAGCGCCATCGAATGGTGCTTGGTCATTATGTAGTGGCGCTAAATAAAGGTATAGATGACTAATGCCAGTAATGTTGATGAATTTCTAAACTGCGATTTTTTTTGTCGTTGATTTTTCAGGGCGTACTTCCTAACCTCAAAGTGCACGCGTACTTTGCACCTCAGACTCCGCCGCCATCTGTCGGCGGTCGCAGGCGTCGCTACTGTCGCTGTTGCGTCATCGTTTAGTCGCCATGGTAACCGCGACCATGGCAACTGCGACCATGGCAACTGCGGCCATGGTAACTGCGGCCATGGTAACAGCTTCTGCGAGCCATCTCTCTCATTCACGTGACTGGATTTGACCGGTTTTGTTTGTTGCCTAGATGAGCCGTTGTGATAATCGACTTACCTATGTGCTGCATTCTGATTGGTTCGTTTTTGCGGTGTGTACTATGTGGGCGGAGATTGCCTAATTGAAGCATTCTGATTGGCCGGTTGAGCTGCCCTCAAATCGTGATTGGCCAATGGACTCAAGCCTTCTGAATGCCAACGGATTTGAACATTCTGGTTGGTCGACGAACTTGAGCGTTCTGATTGGCCGTGTAAACCGAGCTGCCTGATTGGTCGGTTGAGTTGAGCATTGTTATTGGCCAGTGCATCCAGGGATTGTGATTGGCTCGCGAGACAATTTGATTGGTTTTCTTATTTTGGACATACAATGCAGAACTCGAGCTTTCTATATAGCACTAGATTCAGCGCGTAAGGGTTTGATGAATATTCATCGTGTATCCGGTGGTGGGACTACTTTTCGTTCAATGCGTTCGCTGTATCCTTGCGCCAGAGCGTCGTTTCGACTCGGGATTTTTTTAGAGATTAAGGTCATAACGGACGTTTGATTGGCATTTTTTTAGATTAATATTTGATCATTTTTATTTGATCATTATTATTTGATCATTTTTGAGATTATTATTTGATAATTTTGCTTTTTTGATTTTAATAAGTTACGGTGTTTACCGCTTGTAATAATTGTTAGATTGCAATGATAATCGTAGATTTTTTGGTGTGAGGTCCATTTAGGAGCAACGTTAGCGCCATCTTGTGAATAATGTGAGAACGATATGATTTCTATGTGCTTGGCTGGGGACATAGCCAGAGAGATGTCTATTATGTCTGTGTAGCTAAATTGTCTAATTTTATGGACGTCCCCAGGACCATGGCAGAAATGATTTTTGTGTAATTAAACAAGTTGTAATGTTATTCTCGTTTTGGCTTTCTACTGTGTCACCATTATATTCATACACGTCAGTGTGTGCGCGTGTGTGTGTGTGAGGGTGTGAGTGTGAGGGTGGGTGTGAGGGTGGGTGCGTGCGTGTGTGCATTGTATAAGTGTAAACAAAACCTTATTGATCACAATGTCATATTAATGCCTATGGGGCAGGTCAGTGGCTGACCGTAAACTATGGAATTGCATTGACCTTCATCATGGACTCAGAAACAGAGCAGCGCATTGTTGTAAAAAATGCATATATAATTATATCTCTGTCTCTGTCTGTCTGTCTGTCTGTCTGTCTGTCTCTCTCTCTCTCTCTCTCTCTCTCTCTCTCTCTCTCTCTCTCTCTCTCTCTCTCTCTCTCTCTCTCTCTCTCTCTCTCTCTCTCTGTGTGTGTGTGTGTGTGTGTGTCTCTGTCTCTCTATATATAGCTCATTTATTGTGTCTCGGAGTTGCAGTTATTATAATACATCGCTGCATTGTTATATAGGCCAACTGTCATTTATGAGTATCTTAGCCATAGGCCTAGCTCTCGTAAACTGTCGTCTTAGTCTTGCGCGCAAATAAGAAGTCCTGCTTACTTACTTACTTGACGTCAAGGGGCTCGTCATAAATAAAACCTGTAGTGTGCGACAAAATTACTCGACATTCCTCTGCGTAGGAATTCACAGTTCTTGACCGGAATCTGTGCCATTAGCTAGAGTTTTATTGTTACTATTACAAAGACTGACGTCCTCTTGAAAAAAAAACCGCGGCGGTTGTGATTATTTTATTGTGGCTGCGCTATAAAATTTGAAGCAATATGAATAACATGAATATTAATTAAGATGTCCGTGTAAACATGAGAACGCTGTCGTCTTCTGCGTTTCCTGAGTCCGCCATATTATATTGTGCGGCGTTTTGATTAATTCAAAGCTCTACGAAAGTTTTACGGTTTATTTTTTCCTACATATTGAAGTGGTCTATCGATATGACAAAAGCGCTTAGCAAAATTTTGACGTGGGAACGTGAATAGACTGAGAGACTGCGGGTAGATGTGATACGCGTTGTTGCAAAAATATGGCGGTTCTTTTCATAATCCACATACCACTCGAGAAGGCGAATTCCGAATTGAAAAACGCGGATTTCGATCAAGTTGACCAACCGGGTAACGGTATAGAGTTCATGGTCGGCGGTGATGATAGGATTAAGAGTTGCAGCGATGAAAAGAGGTCGGAAGACGAGAATCGGAAATCGTTCGGAGGGGTCGTTTCAAAGACCGCAAAGTCTTCTGATACAATCCAGAAAATGGCTAATGACTTTGATCGAATCCACTCCGAGCGGTCGAAGCTACTTCCGACGACGAGCAAGTCGGATAACTCGCTGCGAACCTCACATTCGATGACCGCCCTTAATTCCATGAGTCAGTTGGAGGAGCTCGTACGTAGAAGGAAGAAGCATTTGCAAGAATTGGCTTCGAAAGAGGAACAAAATTCCACCTGGCCGCGTAGGAGCGTTACGTCCTTGACAGAGGACTCCATCCATGTATCGGTGGGAAAGTTCACGGTGACCAAGGCTCCGGATGGACAGACAACGGATGTTCTGAGGCCTGCAGGAGCGGGTGAGTCCAGAACGGGACTGTGTCACTTTTCGGACGAGGTTGAACTCGAAACGGAGGTCATCACATTCACATTGGAAGAGGTACGGTGACAAGCTTTATGTCTGAATTATGTTCACTGGTTATACTCTGGTGTGATATAGCTTCTCTGTTGTGACTGACTTCTCTGTTAATACTATGACTTCTCTGTTATCACAATGTCCATGGGTATATGTACAGTGTTATGTGCTCCTGAGTAGGTCTCGGGAGTCGGGAAGGTGCGCTATATAATTCCATCGAATGAATGCATGTCGACTAACTTGCGAGATATAGGCCTATAACGGTGCTTTGATGTATAATACCAATGTGCACGGGATCCTTTAGGCCCTATCTATACCTATAAAATCGAGAATCTCTTATCGTATCCTTGAATAAAACTTCTTATCCACGCGACCGATTTTTCCCAATATTTACAAAAATACTTTTTAGCACCCAATAACAAACCATAAGGGGTTCGCGATTCAAAACACTTACCCTTTCCCGAGCATGAAAATTTAATTTTTCATCCGAAACGCTGTATTTAGCACGCCATTTTGCCTACAGCACATCGTTATTAATAGACCATAATTTTTCATTGAACCAACGATGATATATATTGATGATTCAAACCAATACATTAATGACGTCATGGCCGATATTTTTCTAATAGCGCGTTACGACGAAGTATTTAAGACGCAATAATTTTCGCCGATCGATTTTCAACGACCCAATAGATTTTTAACCTCATTTTCCGCCGAGGGCAGATCTTTTGACACGTGGTTTCGCAAAAATGCTCACTATAGCGTAAACATGGACGGGTGGGAGTGGATTGGACCGAAAACCCAGAGTAGGCCTACCCGGCACCGGATTGGGGCCGATAGAAGGCGAAGCGAGGTGAAAAGGGCCGCGTGGGAGCGGGGTCAAGCGTGGCTGGCAACTAAAAACCGAAATTTCCCGGGCAACGCCGGGTAATTCAGCTAGTATATATATACTGCGGTGACAGTGCGGTCCTGGGGAACCCGGCACCTGTCGCTCTAAAGACGCTTCCCTACCCTCTGCGCACACGACCATAATTATCAAATCAGAATCAGTTTATGGTATGGCTTGTGATATGGCTTCTCTTGTCATCAGACGGACAATCTATAACGCAATTGGAATGAAATTGGAATGTGAAATTGTGAATTATGCGACAGCCATGTAGACTATTTTAATCTTATGTGCATTGTGCACCTACCTATACACCGACGTATTATATTTTATTCTAATGTGTCTATAAATTTATTGTATTGCATATTGTATTGTAGACCCATTGTACATGATAATATGAGAATTTTAAAATCGCCTCTTACAGTGCTATAGTTATTCAGAGGCGTTTCAGCATGACATCCCCGAGGAAATAAGAAAGGTTTCAAGCAGCGAAGGGTTGAAGATGGCACCCCAATGCTTAGTATACAGGGTATATAGTGGGATAGATGTCATTCCACGTAGAAGCGTCTGTCTCTTCGGACCTTGATTAGTGACCACTGCCTATGAACTTTGTTTTGATTGAGCGCCTGTGAATATCATGAATATTAATGAAGATGTCCGTGTAAACATGCGCGCAATGAGAACGCCGTCGTAATTGTTATTCGGTGTATAGTGATAAGCTGGTTCCCCCCAGTGTGAGAACTGGAAAAATAACTGGGGGTTTGGCCTATGATACTCGTGGAATTGCCACGGGGTGTGAAAAACAGACTTTACTATGGGGCTGTAAGAAAGACTGGGTGGGTTGAAACCCCAAGCCCCCCGCCGGCAATTCTCACCCTGGTTCCCCGCGACTTGGCTTATGTGGGCGCTGTAGAAGCTCCGAGTTTACAATTACGATTACTAGAGCTGATTCCAAAGTATACATGACCAAAGTACAGGACCGATGAAGGGAAAAACTCGAGTTTGTTCAAAGCATTCCTTGCTCGTGGGACTTAGCCTATATATATATATAGGATTGGGCATAGGACTATATATATAGCAGTGGTTCCCAACCTTTTTTGACTTTAAGGCCACTTTTTGTAAGTTGGAGGACACGAGGGCCACTTTTTTAGCTGAAGGACGTGGGCTGCAAGGCTAAAATTTAATTAACTATGAACACTTACTATAAACACTTACTTAATTGATGCTTCGTCTGACTAAGTCAAGTGGTTCCATAGTTGCTCAGTTCAATCGATTTGAGCACTGTGTGCAGTATACGCCGAATAAGCCTTTGATCTTCAGTCGATATACGAATCCTGTTCGATACAATTGATATCGATTTTGAACGGCTTCGCTTGGCTAATCGATTCGCACCGATTGAAATCGGTTTGTAACGGGTCATCAATAACGATGTTAATGCAGAGAGAGGCACTCGGGCCGAAACCGCGACAAAAGGTTGAATAATTGTACTATAGTGGTGGTGGTGGTGGTGGTGGTGGTGGTGGTGGTGGTGGTGGTGGTGGTGGTAGTTGTAGTACTTAGTAGTTTCAGTTTAACAACACTGTGTGATAACGAAGACCATTAACGTCGCCCTCCTCATGTATACAGGCTTGGGACTTGTACTGTCAGATCTTGTGCTTGATATAGCTCTGAATCAGCGCAGCGCTCGTCAATATGCTGATGCCCTGGGCTTCTCTTTACAGTGGCACTTGAGTTTACGAGTACGATTCGTCTGGTTTATTCGTATCTGCCGCTTGCATGCATGTTCTTATTAGATAGGTGCAGTGGAAGAGATGCTGTTCCGTTGAACTGCATGCAGCAATGGTGTTCGCCACTTTATTTTCTTTTTAAGTGGTTCTGACGTCATTATTGCTTCCTCATGCATCCTCTTTCTTTCTTCTTCCACACCCTCTCCCCTCGTCTTCTGACTCCTCTCCTCTTCTCTCCTCGCCCTCCTCCTGTCCTCCAGAGTACTCCACCTCCTTCTCCTCTTCCTCCGCTTCCTCCTCCTCTTCTTCTTCACCCTCCTCCTCGTTCTCTTCCCCTCGTCCTCCTCCTCGTCCTCCTCCTCCTCTTCTCTCACCCTGGAAGAGATCCGTATGGACTCTATCTATACCGGTAGGCAATACGAATCCACGTCAGGAATAGGCTATTGATCTGTTCTTGTAATTACGGACTCCGTGTGGCTGTAGATCTATAGTACGTAGCAGTAGGCCTATGCACACACACGTGTACGCTTCGAACGCTTAAATGAGCGGAGACGTGTAGCTAACTAGGCTTACTTCACGCTCTTACTAATTATTATAACTAGCATTGATTTATAAGCACAGCTGCGTCTCGATCCTGCCAGTATTTAATTACACTTAATTCATAAGTTAATTGCTTGTCTGAGCAAGCGACTTCCTGCACTGGGTAGACGACGAGGACGACGTTCAAACGTTCTTATGGTTCAATCCATATAATTATTATTATTAACCATGTCAAGCATCGTATCTTACACCCCCCCCCCACACGTTGCAACTTGTACATTTTGTGAAAGTACAAATAAACTGCTCTACCCTGAGTAGCCTACCCTTCATCACAAAAATTACTCTGCTACAGTGCAGTAGGCCTAAACATTTATTTTACCGTTGGATACTGTTTATTTATGTTAAAACATCATATCTAGGCCTAGGCCTACTTGCTAAGATTTGTTAGCTTATGGTTTACTGTTTAGATCTGAGCAGAATTTAATGATAATGCAATCAAATTCCTCGGACGAGACTATGGCAGTGGCGGTGCCAGGATTTCAGTTGGGGGGGGCTGAGTCCTCGCGGAGGAAATGTTCCATTTTCAACCGCCAAAATTTCTGACGACCTTTTTTTGGTCATCCGGTCGAAGATCGTATAAATATAGGCAGTTTTGCATGTAAAAAACCCGCATGACCTTTTTTAGGGGGAGGCTTAGCCCCACCTAGCCACCCCCTCCCCCCAGCGCCGCCACTGGACTATAATACAGTTATAAAATTTAATAGCTAATATTTATGAGACATTTATTTTGAGTACGTACATTTTTATGGCCCCCTTACCCCGTCGTATGCACCCTTGCGTATAATAAGTTAGGCCTATATCGCCTAAAACCGGTGATCCTTCGATGCGTACGGAATACGTAATATTACATGCATGTATATGGACAGACACTGTTTGTGCGAATTGTACCCGTCGTCTTTTCTGAACGAGTGTCAACGAGCCAACGAAGATTAATTGAAGTGTAAATAGATCTAATCGAATAGTAAACACTTATCATCTGATAATTAATTATATAACCATGCGACCAATGATTTGTTTGCATTGATTTATTTATCCAAGGTCAACATCAATTTTGAACGTGCCAAAAGTTGTACAAGCATGTTACTTGCATTGATTTGATTTGCTTTTCAAGATTCGATTAGACCGCGTATTTTCTTGAGAGTTTTTTGCAAGACAGCCGACTTGCCAACCATAGCGCTATAAAAGAAATTCAGAAGGATCTTTGGCGGAAAAGACAACGGCACCGATCCAGATGCGTTTCAAGTGTACGCTAACGTTTATGCTCATAGCCAAGGACTCTGGCCTAAACTTTTGGCTGCTTAAGCGAAGTGGTGCTCTATCCAGGTCTTGAGACGTTTGTGACGCCATGACGTGCGGTTTGACCATTCTAGTGCCCACAGCAAAGGCGCTATCGCCGGTATTATATTCTGATGGGCTATCATGGTTGAACGAGTTTGGCTGCAACTAAAAGCGGTGGCGAACTTACAGAGTACAGTTTTAAAGCCGTATTTTCCGAGAATGTAAAAATCTGTCGAACAGCATTTCCGGGTCATGTGTTTCTGCCGCCTGCTAGAAAGTTTAAAAACGCGTCGACCAACGGGAACGAGTTTATTGTAGAGTTTCGAACGATGGCCGTACTATTCGTTACGTACATACCACTCGAGGTGGACGATTGTTCGGAAGAGCGCGTAGAGCTGCCGGGTTTGGACGACGTTGATAGGGACGGGGAACTACCGGACGGTGTTGTGAAAGTTGATGGACGTAAGGGTGTCACCCCCTTGGAGGGCGGTGTTCGATCGTGCGCTACCCTTCCTCGGATTTTTGTCAATGAAGAAAATCCGGGCGGTGGTAGTGGTGAACAGGATGTGTTGAAGGATGATGGTTCGAAGGATCATCTTATTCGCGGGGCGCAGTCGACCCCTGGGATCGATTCGATGGCCGCCGAGACGGACCAGCAGGGCGAGGAGAAGCCACTGCTCCCCACGAGGAAGTCGGAACCCGTATCCGTCTCCACTGGTCTCCTGTCGGCCGGGTCGGTGAAGAACCTGGCCGACTCGAAGGAGGAGAACGTGAACCAGTCTGTGGGGAAGTTCAAGGTGTCGAAGGCTCCGGAGGGGCGTGGTGTCGACATCCTGATGCCCGGTGCGAACGGATCGAGACGGGAAGTGCGGGAGGATCCGAAGGAGCATGTGCACGACATCACGACAGAGGTCATCACCTTGCAAGAGGTAATGCTGTGAAACTGTGTGTCCTGGAGGATTTAAGGAGCTATATAAGTGATGATATATCCAGGATGTTTGGAGTTTCAACCCTAATCTGTCTAAGGGTCCCATAGTATAAGCAGTGTGAGAATTGTGGAAAAAGAACTGGGGGTTGGACTTAAGGAGCTATAGTCTATTAGTGAGAATTATATCCAGGGTGTTTGGAGTTTCAACCCTAATCTTAGGGTCCCTGTGTCTTAGGGTCCCATAGTAAGCAGTGTGGGAATTGTGGAAAAATATCTGAGGGTTGGACCATGATCCACTTGGAATTGGGTTGTGAAAAACATACTTTGCTATTGGGCTCCAAGAAAAACTGGGGGTTGAAGCCCCCCATACCCGCGGCAATTCTCACTCTGAATTAGTAAAGGTCTTCTTTGTACATGCCAACTCTACAGTGCATCATTTTGTACAATTCTCATATATTGACTGGCTATAGCAGATTGGTCATGTTGCTTGCTGCTGCTGCTTAATGACACTGTCATATCAAAGATGATTAATGTCACCCTCCTCCTTTATCCAGCTTGGGACTGGCACTGCCAGAGTGCGTGCAGTGCATTGCGGGTTTAGCTTCGTCATGCTCGGATACTGTTGTGGTGTTATACCTGTTGTTTTCCGTGGAGTATTTGTCTGGTGCTTGGCTGCAGATGTCAGATCATCTGTCCATGGTTGCTAAGCTAACTATGCAGTTTACAAGGGTTAGCAACCATGGACAGATGTTATTGTTTTCTGTGTATTGTTTCAGTGCCATTGTCTCCTCTGAGCCATAAAGCATTTATTGATGGCGTTGAGTAATTGTGAGTGAAAGACTTGTTGTTCAAGGTCCCTACACAGTAACCATCTCAGGGGAAAAGGGGGGGTTGAACTCCATACTCTCCAAGTTACAACCCAAGCACTCTAACCAGTTGACCATCTTGGCACACATGCTATTATCATATTGACAGATCTTATACTTGATATATATATATATATATATATATATATATATATATATATATATATATATATATGTCTCAACGCAGTGCTCGTGAATAAGCTGGTGCCCTGTACTTGGCTTTACATTCATGCATAACCATGACTATGTACTATGTCCTATGTACAATCACTTGATGACATTGAGAATCGGTCTAAAGTGTCTACTTGGTCTCAGCCCTTGACGTTGGGTTCGGCCATGTTGGCAACATGTGAGCTCCTAAGCAGTAAAATTTGTGAAGATGATTCTGCTGTCTACACTGGCTTGTGTCAACAATTTGTTGTAAAAACGTCTAATTTTGTTGGAGGAACTCTTCCTACTACGATGTTTTGTAGACAATGTAGTATGTTATGCTTCTTTTGGACAGTACTTGATGCATGATAGAGGGATATAGATATTTGTTACCTTCTTCCACGTTGCCTGGGTTGGGATTGCCTCTGAGTAGGGTGTTTGATTGGTTGGTTGATTGAGTGTACTGACTGACTAGCTGGCCGATTGACTGACTGGGTGACTGGCTGTATGGCTAACTGACTGACTGTCTGGTTGACTGACTGGCTGTCTGGCTAACTGAGACTGGCTGACTGATTGGCTGACTGGCTGGCTGGCTGACTGACTGGCTGGTTGGCTGACTGGCTGGCCGACTGACTGGCTGGCTGGCTGACTGAGACTGACTGACTGATTGACTGACCGACTGACTGGCTGGCTGGCTGGCTCACTCACTTACTCACTCACTCACTCACTCACTCACTCACTCACTCACTCACTCACTCACTCACTCACTCACTCACTCACTCACTCACTGTTACTGACTGTTACTGACTGTTACTGACTGTTACTGACTGTTACTGACTGTTACTGACTGTTACTGACTGTTACTGACTGTTACTGACTATAATATCATTATTTTGCAGACGTTAGTAATTATTAAGATTATTTTGTTGTTATTATTAGTGTGGATGAGCTCTCAAAAGTAGTAATATTGTAAAGAGGAACCAGTATGCTTGGAGAAGATAACTGGTAATGTTGATGGTTACTGTTCACAATATCTGGTATTTTAATTCATTGAGTCATTTGAGTTTAAATTCACCCCAGTATATCAGTTGGTGGTATGCAGTCTACGGTACGGACTCAAGGTGGCTAAAACATGGTTCTTGTAGATTGATATGTTTATGAAAAAGCGTTTTTGCATGACCTTAATGACCTTTAAGGATATATGCAGCCTGGAAGCTTTGGTACTAAGCACAGAGAGTGGTGTTTTTTTATGACATTGAGGTCTAGACAAACCTCTGCTTGAGGCGAATGATTAGATACGATGTTGTTTTGTTATGACTCAGACAAATAGACAGTTATGCAGACATACAGACAGGCAGAGGCAGACAGGAATATAAGCAGACAGACATAAAGGCAGACAGACAGTTACACACACACACACACACACACACACACACACACACACACAGGTATAGAGAGATAAATACGAAGATGTGCCATGACACAAACAGACATATATACAGAGTGACACATAGAGATAGACAGGCAGGCACACACGCACATAGACACATAGGCACACGAAGAGGCAGACGCATAACTGGATATACAAGCAGACAGACAGCTAGACAGACGGACAGATGAACACATTCAATTCAATTCAAGTCATTTATTGCAACAATCAACCATAAACAATAGACATAGTATAACATGCTTCACATAATCCGATGGAAACAAGGAAGGACTTAAGAGATGAATATCCCGCTAACAGGGACACCTATTTACATGTGCAATATTAACAGATGTCTAGACGGTTGACATCATGAATTGAACAGTATAGCTAAAGAAACCAGCATGAGATGACAATTAATGTAGTAAACTTAACTTTAAAAACACAAAACAAACAACAACAACAACAAATATATATAAAATAAAAATAAAAATCAGTGCCTACAAGGTTAAATATCTTTGCAGTCATTAATCAAGTAGTCGCGAAGCAGTGTTTTAGCCCTTTGTAAACTGGATGCTTGTACTGATAGGTACACAGACAGACAGACAGAGAGACAGGCAGACAGACAGACAGATGGATCGATTTCTAGAAAATTGTATTGTAGACCAGATGTTCAATTAAGTAACTTTTTGCAACAAAGCATTGAAAGAAAAAAACAATAATTTGTCGTGATTTTTAAGTCAACTGCATGCTCTCTGCATGACTCAAATTATCATCAGCAAAGATCCGGGTTTTCATTGACCTTACTTAACCTCTGTGACTGAAAAAAGAAAAATTCTACGGCTAATAACGATAATGTCTATTGTATTTCGCGACGAATGGCAGGCTATTGTAAAAACGAACGTAAAAATGGTCACATGCTGTTTTCATGCAGACCTGAGGACTTAAAAGTTATTGCACCAATTAATAGTCGAACAATTTTTCTATATTATAACATGAGCAAGAGTGCACTGTGAGGAGCAGGTCTGTACTCGCATCATATTCAGCAGGTTGGAGAAATTAAATGCAAAGAATATATTAAATATTCTTGAGAATTTTTTGCAGGTCATAAGACAGCTCAAAAGTTAAATATGCAGATCATATTACCTGCAGCAATCTATGGTAGCACCGCCACTGCCACATAGTATGTACCAAAGTAGTTATATAGCTACTCTAACTCTGTTCCTGGCTTATATGGCTGGAAAAGTAGAGTAATTTCTAGGGTAGTTTACTGTTAAAACTGACTCCACATTTTGTGTTGTGAGCAGTGTGTATTTTAAAAGTAGTTATTATGTTACCTAAAAAATTGTTCCCATCTTATATTGGGAAAAGAAGCCACAGAATAATTATTGTACCAACAAAAACAGTTGATCATTTACCCGTTTGCCTCGAGAATATCCGCTGAAAACTGGCTTAACGGAAAAAATGAACGGGTAAAGGGTTAACGGGTTCAGGAGGATCAAACCCGTATATGTATCTGCCTCGATTACCGCTCTCAGACTACGCTTTTGGACAACTCTTCTGTGGTGCTCTAAAAATTTGGAGATTACGATTACAAGGCAGGCGGTCTAACCATTCAGCCACCGTGTTATCTCTTTGCCCTTGTGAGTTGTAGCTTGATATTATTTTGTCATTGTGAGTATGGATTCTTGTACCTAGGGTTATTGCTCTCGAAAGATGCAGCAAGTGGCTGAATGAAGAGATGTATACCTGTATTCTCAAATATTGACATGCACGCGCGCGCACACACACACACACACACACACACAACACCCACAGGCATATGTACACATACACACACTCACACATACACACACAAACAGAGACACACAAACAGACACATACACAAACAGAAACACACAAACAGACACATGCACATGCATAGACATACACATACACAAACACACAAACTGGTATATATGCACAGTTACACATCCACCCACAAGCAAACACACACAAATAGATACACACATACACAAGCACATACACCACACACGCACACATGCACATAAACATATGAACACATACATGCACACACAAACATGTGCATGCACAACAAACACACAAATATATGCACGCACGCACAAACACATACAAACGTATGTGATCATGTACGTATGTACATAGACATTTTAGAACACTATCTTCTTAATGACGTTTAACATCACATCTATTACAAAATTTACTTGCACCGTTTGTTTCACTTTTACAATTATATACGGGCTGTTGATAAATGTTCAGTTGATATAGTTAATTTTAATACTCATGCATATATTTTCTGACAACATCCGGTGGTCTATAATAGTTCTCCGTTCTACCTTGACTTGCCTTCAGCTGCTTTCACATTTTTACATTATAATCATATTGTAGTGCGTGTCAAACTGCTGACGTGTACTTCACAGCCGCTACCGCATACATGTATTTTGTTGTCAGAGTTCTATTTACATATTCAAACAGCTTTTCGTGATTGTAGAAAATACATTATATATACCCCTGTATATTATATATATATATATATATATACATTATATATATATGTGTTTGTGTGTGTGTGTTTGTGTGTGTGTGTATGTGTGTGTGTGTGTGTGTATGTATGTGTGTGTGTGCGTGCGTGCTTGGGCGCGTGCGTATAAATTACAACGTGCACATATATGTATATAAATATGTAAATATATATATATAAATATATATATAAATATGTATAGACCATGGTGTACACATGCATGTACAAATGTCTACATTGACTACTAGTGCAAGCTGTGTTAAATGTCTGCAGGTATTTGCAAGATGCTCATTGGAGTTTATGCTTCACGGACGTTATTGTTTACTTTTGGCAGCGTCGTTTCGCCCAGGCCACACTCTCGTGTCTGTGATGAGTAGACACTTCAGGGTTAATAAGAAGAAGAGCAGATCAATTTCTGCCGTGTGTGGCAGTCATGGTTGTGAAGCGTTAGCGACGTCACTTTCTCAGCCTCGGCAGATGAGGACGGGCCTCTCCTTCGCCGTCTTATCTTCCACTGACACTGTATGGCCAGTGTGCTCGTTATAGATAGATGGATGAGTTCAATGCTAGTAATTATAATTTATATAGGTCCTCTGTAATGTGATGTATAAGTAATGTATATATAATTTATATAGGTCCTCTGTAATAAGATGAAATTAGTTAATGTAGTTTATAATTTATGTAGGTCCTCTGTAATGTGATGTATAGGTAATGTATGTATTATATATAGGTCTCTGTAATGTGATGTATAAGTAATGTAAATAATAATAATAATATCTTCCTTAATGCTTCAATCTGACACACCGCAGAATGATTACAAGTACATGTTATACAAAATACGGCCCACTGTAGCACGACACGCAGGTCGGCTTTACAGCAGTGGGTTCGGTAGCTTAACTAATGGCCTAAGTACTGGATCACTTCTGGTCGACCAAGCCAGAAGTGGGAGGGGCTATCTTTATTTTTAGCAGAACCCGAGTCAAGCAACACAACAGCAAAGCGCCAATGGCAGCTAACAGAAACTTTAATAAATTAATGCCCTGAGCGAGGCTTGAACCCGGGTCGCGCGAATGACTCTCAGTTTAATTACAGAGGACCTCCACAGAGCTATGTATATATTATTTATATATGTCCTCTGTAATGTGATGTATAAGTAATGTAATTATAATTTATATAAGTCCTCTGCAATAAGATGGATAAGTAATGTAATTATAATTTATATAGGTTCTCTGTAATGTGATGTATAAGTAATGTATCTGTTATTTATATGGGCTCAGCATAATTAAATTTTCTGGTCTATTTATTAAATGTATTTGAAATTGATATTCAGATGCAGGCATTATATTGATAATTTATATATTTTTTTATAGTGCCTGTTGAAGGGAAACGTCTCAGAGTGTTACTGCGGATATTACCAGAGTCGTAGCCTGTGGCCCAGGGGTCATATTTTTTCCATCTCTGACGTAGGCTCTTTGATAACAAAAACAGTTGACGTGGGCAGATGTATTTTTAGCAGTTCTCACCCCTCTATAATAATTATAGGGATTAGAAGTTAATGGTCATTTGACTCATTTCTAAGTAAAGCCGTGGTTCTTTACGAGACAGTTTGTTTATATTGCTTCACAAGATCACAGTAGTATTAAATGTCTGACGGCAAGTCACATTTGCTGTTGTTTATCGCTTAATCTAATGTGCCTAATTAGGCGTTTAATACAACCAGAGACCACTTGCAGCTATTTCGGGATATTTAATTATAATTACAGGCGATCGATTCCTGTCTCTAATTAACTTCGTCACTGCTTGTATACATTGACAGTGCCAGTCCCAGGTCTGGGGTAAGGAGGAGGGTGACACTGTTATGACGCGGTGTTGTGAAACAACAAGTGTCTCTAATTAGCCATGCCTGTCATCGATAGTTATAATTTTATGATGTAGCTCCTTTGTAGAGTGATCCTCCTTTGTTCTTCATCTGCTGGAAAGTATTCATTGTTCCTCGTATGCGTCTTGTCTTTGACCGGTGTCACGTGACAGAGTCTATCTCCCCTAGAAGTCTCCCCTCGGAGACTCTTCTTCGAAACAGAGGGATCTGTTCAGAATAAATTCGCTCCGGAGACTATTCTGAAATAGAGTCTGGGGGTCTTCCTTGTTCAGTGTGAAATGTATAGATGAGCAAGTTAAACCGTTAGTTTACGTTGCTGATTATTAAATTTTTAGCAATAACCTATAATATAAAGTTTTATATTGGACAAATTTCTTCCAATAGGCCTATAGTGTTTCAGACAAGGGAGACTCTATTTCGGGGGAGACTCTATTTCGGGGGAGACTCTATTTTGGAGATAGACTTTATAATGGTGTCACCGGCGTTCATTCACAGTTGCATTTGGTCCCATCCATCTGGAACTCACTACTTCATCATGTTCTCCGCTCTCCTACATTGTAGTGTCTTTCTCCAGCTCTGACCTGAAAACTGACCTTTTCCAGTCTTCTTAACCATTCTGTCTGAACTTCGCATGGAGTATTTTATGATCTTGCATGCAGTTGTATTGTTTTGCATTATTCATTCATTCATTCATTCATCTATTCATTTATTCTTTGATTCTTTCTTTGATTCATTCATTCTTTGATTGATTGATTAATTCATTCTTTGATTCATTCATTCATTCTTTCTTTGATTTATTCTTTAATTCATTCTTTCTTTGATTCATTCATTCTTTGATTCATTCATTATTCGATTCATTCATTCTTTGATTGATTCATTCATTCTTTGATTCATTCATTCTTTGATTCATTCATTCATTCTTTCTTTGATTTATTCTTTAATTCATTCTTTCTTTGATTCATTCATTCTTTGATTCATTCATTATTCGATTCATTCATTCTTTGATTGATTCATTCATTCTTTGATTCATTCATTCTTTGATTCATTCTTTGATTCATTCATTCATTCATTCCTTTGATTCATTTATTTATTCTTTGATTCATTCATTCATTCATTCTTTGATTCATTCATTCATTCTTTGATTCATTCATTCTTTGATATATTCATTCATTCTTTCATTCATTCCTTTGATTCATTTATTCTTTCATGCATTCTTTCTTTCATTCATTCATTCATTCACTCATTCTTTGATTCATTTATTCCTTGATTCATTCTTTCATTCATTCATTCATTCATTCATTCATTCATTCTTTGATTCATTCATTCTTTGATTCATTCATTCATTTATTCTTTGATTCATTCATTCATTCTTTGATATATTCATTCATTCTTTGATTCATTTATTCTTTGATTCATTTATTCTTTCATGCATTATTTCTTTCATTCATTCTTTCATTCTTTCATTCATTCATTCATTTATTCATTCATTCATTTATTCATTCATTCATTATGAGGATTTATATAGCACCCCTTAAAGATTACTACTAAGGAGCACCCCCATGCCCAATCTCACGCTAAACAGGACGGCTTTAAGACTGTGATAAAACTCATCTGATCAAACCATATAGCATAAGGCGTGCATAGACAGTGTGAGAGTCCATTCCATAGTATTAAGTATTCTTCTTTAGTGTTCTGCCCTTAGGCAGATCGTCCAAGATTCCAACGACACCAATCTTGTCTACTCTGTGCCCCTTCCTTCCTTGATCGTACTTCGTGAGTCATGCCGCGTAGAAAGGGGCTTTTTCTTTAGCTGGTATTCTACATGTAAATGCCTGACAGAATAATTTATGTAGGTGGTTTCTGTCTGGTGTAGCTTTGTCATAGCAAAGATCTATGATATGATATGATTCACATTGCCCTCCTCATTTACCCAGGCTTTGGACTGTCACGAGGGTGAGAACTGCCGGGTGTTTGGGGGGGGGGGTTTCAACCCCCCAGTCTTTCTTAGAGCTCCATAGTAAAGTCTGTTTTCACACTCCAATTCCAAGTGGATAATGGTCTAACCACCCACCAGTTATTTTTCCACAATTCTTGCACTTTAACCACCCGAGTACAAAGCAGTGCCGGAGTTATTCCAAGATGCTTGTTGCTGTTAACGTCACTGTGTCGTCATAATCAAGGATAATTAGCTTCACCCTCCTACTTTATCCAGGCTTGGGACTAACACTACCAAAAAGTTCGAACAGTGGCTGAATATTATTATTGTACCGAAATGAATTTGGTAGCCGAAACCGTATTCTAAACGGTGCGTTTTACTAATGGCTTCTACTGTATCTGCTGACTCAGTGCTGAGCAGTGAGTGTCAGCCAACTGTGCGTTTCCGCTCTGACTTAACGACGGGTGTCGTAGTATTGCAAATATTTGATCGGTCTGTGGACGTAGGAGGTCTGCGCAGTCTCTCCAGTGATGCATAAAATCAACGTATGACCCTTTTAAGGCTGAGACAACGAGGGCAGTTGTCGTGATTGGAGTCGTGTGCGTCGTGTACGACTGTACGCTGATTGTACTCCACAATATTCCGTCTCGAACTATGTCACGAGTGGACGAGGTTTATGGGTAATTCGGTTGGATGGAGTTATATTATGGGTAATTCGGTTAGAGGGTTGATTGCGTCCAATGCACTTCTGTGTGTGAGAGTGTGTTCCGGTTGCAGTTCGACATGGGCGCCAGTACATTTGGGGCAAGCGGGGGGGCACTCATCCTATCCTATTGAAAATCGATACCTATTATTTTAACTAATTACATTTTTTGGTTACTAGCAATTTCCTTTGCATTAAAGCAGTGATGATGCTAGTGATACACAAATTTGCTAGTGATACACAAATTTGCTAGTGATACACAAATTTGCATTCAGAAACACTTCCATGAAAATGTCCACGTTCTTCTTAATTTCGTGCTTTGCATTTGTGAAGCTCTTGCTAAAAATGTAACTGTGACCACTGTGTGTTTTGCCTCCATGCGGTATACGCTCGCCTGTGAGTGCTGGCTTATGTCGGAGATTTAAGTTTCGGGCTACACGATCCGTATACAAGGGGAGGGTCCTTAAAATTAATGGCGTGGCGTCCATTGAAACGGCCCACGGGCAAGCGATGGTGAAGTATCTCGCCCGATCAATTTATTTTAAGACTGAACAAGGTCAAGACCATAATTATGCGAGAGCTATATCAAACGTCGTCAGTTACGTTTACACGTACTGACTCGCTTAGCTACATCGGTAGGAGCCCTGTGAAAGAGAGGCTTAGAGAGCGTACGGGCCGCGGTTCGCTTCCTGAAAGTGGCTATTTCAGAGATTCAAAATTTCGGGCTAGCACGGTCCGGCCACGGGGACCTAAATGGCGTGGCGACACTAATCATCTTTGAATTGGCAGTGTCGTTAAACATGTAACAACACACACATTTACACGTACGTCGATATCCTTGATTCCCAGATTATGTGGGTGTGTGGACTCACATGTGTTTTCGTCATAATGTTAGGAAGTATAATTTATATGATTTAAGTCGACAACGAGTTCCAGTGACTTTCTATTCTATTCCTCTATAATTTTATTATATTATCTTCTAAAGACAGTTTTAGCTGGCCTCACTGACGTTGGAACACCTATGAATTTTTCTCTTTGAAGAGATGCAATACAAATGATTGTAATGAATAACGAATGATAAGACGAGACTCGCGAGAGTTATGAGGTCTACGAATCAGTCTATAGTGCAAAGATAATGTGTGCACTTTAATTGCGTGCATCACAGCCTTTTCATGTCGCCCTCCTCTTTTATCCTGCCTCTGGACTGGCAACAAGCGAGTGTTATATGGGGTCGCCATGGCGATCAAATGAAAATGGCTATTAGGGGACAAAAGGACCTGCCTGTTGCTAATTTATATACATAGGCTCAATAGGCTACTGCATGCGGAATTGAGTGTGATATATGACAAAGATATGTTAGTCTAATTCAGAGGTGCCAAACATTTTCACTGAGAAAGGCATCCTAGTATGAGAATTGTGGATAAATAACTGGGGGGTTTGGGCTGTGATCCGCGTGGAGTTGCAATCGGGTGCGAAAACCCGACTTCACTTTGGGGCCCATAAGAAAGACTGGGGTGGGGTGGGTTGAAACCCTCAACCCATCCGGAAATTCTTACGATACCCTGAGGCACCCATACTAAAGGTCATTGAGTTTATGGCACCCGGACCTTCTTGCATTTATGTTTCACATCGTTCCGCGTGTTAATGACGAGTAAGAGCACTTGTATCGGCATCCACTATGGCTATACGATGCCACAATATAAATATTGTCATTATTATTAAATATACAACTTGCAGTGTGTTGCAACTTATTCAGCGCTGCTTTAAAATTAAGACTAAAAAATAGTTGTAGTCAGTAGCGATAACTAAGCAGGTTTTTAAAACATTTTTACATTCTGTCTTGTGATTATTAATCAGTGATTTCTAACCGTGTTTAAAAAATAGAAATAAGAGTTCTGCCATCCAGCCACGGGACCATCAGAACAGCTTCACGGGACCCTCCTTGAGTGACGCGGCTCCCAGTTTGGGAACAATGAACTTGATTGACTTGGTCAAAAAGTGTGGACTTGGCCGTGCACGTGTTTTTATGTCCGGCTAAACAGCAAAGCGTGGGCCTCTCTGCAACAATAATTTTTTACCATCATCGTATTATTCATATGTAGTCATGCACTGTTGCAAAAGCATGCGCGCATACAAACTCTGCCGTAGCTAAATATCACTGAACAGGATGTAGAGTTTTCTACACGTTTTTTGTACCAATCTGACCTTACCTGCATGTCGATTAATTATTAACTAATTGAGCGCATATTATAATTATGAGATGCTTCCCACGGCTCAAATTTCCGTGTAAAGGTTCTAATTAATTTTCAGAAAGGAGTGGGCGAGCAGATATTCAAGACAGAAATGTTCGTTAGCATTTTGTAGAAATGCATGGGCGAGAATCACGGCATCGGCTATTTATAGTATAGTAGTTTCAGTTTAATGACACTGTATGATAACAAAGATCATTAGCGTCCACCTCCCCCTTTAGCCAGGCTTGGGACTGGCACTGGCAGAGTGCCAGCGGTGGCGGGAGTTACAGCATGTTCAATGTTCATGGCTTGAAATGACTCTATTTGCTAAGATCCGGTTGATCTATAACGCACTTCCCACGGTTCACGTCGTTGTCCAATAGACTTGACCTCTTGGTCCTCTGTACTAGAACTGCTACGGCTCAGTGTCGATCATTTGCCGGAATTCCGGCATTGGCCCTTCTCTTTGGAGTACACTTTCTCCTTAAATGTTCGCTCTACACTTCTGTATGACAGTCTGTCTTCTTTCTTCTTTAGACTCTTCTCAAAACCTGCTTATCTCAAGGGGCCTTTTGCACTGGGGAACTGGGAACGAAGAGTTTATATAGCGCCACTTTAACGTAACTACTCAGAGGCGCTCCCGACCCAGGTTCTGCCAGCGAGGACAGACAGATAGATCTTAAGCATCCCTGCCACGTTGGTGTCTGCTTCCGTGGATAATATACAGTACGCTACAGTAAACAATCTTTATTGATACGCCTGTTTCGATTTTTACGACGTTACGCGGTGTCATTTCGCACGCACTTTACTTTGTCTCTGTCCATCCGTCTGAGTCTTCTCCTGCTATGTCTGTCTGTGTCTCTGTATATGCCTCTGTCTATGTCTTTCTCGTGGCAAGTAAATAAACCGAACATTATACGAAAAGACACCAATAACTTATCTCGTAACTGGCTTCACACCTGTCCTGTCGTCCAGTCTCATCATCAACGGTATATATATCACCTGGGATCCTCTCCTATATCAGTAATGCCTGCCGACATCAGCTGTCTACTTCAGTCGATTTACTCCAAGCACGGTTCCTCTCCATATAAGTGATGCAGCAGGAAGAAGACAGTCCTTTATTG
Organism: Lumbricus terrestris; assembly: GCA_949752735.1. Taxonomy (NCBI): domain Eukaryota; kingdom Metazoa; phylum Annelida; class Clitellata; order Crassiclitellata; family Lumbricidae; genus Lumbricus; species Lumbricus terrestris. The sequence continues at coordinate 44,741,669 of OX457048.1, forward strand.
TTATATACTTCGACTAGTCTTACTGCTGTCTCTGTATTTATGTAGCACCAATAATTATCTAAACAACTATGAAATTTGTGGCTTTGGGTGAAGACTTGCTGATGTTTCCTACACAGGTAACGATATAATATCAGTGAATGACCTCCAGCCTCTACAGTCCGACATAACGTTCCAATGCATCAACAAACGTGTACTGCAAGTACTATAGAAGAAGTGCACCAAGCCAATAGATTTGTTTAGCTGTGGCTGGACTGGGAGCGCCTCTGAGTAGGCTTCTTGAAGGGGCGCTATATAAATTTTCGGAATGAATGAATGAATAGATACCTAATAGAGGTCCATGGCTTTTAGTTGTGTACAGTTGAAGTGCTGCATTTGATTTGAATGGACCCTTTGCCAACATGCCAATGGGCATTTCATTGTGCGACTTACATGTTCATACGCTTGCCTTTTTTGAATTGTATATGTATATAATTTACTTACCTACTTATTACACGCCCTAGTTACAGTAACTTCCTACATACTTAGTAGGTTGCCTACCTACTCGTCTTTCTACTTACTCACGTATCTACCTGCCTAAATACTTACCTACATACCTACCTGTACCTACCTGCCTACCTGTCTTCGTATACATACTAACCGATCTTCTCTCTTACATGCCTATCTTTCTTTGGATAATGACGTGGATTCAAACCCGCAACCTTCCGGCTACAAGGCACCAAACACAGCCCTTCACCACCGTGCTCCACACGATCATGATTATGATGATGACGATGATGACGATGCTATAGCAGTTCCTAATTGAATTAATTGCAGTTGATGTACATGCGGGCATTCTGGCAGCACCGATAGGTTTCGTATACGTCGAAGAAAACTGCAGGCTGAGCGGATACTTGACAGCTGAGTGAAACAAACAGGTCTGTGTATCTGGGAGAAGATGTGAAGCAGAGACCTTGCTGTAGGCCCTCTGTACATTTACATGGGCTGGTGAACTCAATAGGCCTATGGACTAGAGATCCGGGTCGCACCTGAGGACTGACGAGAGGGCGGTTGTTGTATGTCAGGATATAAACCGCCTTCGTATATTTACGTCTTCAGCCTGGATAGAATAGCTTAATTGCTAAAACCATTATTTGCTTTCAGGATGTTTGACGCAGGCGGTGGCGTGGATGGAGTGTAAATGCGTTTCGCTATTATCTTATTATTATCTCCTGGTTCCCTCAGGCAAGGACTGCCATGGCCCAACACCGCGCCTTTGCCAGTGTGGGCCCTTCTTTGTAGAATGACCTCCCTCACTCACTCACTCACTCACTCACTCAGTCACTCTGTCTTATTGGGCATGTCATCTTCAGCCCTTCGCTGCTTGAAAAGTTTATATCCTTGGGGAGGGGCTGTTTTGCTGAGAGCACCTCTGATCGAATGCATTGTACTGTTAAAGGCGCTTTATAAATTCTCATATACAATACGGTATTATTACTGCGAAATACTACCACTACTTATTCCTATTTCAGTTATTTTTTTCCATTTCCATGAGACATGATGGATCCCTGTATGGGATCCAATTTTGTCTAACCTTTTTTCAAGCTATGCCAACTGCATTCTTTGCCTAGTAAATCAGAAATACATTCTATTTTAATCGGTTGAGACGGCAGAGCGTGCTTATCTCGATGCTGCATGGGCTTCCATTTTTTCCCAGACGATTGCTATTTCAAGAATATCGTTTGCACTATCGTCCTTAGCTTGGTTTCTCACATCACATTATATCGCATCACGCTATGTTATGGCACGCCGTGCTAGAGTCTGGAGCGCTTCTGAGTAATCCTATTGAAGAGGCGCTGTATAAATTCGTGAATGAACGAATGAATGAATTGATTAATATAGTTAATGCAGCCCTGAAAAAGCTTGTAGATGGCAAATTTTTGACAGCTCTATGTCCATCCTGCAATAGACGTGATTGTTCGAGGAGATAGAAATTGTTGCAGAAGTCACAATTCTTGTGACCACTGTTTGTATTTATCAGCCCTTGTCACTGCTTTGTCATATCATGACAAGTACTTATTTCGCAGAGAGGAGATTCTTTCAAGCTGCCTTCGGTTAAATCTAACTTGTTTGAAAAGCAGTTTTATTTATCAATGCATCTGTAGTTAGATTTAACTGTGTACATGTGATTTTATATTCTGTTGCTGTTATTGTTCATTATTATAATAGACTATGTGTAATGCAGTATACAATGTAATGAATGTGTGCTCATGAGCTTAATTTAGAAGGGTTTATGGGGATTCAGACCCTCAAATCATGTAATTTCCGCATTCTTTTAACTAATTCTACATATATTCTGTGTATTTTGCGACCCCCTCCTCAAACGAAAACTCCCAATTTTTTCTATCTATACTACTGTCTGAGCAAGTCATATGTAAGTAAAGGCCACTTACTTACTTACTACAAAAGACTAATTTACCTGTAGTTTTATCAATAATATTGATGAGATCAAATGCAACATTGCTAGACATTAAAATTTTGTCTGGCTATACGGACTTCTATATAGATTGGCGTTCATGGTCTGGCCAATGGTTGTATAGTAGACACTAAGGTTTTGTATCAGACGGTTTTCTATCCAGCTGGTCTACTCAGGACTACTTTGTCAATTAACGGAATGTAAATACTCTGCCTCGGCATGGAGCAGCAGCTGTTCCATCGATTTCGTCTGTTGCTGTAACTTCATCAGATGTTTACAGCCTATAGGCCTACGCCATTGGCATCCACGTGGCAATCCTGGCATCTCAGGAATTTCTTAGTACCTTATAGATGCTCTGTGGAATAAGACTGGATGTATAATTGTCGTAATGATGTATGCAGAGGTGCTCGATGGTGTAGTGGTTGGCGCACAGGACTGACAATGGATAGGTCAGGGTTCAAATCCCCCGCCAGGGCAGAAGACTTGGTTGGAGGTTTCTGCCACACCAGCATAACCCTGCCCCCAGCTAACTCAGCTTTCATGAGTACATTGACTGCGCACTGTTGGTGGGAGGATGAGACGGTGAGGGAGAGGACTGGCCACCCTTCCTTTCATATGCTGAGGTTGAGAAAACGAAGTCGCTAGCTGCGGTTAGCATTTCATACCCACGACTGCGTCAGGCCTCTGGCTTAAGGTGTGTGTGTGTGGTTGCAGTTTAACGTCACTGTGTGGTAAGAAAGACCACTAGCGACGCCCTCCTTCTTTATCCAGGCTTGGGACTGGCACTGGCAGAGTGCAACCAGTGGCGAAGTTCTAGCTTAATGGACTGATCTCCTTCTATAGTATGCAGCTATGCATGGTATGGTAATGTAAAATTCTGTAGCGTCAAGTATCGTGATGTGCAATCAGAGCTTTCGATTGATGCTTGCTAGACAATAGTCAAGAATTTGTTTCGGGGGGTGGGTGGGTGGGTTGGTGGGTGGGTGGGGGAGTGTTTACTCGATCTTGAGCAAGCCGCCGACAAGCAAGCGGATCAGCTGACTAAAACGACTTCCACATCATCATCATCATCATCATCGTGATTAGATCATTGTTTTAATCTGATCTATTGTAGAATTTCACAGAGAAATAAGAACTTCAAAATTGAATCCCCTTTAGTTGTGTGTTAGTAAATGCGTTGTTTCATTTTACGTTATATCATTTGGGTGTGGGTGTATCCAAAGGCCCCAAACATCCCTTAAATACGACCTTGGATGCTTGGTCATTATTTATTCTGATCACAATGATGACAATTATAATTGTAATTGTGTGTTGGTTTCAGGCATTGTTTGAAGTCTTTGATGAACTGAGTATCGAAAACGATGTTTGGCTCAAAAATTTCGACCAGAATAAATGGCAAGTGAGTTCACAGAAATTTCGTTTCCTTTTCAAAGAATGTTTGACTCAACTGGGCTAACTATAAGGCGTCCAGTCTTCCAGGGTCAGTATATATATAATTGAGTCATTGATGAGTTCAATGACCTTTGGTTTAGTTTGGTGAGTTCAGTGACCTTTCGTTCAGTCTGTTTGTCATCGGTGCTAACTTAGCCCCCCCCATTCTTTCACGATCGATAAATACATTGGTTTAGCTGCACCGTCTGTATTTAACTTCTTTGCATTATATACTTAATAATTATTATTGCTACTGTTGTTATTGTTACTGTTGTTATTAAGTGCTTCTATTGTCATTATTATTTATTTATTTATTAACTAAGAGCACTTATTATAGCTCCCCTTCAAGACAATCTACTCAGAAGCGCTTGCAACCCAACCTCGGTTAAATAGGACACTCTTAAGGCTAGAGAAGGGCATGGTGGAGCTAGGGAAGTGATACAGGAAGGCCATTCCAGGTGACAGTGCCATTGACCAAGGAAGCATGGCATTGACATTAGTAGCCTTGTGTTGGTACTATTGATTTATTGTTGTGATGTTTGAGGGTATGAATATTTTTATTATAATTAGTACTGTTTTATTACTATTAATTTATATTATTATTAGAATTAGTACTATTTTATTGCTATTATTATTATTATTATTATTATTATTATTATTATTATTATTATTATCATATAATTTCTAATTTAGTAACAAATGCATGTTTGAGTAGTAATCAAGAAATATAGTGAATGTTTAGTACAATTACTTTAATAAATAGCTTTTTGACACGTATTGCAAAGTAACTACATGTATCCATCCTGTAACTTTAACGATTGTTTATCGGAATTTCTAAACAACAATTCAAAAGCATTTTGCATCTAGAGCTGCTAAATGATAACAATACAACAGTGACGGTTTGATTGACTGATTGTTTAATTGATTATTTGATTGAATGTTTTATTGATTGATTAATCATTGATTGATTGATAGATTGATAGATAGGTTGCTTGATTGTTCAATTGATTGTTTAGTCAGTCTGTTTTGATTGCAGATAAAGTTTGTCGTTGACACACGAGAATGTGATCGTGTGTTGAACCGACTGACAGCCTTTGGTTTGGGTCGAATCGCCGGTACTTCAGTCAGGTGGGTTGAAAGAAATGATTTCTATTCAGTGGGAGAGGAATTTCTGACAATTATTGACTGTCTTAAAAGGAGTCTTTGAACAATGTTTGGATCTCAGCTCATTTGGCCAATTCACAAATTCACTTAATGTGTCTGGCGTCATAATAATAATAATTAATTAATTAGTAATAATAATAATTATTATTAATTAACAATAATTGATGATGATGATGATGATGATGATTAATTGTAATTTATAATGATGATAATAATATTTCGTAATGAATAATAATTAATAAGAATTAATAATGATAGTAATAATAATAATATTTAATAACTTGAACATGGTTTTTATGTTTCAGCGTCTTTCCTGCCAGCTTCCATTACTCAGGAAAATCTGAAGAAATTGACGATTCAGAAGAAAAAAATCAGTAAGTCTAATCAGAGCTGCACAGATTAATTGAGAGATTATGAGCAGAGCGAACTATTATACACAGAGATATTTTAAGCAGAAATTGTCTATTGCTAGGGCAGCAGCGATTGATAAAGACCTGTAGATGATGGTTTCTTTCAGATTGACTCTAGTCTCTAAAACTGACAAGATTCGTTCCAATGTTGTATAATCGAAACTTTGACATATTTTCACCTACCTCTCTACATTTTTGCTCTTTCGGCAATGGTTCTTAGCCCGTGCTCTATTAAGATTGTTAAAGTTCTATTACACAAACCTCAGTATAAAGACTTTGCTGTTTTGTTTATTTATTTATTTTTTCCCCATTATATATATATATATATATATATATATTGCACTTGTTATTCAATTTAATCTAGTTGATATGTAGTTTCTTCTGATTATTGTGCTTTAGAAGCTGTTGATTAATTATCAGTTTTAAAATTTCGTTGGTTTGTAGGCTACTTTGTTTAGAACTGTGCAACATTTGAACACTGATTGAAATCAATCATATAAATTTATATAGCGCCCTTTGAGATCTCTACTCAGAGTCGAAATTTTATGTTAATTGCATGCTAAGGACCAGGATAAACTAAGCTTCTTGCTTTTCCCGGGCTTCCTGTTGCCGCTTGATTTGATTTGGAGCGCCTCTGAGTAGTTTCCTTGAAGAGGCGCTATATAAATACTCGAATGAATGAATGAATGATTGTACTATTTCCGCTGCACTTATGATTTATCTGCCTTCTGGTGCAACAAATAAACGAAAATAAATTTTAAAAAGTATCGATACATTTTTGCAGGGAAAGGGAAGAGAAGAGTGAGCGACGTGAATTCGTCAAATCCATCAAATCTCGACTCACAGTTGCACAGGTTACGTACGTCGCGATTTCTAAAGTTGGAAACCCCCCATCTATATAATTATGTATGCAAAAACAATCTTTTTTGTGCCATCCCCCGTTGCAACGCGTAATAAAAATGTTTGAACCCCGATGTGAACGTACATACAGATAAGCTTCTCGTCCACCCCCTTAAAAAATTAATTAGGTATTTAAGTTTATGAAACATTTGTTTTGCTGTAGTTAACTGGTATTTATTTTTGTTAAATATTATATTTGCTTGCTGAAATTTGTTCAATGTTATGTTTGACTGTTTAGATCTGAACCGAATTTAATTCTAATGTAATTAAATGACATCGGATATTACAGAGTAATAGGCTAATGTGGACATTATAATTAGGCAATTATTTTGCATGTATGCAACATAAACGCATAATTATATAATTAACGCTAACGTATAATTATATTATTATATAATTAATTATAATTAACGTAAACATATAATTAACGTAAACGTATAATTAACGTAAACGTATAATTAACGTAAACATATAATTAACGTAAGCGTATTATTGGCGTAAATGTATAATTAATAAAACGTGTAATTAAAATAGAAGTATAATTATACAATTAATGTAAGATTATGAAACATTTATTTTGCATGTATGCAAAATAAACGTATAATATAAATATAACGTATATTTTGTCGTGACCCCTCGCCGTACACATTTCAATTGCCTCCATCTAGTGACGTCCCCTCCCTGTTTACGTAATATTTGGACGGCCCCTGAGGTGATTGATTGTCTGGGTATGTGAGGTACCAATAGGTTGATTGTTGAACTGGTTATAGCTACTTTTGATTGAAATGTCATGGTTTGGATTTTCAGTGTTTTCTTATCACCTCCACGGACATTATAATAATTATTGTTCTGCTAAATCTATTGTCTTGTGTATTGCAGGTGGTTGGTGCCGTTCAGTCTAATGCAGCTCTCACCTTTGACTTTCTCGTTCTGATACTCTTGGCAAGGTAGGTACCGATCACCTCTCAGTGTGGTATCAGATCAGTTCGTTTGCGAAAACGGTTCCAGTCCGGTGTTGTATCAGATCAGTTCCTTTGTGAAAACGGTTCCAGTCTGGTGTTTTATCAGATCAGTTCTTTTGCGAAAAAGGTTCCAGTCGTGCCCAGTTTTTGTGTAGCATCTAGTACAACAATTAAATTTTGAATTTATCCTCTTTTCTTGCATTGATAGAAACATATGATTCAATGAAATAATTCTGTGAGTGGAAAAGTAGAAACCAATGCGATCTCTACCTAAGATTGGTTGCCGTGCGGAACATGGTAAGTGGTTGGTTGAAGTGCTTGCGTTACTACTACTTCTACTAAGTTCTTGTGGGGCATGGTGGTGTAGAGGTATGTTCGGTGCCTTGGAGCCGTTAGGTTGCAGGTTCGAATCCACCTCAAGCTGCCAAGTAGTGACCCTGAGCAAATCCTTCACTCGCAAAGTTTGTTCATGCACTTCGGCGTGAAACTCCGATTCAGTGTCCGCTCTGTGGTTGAAAGCACCTCTGAGAAGAACCTTGATGTGGCACTATTACAAATGTTCTTGCAGACTACTGCTACAGCTACTACTGATCCTCCACATTCTTTTCCTACTTCTTCATTATCTTCTCCTCATTTACTCTCTTCCCCTCATCGTCTTCATCATCTTTTTGATTGATTGATTGATTAATTGGTTGATTGATTGTTTTTGATTGATGTGATTGCCGGTGTCTTTTTCTCAGCATCATCGCTGGACTGGGATTGGCTGAAAGCAGTTCCGTTGTTCTTGTCGCCAGTATGCTCATCTCTCCTCTCATGGTTCGTTCTTAATGGCCACTTGGCAGACACACTCACGCACGCATGCACACACATACACACACTGTCACGCTTCAGTTAGCTGCATATAGACCTCGTATAATTTTATTATGGAGCTGTTGCCTCTGGTATTTCTTTGGCGTTATGTAGCTTGCCTTATGATCTTTGCCTTAAGATCTTATCTTGCTTGCATTGACTTACCTCCGTTATTGTATTTTTGTACTGTAGTCTGTATTGGAACATTTATTAGGCGCCTCTACTGGGGTGAACCATTCAGAGGCGCTCCCAGTGTGCAAGTCCACGTGAGAAGAAATTGATTTCAAGAAAAGAAAATGAGGAGGGTTACCAGTCAGAAGTTGAGATCGAGCAGATGGAGACAGCGTATTCCAAAGAGATGGACCAAGTGGGGCGCGGTGGTGTAGTGGTGGCGTCGCTGCCTTGAAACTGGAAGGTTCGAGGTTCGAATCCACCTCACGTCACCACGTAGGGACCTTGGGCAAGTCCTTCACTCGCAATTGCTCAGCGCTTCGGCGTGAAACTCCGATGCAGTGTCCGCTCTGTAGTCGGGAGCGCCTCTGAGTAGAGAGCTTGAAGGGGCGCTATAACAAGTGCGCATACATACATACATACATACATACATACATACATACATACATACATACATACAATTGATGCAAAGGATCGGAGCCATACATGTAACTGCATTTCTAGTAGAATGAACTAGAAATGAAATCTCTTTGAAGAGCGAAGTGGACGATGCAAGGACGCTGAAAGAGTCCGGGGTGTTACATGGAGTAGACATATCATGGCAAGACCCCATTGTGCATTGGAGACGATTTACTGATTTACTGAATGTGGTTAGAGGAGCCAATGTTGTTCAATCGCTTCTTGCCATGCTCTAATTTCCTCTGTCTTCAATTTACTTGCCATACCCATTACACACCTTACTCCACTTTGTCATAGTTATCATTAGCCTTGCCACATCAAGCCTTACCTTCCTACGCATTGTCTTTCATTGGTCCTTTCCTTACACCCTGGAACATTGCATTGACAGTACTCTGAAAAACCTAAATTGGCAGATAAGATAAAAGTGATTAGATGAACGAGAGTAAAACTGATAAGAAAAACAATGGTGAAAGTGATAAGATAAACGAAAGTGATAGATAAACGAAAGTAAAAGTCATTTGATAAACGAAAGTGACAGGATAAGCGAAAGTGATAAGATAAACGAAAGTAAAACTGGTTCGATAAACTAGGGTGAAAGTGATGAGATAAACGAAAGTGAAAGTATTAAGGTAAACAAAAGTGAAAGTCTGGCATTTGTTTCTGTTCCAAAGGGTCCAATAATCGGTTTCACTTTCGGTATTGTCGTCAAGAATCCTGATCTGTGGCGGCTCGGAGTGCGAAACGAACTCATCGGTCTTTCCATCTGCCTTACGTTTGGTTTGTATCAGGATGAAACGCTCTACTGCGCTTAAAGTCTCTGGTTTTTGTTGTTCTCTTAACACAACATATGGAGTAACAACCCTGACTATTTTCAGTCTATATGAATCTGATTGTAGGATGAGTTAAGGAAGAAGGAGGGAAGAAGCCGAGTGAGAAGATGGAGGAGAAGAAGGGGAAGGTGGAAAGGAGTAGGAGGAGAATGTGGGAGATGAAGGAAGAAAAGAACGAGAAGAAGGGGACGAATTTTGACGATTAGGAGGAGCAGAGGAAAAATGGGAGGAGAGGAGAAGCGGAAAGAGTAGGAGAAGAAGGGGAGGGGAGGAAGTGTGCAATAGAGGGAGGGTGGGGGAGTCCCTATTGTAGCCACCGGTATGGAGCATGATTGACTTTATTTTCTTGACCTCTGCAATGATATCTAATGGAGTTGAAACCTTACCTGAAAGACAACTGGCCTTAATACCTAATTTAATCGAAGCTTATCGAATTGAATCTAATGTGACCGATATTTTTGTCTGATTGTAGGCTTTCTCTTTGGATTGTTCACTGGATGTATTAATAACACAGCTGCTCGATGGGGGAGCACAGAAGCATGGCCAACAACTGAGATGAAGGCTCGGTATGTTCTACACCACCCCATCACCCCTTTCTGCTTCTTACTGATTTCTATTGTTATTTTTAATTATTGTTGTTGTTATTATTATTACTTTTATTATTATTACTTTTATTATTATTGCTGTTAGTATTAGTATTGTTATCATCATCAGTGTATTGCGGGCTGTCTGTCAACTTGTTAAGTTTGATGTTAATTATGATTACTGCATAACTTGTACATGTAAAGTCCAGCGCGTTTGCAGGCGTTGAATTAAAGAAAAATATTATTATTATTATATTATTATCATTATCACTATTGGGGAGGAGTGGTGGTTTATGGCGAATAGCGGGCACAGATGCGAGATCGTTTCTCGTTACCCTCCAAATGGTCCACTCGACCTCAATTCGGCAGATGGCATTGGTGAGCTGAACAGTAGCGCGTAATGGGCGCCTTGCATTGCTGCCAATAGTTAAATTCGACTCCTGTAATAACTTGTTATCATCCGTTCATAGCATGTGTTGAAATTAGAAATGGAGATCAGTAATATTATTTTGATTATTATTAATATTATTATTATTACATTTATAATAATTATTAATATTATTATTGTTATTATTATTATTCTATTATTATTAAGAATATCTTGAAGAATTTCCTTAAATTTTCCACATGTGACGATTTCTTTCCTTTTGCTCTTGCAGAGGCGCTCTTCGTAGTCTCTGGGTCGGTGTGATGATAGCATTGCCATCCGGTGCAGGTGTCGCACTTTCCATTCTCGGTGGAAACACCGGATCACTTGTTGGCGTTGCCATTTCCGCTTCTCTCCTGCCACCTGCTGTCAACGCCGTGAGTACATTCTAGCGTTTGCTTAGCTCTCTACTCCAATGCAATTAATTTATTAGTCTCTAGAATTAAAAATCAACTTCCATTTTGTGCCGGTGGCCAATACACGTGAGAGAGAGATTGAGTGGAAAAGACAGATACACAGAGAGATATTAAGCACAATGGAGAGATACGGTGAGCGATATTGAGTAGAACGAACAAATGCAGTTATTGAGTAGCACCTGTAGACAGATACTGGAGGAGATATTGAGTAGGACAGACAGATACAGGGAGAGATATTGAGTAGGACATGCAGATACAGGGAGAGATATTGAGTAGTACATACATATACTGGGAGAGATATTGAGCTGGCTTAGCATAATCTTTTCTTTCTCGTAATCTTTATAAATAATAGGAATATTGACTAATAATATTTAATAGTAATAAATAGCAATAACGCTATTTGCCTTAAATATTCACTGAACACTCTAGTGCGATACATGGTGAGATTGTTCGTGATTTAATTATAATATTAATATTATTAATAAAAAGAAGAATAACAATGATGATATTTTCTTTTTGTTCAAATGGTTACGTTTAGCTTTGAGTCATTTTTCTTAGCCTACTGTTTTCTATTATCTTGTTTATGATAGTTTCTTTGTGGTTTACAAGTCTTTGTTTAGTTCATAAACTTCTCTGCTTTTCATAGTTGATGTTCAAATTCGTTTGGATAATGTGTGTGTGTGTGTGACTGTATAATTTTTTTTCTTTCACCAGGGAATGCTGTGGGGTCTTGCTTTGGTCTCGGCCATTTCACATCCACCCTTGACTTCAGATAATGTAAGTTTTTTGTCGTACATAATTGTAATGTTTTCTGATTTATGACGATTTCTTTGCCTAGATAGAATATCATGTTTTTATGTGCACTTGTTATAGCGCCCCTTTAAGTTCTTTACTCAGAGGCGCTCCCGAGCGGTCACTGCATCGGAGTTTCACGCCGAAGCGCTGAGCAATTGCGAGTGAAGGACTTGCCAGAGGTCCTTACGCGACGACTTGAGGTGGATTCAAACCTCGAACCTTCCGGCTTCAAGGCAACGACGCCACCACTACACCACCGCGCCCCACATGTACGACATGCATTGGGAGCGTATCTGTCTGTCTGTCTGTCTGTCTGTCTATCTGATGAATTTATATAGCACCATTTCAGGATTCAGAGGCGCTGCCAAACCAGGCACGGCCAAAGAGAAAGTCTTGATGAATTCATAAAAAAGAGTTGGACAAATCCCGCGTAAGGAACCACGGGGAGGCTATTCCAAACAGAGGAGAGACGAACAATCAAGGAATCCGTATTCCTGGGACGTGGTGGTGTTGTATTGGATATGTTCGTTGCCTTGCAGCCGGAGCATTGGAGGTTCGAATCCACCTCAAGCTGTCGCGTAGGAACCTTGCAGGGCTGTTTTTAAGGATTTTTAGAACTGCACAACGCCTTCTTTCCTTTCCTATCATCCATGGTAAATTAATTCCAATTGGAGGACAATGACCTTTTTTGCCAGTTTTAACTGTACAGAAGTGCTTCTACAACTGCACATTTTGTGTACAACTGCACGTTACAAAAGCCTTTGGACCTTGGGCAACAAGTCCTTCACTTGCAATTGCTCAGCGTTTCGGCGCGAAACTCCGATTCAGTGTCCGCGCTGTAGTCAGGAGCGCTTCTGAATAGCAATCTTGAAGGGGTGCTATAACATGTGCACAATAATTGTACATACAAGCAAATCAGTCATTTACAATGTCTTTAATGTGAAATGTGGGGGGAACGTTTTGTGCTTCAGTCGACGATATATTCGAATTCTCCTCCGCACTGTCGACCTCTCTTGAACAACGAATACGAATTCATGTATAGCTGTGAGATGCCAACTGAGGCGGCCATCTTGGCATCAGTCAGCCTCCTGCTCACCATCCTCAACATCATCTGCATCTTTCTGATGGGCATTCTCGTTCTCAAGGTCTGTTGTTCTTCCCACATTTGTGTGTGCGCGTGTGTGTGTGTGGAAGATATTGATTGTCTGGAATTAGTTGGAGGCGGTGATAAAAGTTGTATGTTGGTAGTGGACATTGTTTTGCTGCTGGTGTTGATGATTTGATTGATTGATTGATTGATTGATTGGCTGGCTGGCTCATTGGCTGACTTACTAACTGGCCGGCTGGCTGACTGGCTCATTGACTGACTTACTAACTGGTTGGCTGGCTGGCTCATTGACTGACTTACTAACTGGTTGGCTGACTGGCTCATTGACTGACTTACTAACTGGTTGGCTGGCTGGCTCATTGACTGACTTACTAACTGGTTGGCTGGCTGGCTCATTGACTGACTTACTAACTGGTTGGCTGGCTGGCTCATTGACTGACTTACTAACTGGTTGGCTGACTGGCTCATTGACTGACTTACTAACTGGTTGGCTGGCTGGCTCATTGACTGACTTACTAACTGGTTGGCTGGCTGGCTCATTGACTGACTTACTAACTGGTTGGCTGACTGGCTCATTGACTGACTTACTAACTGGTTGACTGGCTAGCTCATTGACTGACTTACTAACTGGTTGGCTGACTGGCTCATTGACTGACTTACTAACTGGTTGGCTGGCTGGCTCATTGACTGACTTACTAACTGGTTGGCTGGCTGGCTCATTGACTGACTTACTAACTGGTTGGCTGACTGGCTCATTGACTGACTTACTAACTGGTTGACTGGCTAGCTCATTGACTGACTTACTAACTGGTTGGCTGACTGGCTCATTGACTGACTTACTAACTGGTTGGCTGGCTGGCTCATTGACTGACTTACTAACTGGTTGGCTGACTGGCTCATTGACTGACTTACTAACTGGTTGGCTGGCTGGCTCATTGACTGACTTACTAACTGGCTGGCTGGCCGACCGACCGACGTTAGCCTCAAAGCCACTCCAATCAGCTATGACGACACTTAAAAAATAACCATCTCCTGAACCGCCTGGATGTCCCAGATGGGGAGGGGTAGGGAAGGTAATAGCTTTGGACCTATAGGTCGCCTGATGACTACTGGTAATTCTCTTCTCGTAGCTCTTGGCTCAATTTCAGATTCCGAATGGATGCCCAGTTTGAGACAATTATGGTCAGGTTAAGGCGTCATAAATGTTTTAATTTTGTAAGCACCATCGACCTATGCGCTTAACTTTTCATTAATATATAATGGCACTAAAGAAAATATTATTATTATTATTATTCGTACGCCTGCAATTAACTTTAAGCTCTTGGAAGTTATTGTCCTTGGCGTTGCTAGGCGACCGTTTGCTGTCACGGCGCTGCATGGTTCAAAGGTTAACAACGATTAAAGTGTCAGCCAATCAGAACGTTGCATTGCAAATGTAAACGTAACTGTAATCGAACATTTATATTGCGCCATTCAAATGAGGTGCTTTGCCAATGGGTGGTGGTGGTGGTGATGACGATGATGATGACGACGACGACGATGATGATGAAAATCTGTATAAATCATAATTTTTTAGATAAAAGAAATTGCGCCCCATAGAGCCATGTCTCCAGCGACCGCGGCGTTCTGGAAGAGAGACCTGGCCGTAAGTATATATGCCTATCGTTCAACAACATACGTACGTACAAGCATACATACATACTGACATGTACACCATGAGGTTTGCCATATTTCAAAATTGCTTTGTCGTGAAATTTTCAGTTGCGAGCGCATTGAAAAGTAGCCCAACACGCGCTTTCGCAACGACCTTACAACCCTGCAGATGTATTCACACACACATAGTGTACGTTACTTTACATTTACCGGTATAGTCGGTAATTGTAAATTGCAAAGTTTCTATCTAAGGTGCTGCTCTGAAGCTAAGTGCAGGGCACCAGCTTATTCACGAGAGCTGAAGGGTTGTTTAGAAGTTGGTCAGAGAGAGAGAGAGAGACAGAGAGAGGAGGGAGAGAGAGAGGGGAGAGAGAGAGGGGGGACAGAGAGATAGAGGGGGACAGAGAGATAGAGGGGAGAGAGGAGAGATGTTGGATTTGGAGCTGCTTTTGCGGAGAGACTCGCTTATTGATAATAATTAATTGGACACCGACCTTCTTCGGAATACTCTCTTGGACTTCCCTTCTGACTAGACATGGCGCTCGTGAATAGGCTGGTGCCCTGCGCTTGGCTTTCGATTGTCACTTTAGAAATCTCCAGATTACAATTACGATGCAAATATTCATAATCGTAACTGCTCCGTGTCCAATTATTTGTTGCTGAATGATTGCACTTGCTTTGGTGAAAACGATGCTAAGACTATTTATGTAGAGCCTTAGAGATTTCTGCTCCACCAGGACCCTCCCCGAGTACCCTAATGAGTACATCGACCGTACACTGTTGTCGGTGGGAAGATGAGACGGTGAGGGAGAGGACTGGCCACTCTTCCTTTCATATGCTGAGGTCGAGAAAACGAAGTCGCTAACACTTCATACCCATGGCCACATCCTCTGGGCCACTATAGTTAAAGGGACTGCACTTATTCACTTCCCACGGTGCAAGCAGGTCGAGTGTTCAGATGAAAAGCTGAGTGTATATCTTTTGTGTGTTGTTGTAGTTCGCCCGAAGTACTTACCAAACGATAAAGGGACGAGCATGCTTGGGTAATTATTACTACATGACCACACGTTTTTTGTTGTTGACAATTTACAAAGTTTATCAGGCAGCACTGTTATAGTATATCAAATAGTTACAACTCTGATACCGGGATAACTGATTAGAACATTTTCTGCACATTTAAAACAATTTCTTTCAAGAATAACATTGTAAATTCATGAGAGTCTTACCACAATAAACTATAACTACTATCAACAAATTAATTTGTCCGACCAGCTATCTGGAATGGCCTCCCACTAACCTTTGCTTCAACATATTTGTAAAAATATTTGTGCAAAATGTTTTAATTTTTACGATTTCTTTATTTTCTGTAATTTTATTTATGAATTTGCTCCGGTTATGTTTATACCTTTCAGACATGGCAAAGATGGCGAAGGACGTTCTGGCCGATATTAAGGTTAGCCGTATACATACGCGGCGGATTTCAATGTTATTCTAATCTGGCATTTAAATCACATAAATTTGAAGAGCTGTAAAAGGGTTGAAAATCGTAATACTTGTCTGTAATCAATTGTCTTGTAGGCCGTGATCCGTTTAATCTCAGGATCTTAACTGGTTGGAACGGTCGCCTTGTACCATGAAGAGCACAGGGTTCGATCCACCTCTCATTGAGACGGTGCCTGGTGTATATAAAAGCCTAAAAGTACATGAAGATCAAAGGCCTTCGCTTACAATTGTGAATTGTGGGGTGGTGTAGCGGTGAGTTTGATGCCTTGCAGCCGGAGGAGGGTTGCAGGTTCGAATCCACCTCAAGTTGCTGCATGGCAAATCATTGGGCAAGTTCTTCACTTGCAATTGCTCTGCGCTTTTGGCGTGAAACTACAATTCAGTGTCCGTGCTGTAGTCGGGAGCACTTCTGACTAGTAATATTGAAGGGCTCTTTGACAAGTGCACATACACACAATTGTTCCGGAGCCATCTATCAATGTTTGGTCGTTAAATAGTTTAATAAATGCAGAATAATAATAATAATAATAATAACAATGATAATAGTGATGATAATTTTTTTTAAAGCAATCGTAATAATTCTAACATTAGGTTGGTCTTGTCATTTCTCTGTTCTGCTGAGAGAAGTCATCTGACCTGAATTTCCTCGTTTCCATAGAGGTTTCTTGACTTTTGGAGGACACACCCTGAATAGATTGAGGACCAACCAATTATTGTCATTGCTTTTTTAGGCGAAAACACCAGATCTACTCGTAGACACCGTCATTAATGTAAGTTCTCTTCAGAGTTCTGTACACCTTTTACATGATCTCATTCAATGTTCATTCATTCACGCCACGTTTGGGACGCGGTGGCTGATTGGTTAGAGCAAGTGGGTCACGGTATCTGATTGGTTAAAGCAAGTGGGTCACTGTAGCTGATTGGCTATCGCAAGTGGGTCACGGTAGCTGATTGGTTCGAGCAAGTGGATCACGGCAGCTGATTGGTTAGAGCAAGTGGGTCACGGTAGCT
The DNA here is from genome assembly GCA_949752735.1 of Lumbricus terrestris. Taxonomy (NCBI): domain Eukaryota; kingdom Metazoa; phylum Annelida; class Clitellata; order Crassiclitellata; family Lumbricidae; genus Lumbricus; species Lumbricus terrestris. The sequence continues at coordinate 44,758,794 of OX457048.1, forward strand.
GATTGGTTAGAGCAAGTGGGTCACGGTAGCTGATTGGTTAGAGCAAGTGGGTCACAGTAGTTGATTGGCTGGAGCAAGTGGATCACGGTAGCTGATTGGTTAGAGCAAGTGGGTCACGGTAGCTGATTGGCTGGAGCAAGTGGATCACGGTAGCTGATTGGTTAGAGCAAGTGGGTCACGGTATCTGATTGGTTAGAGCAAGTGGGTCACGGTAGCTGATTGGTTAGAGCAAGTGGGTCACGGTAGCTGATTGGTTAGAGCAAGTGGGTCACAGTATCTGATTGGTTAGAGCAAGTGGGTCATGGTATCTGATTGGTTAGAGCAAGTGGGTCACTGTATCCGGTTAGAGCAAGTGGGTCATGGTATCTGATTGGTTAGAGCAAGTGGGTCACTGTATCCGGTTAGAGCAAGTAGGTCACGGTAGCTGATTGGTTAGAGCAAGTGGGTCACGGTAGCTGGTTGGCTGGAGCAAGTGGATCACGGTAGCTGATTGGTTAGAGCAAGTGGGTCACGGTATCTGATTGGTTAGAGCAAGTGGGTCACGGTAGCTGATTGGTTAGAGCAAGTGGGTCACAGTATCTGATTGGTTAGAGCAAGTGGGTCATGGTATCTGATTGGTTAGAGCAAGTGGGTCACAGTATCTGATTGGTTAGAGCAAGTGGGTCATGGTATCTGATTGGTTAGAGCAAGTGGGTCACTGTATCCGGTTAGAGCAAGTGGGTCATGGTATCTGATTGGTTAGAGCAAGTGGGTCACTGTATCCGGTTAGAGCAAGTAGGTCACGGTAGCTGATTGGTTAGAGCAAGTGGGTCACGGTAGCTGGTTGATTAGTGTGTTTGCCTTGTAACTTGGAGAGTAGGGGAATCGATCCTCTCTGAGACGGTTGCTGTGTAGGGAACTTGAGCAACAATTCCAAAGCATAATAATTATGATAGTAACATCGTTCATTTGTCCATTCATTCATTCGTTCATTCATTGAGAGCATTTATGTAGCACCTATTCTGATTACCACTTTGCCACAGCTGCAGTTCAGCCTAACAGACCAACTGTACTGTTCTGATATTTTAATGCCAATGAATGATGCAATAACTAATGCAGTTTAGCCATAGCTGAATCAACTTTTTTGAAGGTCCTGTAGTAAGGAAGAAATTGGCTAGCTCTGATAGAAATATGAATAATCATGATAATATATTTATATAGACAATGTAATATAATTATTTGTATAAACATCTTGTATTGTATTGCATTCAAACATAAATTTTTATAAAGCTCCTCTGATCTGGTGAATCGTTCCCAGGCGTCCCAATGTTCAATGTAACGAGAGAAGATCTATGTTATGAGAAAAGAAAATGACCAGGAAGGATTACAAGCTCGAATTTAAGATCAGTAGTCCAAAGAGAGGCGCCAATTGATGTAAATGAACGGGACTGAGCCATTGCCGTTCTAGTAGGAGGAACTAGAAGATAAATCTGTTTGAAGAGCGAGTGGACAAAGAGGCCGGAGGATTTTACACCGTAACTCGACTTGGACCACCATGCACTACTCTTACGGACAACCCTTTTGATTCAAACGCAGCACTCGTGAATAAGCTGGTGCCCCACGCTTGGATTTTGAGTGGCGCTTTAGAAATTTGAAGATTACGATTGCGATATGTAATTATTACGTCAGCTATTTATTGGTAATAGAATAGGACTGTAGAAAGTTGAGTTATTGAAGGTTTGGTTAGTGTGTAGATTGTTTCAAGCTTGTGGATTGATACAATTGTTGAACTGTGTTATGGATAATTATGGTTGCATTTCATTCTGCAGGACCTCCAACACGATCCATCGCTCTTCACCGGCGTTCCAGAACCAATACGGGAACAGGGTATTCCAGAGGTAACTATATTATCGGTTTTAGTCATGGCTTGAATAACTCTATGCTGTAATTACTAATTAGCAACTTGACTATACTAATAGTTTCTTTTTTATTATAATTATAGGTCTGTGGTTCCCAACCTTTTTTGACTGTTGGGTCACTTTTTCTAAGTTGGAGGACACGAAGGCCACTTTTTCTAAGTTGAAGGACATTAGGGGGCCACAAGCCTAAAATTTAATTAACTAAAGGCGAATAAAATCGTTATAATTGAATCAAAATAGAATGTTTGATGCGATTTATTAACGTCCAAATAAAATAATTTGTTTTGGAAAAGAATTATACATTCTATCATGTCCAAATTGTCAATTTTTACGTATATTTTCTTAATTCATTGAGATGCTGCTGGCCATTTTTGTAGGCCAGGCGGGCCACTTTTGGCCCACGGGCCACAGGTTGGGAACCACTGATATAGGTAGTAGTGGGGACATGGTTGGACATTAGTTTAATAGGCACAAGACTTGTAGTCCTCTAGTTTATAGTGTAGGTCTAATACTTATCAATGTATCATAATATGCATTTTGTAGATATAGATGCATAATATTTAGACATCCATTCTTTCATGCATTCATAGATGCATACAGATATGCATATTTAATACATGTATATATATATATATATATAAAATGTATTGTGTATATTAATATGTTTATATCCAAAATTAATACTCATTCTTTCATCAATGGGACTAAATTGTACTTCATGCATACATTATTACATGTAGACATGTACTCGTCCATACATACTTGCACACAGACACAGGCTTTGAACGGCGCAATAGAAATTACTAATCACATTACATTAGATTACATGCATGCTTAGTTGCACACAAACAAATCTAAATTCGTTTTAGATATGTCTACACACACACACACACACACACACACACACACACACACACACACACACACACACACACACACACACACACACACACATCTACTCAGAACCAAAGATTTTAACAGGGAGGAAGATGGCGCCACTAAGGGATATTGGCTGGGAGCAGCACGAAAGAGGTCACGTGATGCATGCTGGTCTATCCAGAAGAAAAGAATAGTAATATCTGGGACTAATATCGATAAGATATGAAACCTTAACCTGTCGTTCAATCAGAAATCATCTTTCCAATGCGTCACGGACTGTGCACGTCGCATCTATCCTGGTACTGAGCGTATAATTTTGAACTGAATTGCATTGTTTCAACGGCTTTTGTCATCATCCATATAATTTCGTACCCAATGACGGTATAATCGCCCAGAATGTAATTTTACCACGGCGGCGGTTCTTGCCGTTTTCTCTGGATAGACCAGAATAAACCATGCGACCTCTTTTTGGCAGTTTTGTCATTGGTTACCATTCTTGTTATGTATGTATAATATATAGCGCCTTAACAAGAATCTCACGAAGGCGCTTAACGTAGCTACCCAACGGATCTAAACAGATGCAGATCTTCCTCTGTTAAAATCTTTGCTCAGAACAGGCACGCCTCCGTCTGTTCACTGTTCAGTAACCAATTCTGTGTTTCTGTTCCTTTCTCTCGTTTAGTTCCTTCGTCAGCTGTCGCACCAAGGTCACGAATTGAAGCGCCAAAAGCAGTTGCAGCAATCTAGGGAGACAGTTTTAGTAGGCGACCGGTATTACCATACAGTTGGTAATAACGCTGCCAAACAGCTGCTCCAGTCGTCTCCGATGATCCGCCGAACACTCATCGAATCCGGAAACACTCAGCTCACCCACCGCGTTTTGCGTGTTCGAATGAGCACAGGCAATACGCTCGATGATAGTCCACAATCGCCAGTCTCCGATCCGCATAACGGGGAGGTCGTCATGATCGGAATGCAACGTGGTCACGCGCCGCGTAAAATCGCACGAAAAGAGAGATTGTCGGCCGCCATGTCTTTGGATAGTTATACGACCCCGGTAGCTGGAAGGTGTGTTGCTTGATCTGTAATCTGTGATTGTAACCTGTAATTGTAGTTATGAATTTATATAGCGCCAATTCAATAAAAACTCTCTGAGGTGCTTCCGACCTGGCGGCACGAAACCACGATGAAAGAGAATGGTTTTTAAACGCTTGTGAACAAGGGGCAAAGATAGACCAGGTGGTTCGTTATGGAAACTGCTATAGGTAACTTGGTATGGAGGCTGTTCATCAATGGACTGTTCATCAAAGGATTGTTCATCAAGAAACGAGCGTACTTGCACGATCGAAGAGAATGGTTTTCAAACGCTTGCGGAAAAGGGTTAAAGATAAACAAAGAAGTTCGTTACAGAGACTGCTATAGGTAACTTATTCCAGAACGATGGACCTCCCACAGTGTTGCTCTTTCTTATGAAGCACTGTGGAAGTTCGAGCCATAGGGACAGCCAATCTGTGTTTGCTATTTGTCATTTAAATCTAACATAGTAATCTGTCAACATAATTATGAGAAATAAATGTACTTATAAATTTTATGTCAGCATGAGGACCTGTTTACAATTTAAATTTCAAAATAATTTCTATATATTGAATTTCTTAATGAGCCAAAGCTATAAGAAATAAATTAATTGTTGTGGATTAACGTTAATCTACAGGTTTATTGTTTACCATTAAGTTGTATTATTTGACTATTTAACAAAATTAATTCCGTGAGCAAAGTTTTTTATTTTAAATGCACTGTAAGATGTAACAAAGTCGCATTGTTTCGTATTCCGTTTTTTGTCTTTTTTGGGGTGGGTTTTTGGTGGAAAAAGATGTTTTTTATCTTCATTTTTCGTCATTTTTAACGTCTAACGATAACCGGTCTTTCTCTCGTCTAAAAACTTGCCTTTTTTCTCGGAGTTAAACGCACTGGGAGCGCTTCTGAAAGGCTCTTGCTGCGAGAAGCGCTTTATAAATGGTCAGGTAAGATAAGATAAGATTGGTTCTGGACACTTAATATAATTACGTATTACACATTATGATTATTTTTATGATTCTACTCGCTTGGATTGTTCTTATTTGATGTTACCACACTGAGTTTGCAGGCGGTTCTATTTACTTACTTACATACTTACTTACTTTCTTACTTTTTGTTATGCGTAGGTTCAAAGTGAATACGATACCGGAATCATCCCGGATCCTGGAGGGAACAGATGCTTTGAACGATAATGACAGATTGCCTTCATCTGCTTAGATAACTGCCAAATGCCATCCTTCTCCCTCCCCCCATTCTTAGGCTCAGTTCGTGTTGATGGGAACAAACGACAAAGTTCTTATTGTTCGTGCCAATAAATGCATTATTGTCTACTGGAGTGAACGCGGTTTATTTGGGATGTGCTGTTTTGGACTCGTTTGAATGTTCCGTTTATATATGAACAGTGGCGTAGCCAGGAATTTTTGATGGGGGAGTTTTATGGCCAGAAACCCTGATTTTTGCTATTTTTTCTTACTTAAATGAAAAAATAACCTTAAAAAACCTTTTTCCGGAGCCAATGGGGGGGTTTTAACCCCTGAAACCCCCCCTTGCCTACGCCACTGTATATGAAGTGAAATACTGTTTATAGATATTGTGATGCGCTTTTTTCGTTAATTATATTTTTCTGTCTGTAAGAAATGCTCTGTGTTGGGAATTACTATTGTGCTGTGAATGGACGATGTTAGGAATTGAAAACATTACAGGAATTAAATAACTGTTTATGTTGCGACAACTTTATACTACGCAAAAACTGTTTGATGTGATAAGAACTTTATAGGAATAAGGACAGTGTATGGACAACTTTATGCTAATGAAACTGTATGCGAAAATATATCTTTATAGGAATAATACTGTATAGGATAGAAATTGTATACAAATTGCATTATCGACTTTATAGGAATAAAAACTGCTTAGGCAAACAGCCATTGTGTGAAAGAGATGCACGTGTGTTTATAATAAACGCTGTTGTGTTTATAAACACCAACTTTATAGGAATACAGACTGGTTAGGCAAACAACCATAGTGTGAAAGAGATGCACATGTGTTTATAATAAACACTGTTTTGTTTATAAACACTTGTTTTGTTTATAGGAATGTTGTCTATGGGAAGAACTTCTTTTAATGTTGATAGACACATTGTTTATTAAGTCCTATTTAGTATTCATTCTGAGATACCCCAAGCATGACATGAAGCTTGGTTGGCATTTGCAGTTTAGCGTCACTGTGTGGTAGCACGACCATTAGCGACGCCCTCCTCCTTTCTCCAGGCTTGGGACTGGCGCTGGCAGAGAGCGACCAGTGGCGGAGTTTGACATGAAGGGATGAGGGATCACTTCCCTCCCAAAGGTCCACTCAACCTTCCGTTCGGCAGACGGCGATGATAAAATGAACGGTAGAAAACGTGATGGGCGCCTAGCATGGCTGCCGATCAGTTATAAATTCGGATCCTATAATAACTTCTGATCATCTGTTCATGCTGCGAATTGCAATCATATACTGTGATGCATAGTTGTAAAAAACGTTTTTTATTCCTTCCTAAAAAACATCGTTTTTTGTTTTTTTTATTTTTCGCATCGTTTTTTATCGTTTTTTAAATTTTTTATGTCACTTTATTTATTTATTTACTGTCCATTATTATTTTCCCTAATTTAACTTTTGTCTGATATTCCATGCGTTTTTACCGTAATCTCATGGATTTACCAATTAATTTTGGCCTATTAATAAAGTCGTGTTATTTGCACATTAAAATAAAATTGCATAAGCAAGGTTTTTAAGCTTAAAATGAGGTTTCAGATGTAACAAAGGCAAATTATTTTCCGTTTCCGTTTTTTGTCGTTTTTTCATTTTTCGAAAAAAACGACGTTTTTTCCGTTTTTTTATTTTATTTTCATCGTTTTTTACATCTATACTGTGGTGCACATTTTGAAATTAAGAAGATGATAATATTGTTGGTCCATCAACGTGGAATCACCTTCCTTCTGGAATTCATTAGCAGGATTCTCGTTGGCAATTCACCGGCATCTCTCCGCTGCTGGATGACCTTTCTCAGTTCATGGACCGGTCACGTGATCGGTGTTCCGACTGCTCAACCAATCAGCGGCGTTCCCAGTTCTCACTGAAATCAGTTTAAGCACCTGAATCAGCCTTCTATTCGGTAGATGGCGATGATAAAATGAGTAATAGGACGTGATGAACGCCTTTGTAGCCTACCAGCAACGAAGATTTGTAATGGCGATCTGGTCTACGGAAACAGGTTTCTTGCAACTATTCAGGAGTCATAATTATTAATTAAGTCACTCGTGTAGTTTGCTTCTATTCATGAGGCCATAAGTAGCTGCTTAAATAAAAAAATATATTCATTCATTCATTCAAGAATTTATATAGCGCTTCTTCAAGAGGACTACTCAGAAGCGCTCCCTAGCACGGCAAAAACCTTTTTTGCCGTGCTAGAGTCGGGAAGTATAGACGTAGCTCTTGTGCACGGGAGCCCATTCCAGACAAGGGCCGATGACAAAATATATATATATATATAATATATATATATATATATTGTTTTATGTTGTATTTAAGCATAAAGCGCCTCTAGTAGGGTGAACCGTTCGGAGGCGCTCCCAGTGCGCAAGTCCCGCGAGAAGAAGCAGGTTTTGAGAAGAGAGAAAGCAGAGGACAGACTGCATGATAGACAGAAGTGTACATGTAGAGCGAACAGAAGGAGAAAGCATTTATTATAAATAATAACAACACATAGGCCTACCTTGATATTTTAATAGGAATCTTAGTATGGAAGTAATTGTGAAAACACATACTTTGATATTTTAAATTAATAGGAATCTTGATATGGAAGTAATTGTAACAACACATAATTTAATATTTTAATAGGAATCTTAGTATGGAAGTAATTAATTGGATACATTTAGTAGTAACAATCATAACTGGGGAATTATGAATTAGATATTTCAGTAAGAATCTTAAAGTAAGAAGAATAATATTAACTATAGATATTTAGAGACATAATTAAGAACATCGCTAACTCTAGTAGTCTAGCTAAATCACCTTGATTAAATAGTATCTCTTATATAATTATATAGAGCTGTAATAATATGCCAAACAATTTTTCGACGGCAACGACCTCTGTTGTCACAAACTGTCGTTAAACCATGGATCCATCCATCCTCAAATGGCTAACACGGCCACTATTCACAGCATTGCCAGTCCAAAGCGTCTCGAAAGTGAGGAGAGCGACGCCAGTGATCATTGTTTTCACACAGTGCACACATGCCGTTAAACTGAAAGTATACATAGCCTTACATGCAGCCTACATTCCTCAAATGGCTATCCTATCCCGATTCTAATCAAGTACTTTAATTAAATGGAAGCTGCCTCGGCCATTATTCGCACTGAGGTTAATAATAATAATAATAATAATAATTTGTCTTTAATTAAACGCCTGCAAATTAACGCACTGCGCTTTACATGTATAAGTTATGCAGTAATCTCAATTAACATAAAACTTAACCTCTAACCGAACAGACAACACGCAAATGCATTGCACGGCGCTAATAGCAGCCTATTGGCCTATATCACAGAATAGATAAAGCGTAGCTACGCTTTATCTATTCTGTGCCTATATACAAAGCATGTCCGCCCAACTGGGGGCTAGAACTCGTTAGCTATCGCTCTCCATGCCAGCGTGTTAACCAATGCGCTACGGCTCCCAGCAGTAACAATCCAGTCAACTGATTAGAACGTTCAGCTTGTAGTACTGTTATTATGGGTTCGATCCTAAATCTCCTCTGAGGCTGAGACGGTTCCAGTGTAGGGACTACGGACCATGAGCGATAAGTCCTTCACTCACAGTTGCTCAGCGCCATCGATTGAAACCCAGCCACCAGATTGTACGGTAGCAATTAATAAGGGAGCAATGATAAAACAAGAAAAACAGCAATAGCCTAATGATATTAGTGTTTCGTTTGTTCAACAATCCGGTTAACAGACCGCAACCGGTTACACTTTGCATTGTACTATTCAGGGCTTTTTTAACGTGCAGTTGTACACAAAATGTGCAGTTCTAAACGGATTTGTGCAGTTGTAGAAGCACTTCTCTCACAAGTTCTGTGCAGTTAAAACTAGCAAAAAGGTCATTGTCATCCGATTGGAAGTAATTTACCATGGACGATGGGAAGAAAAAGAAGGGGTTGTGCAGTTCTAAAAATTCCTTAAAAACAGCCCTGGTACTATTATGCATTTGAAACAATTAACAAGAAGTGAGATTACAGAATACATAAATCTTAACTACTAACAGAGCAGACAGCTTCAATGATCGGCGACTCTAGCAGCATACAAAGCATGTCCAAACTTTACATACGGGGACGCGAAATCGTTACCAATTGCTCTTTACTCCAGCGTGTTATTCATTGTACCGGGCGCGGTCGTGTAGTGGTGGCGTCGTTACCTTGAAGCAGAAGGTTCGAGGTTCGAATCCACCTCAAGTCGCCGCGTATACGGACCTTGGGCAAGTCCTTAACTCGCAGTTGCTCAGCGCTTCGGCGTGAAACTCCGAAGCAGTGTCCGCTCTGCAGTCGGGAGCGCCTCTGAGTAGTGAGCTTGAAGGGGCGCTATAACAACTTAACAAGTGCACAAACAAACAAACAAACAATACACAAAAGAAATAATTAGACCGGTTAATGATGGAGGTGTGCTGCTGCAATCGTTTGATTGATTGAGACATCGGGTTAAAATCCAGGACAGAATTTTTGGGGGTTTCTTCTCCTGGCAGACAGACAGACAGACAGACAGACGAACGGACGGACGGACGGACAGACAGGTAGACACAAGACAGACAGACAGACAGACAGACATTCAGACAGACAGATAGACACACGGATAGACATAGGGATAGACAGACAGACAAACAGACAGCTAGACGCACAGACATACAGACGACACAGACATACAAACAGACATACACAAAACAGACAGAAGTCTAGCTGTCACTGTCAGATAGACAAACATAAAGACAGAGAGACACAGACAGATAAACAGACAGCTAGACGCTCAGATAGACAGACAGGCGACACACAGACAGATAGAGAGACACACAGACAGACATTATAGAGAGACACACAGATAGACACAGACATATAGAGAGACATACAAACAGACAGACACACACAGACCGATACACACACAGACAGACAGATAGACACACAGATAGACACATAGACAGACACACAGACCGAAAAACAGACACAGACAGAAGAGAGATATAAAATTGATAGACAGACACACCTATGAACAAAAAAAGACGGGCAGAGAGACAGACAAACAGACGGTCAGACGAAAAAAACCAGACAGACAACCATAGACGGGCAGACAAACAAACAGGCGGATGGATAAGAGGCTGAATAGAGTCAGATTCAGACGGACGGAAAAATACAGACACGCAAACAGTCAGTGCTAGCTAGACGAACGTAGAAGCGATTCAACTGACCTCAGTGACCTGAATGAACTCATTGGCAATTCTGTTTGAACCCGTCGAACTGAACGTCATAGAGGTCAAAGGTCAGCCATTACGACCTCTCGAGGGTCATAGACATGCGAGCTGCAACAAATAATGACGTCATCATCATTCTTCCTAAAGATACAAAATCAAATACATCAGGCGTCCTAGAACATTACGCTACATCATCATCATCGTCGTCGTCATCATCATCATCTTCGTCGTCGTCGTCATCATCATCGTCGTTGTCATCGTCGTCATCATCGTCATCATCATAATCGTCGTCGTCGTCATCATAATCTCATCATCAACATGGCCGTCGTCGTCGTCATCATCATCATCATCGTCGTCGTCACCGTCACCATCATCATCATCATCATCATCATCATCGTCATCATCATCATCATCATCGCCGTCATCATCATCATATCATCATCATCATCATCGTCGTCATCGTCGTCACCAACAACATCATCTCATCGTCGTCGTCGTCGTCATCATCATCAGCGTCGTCGTCATCATCATCATCATCGTCGTCATCGTCGTCATCAACATCATCATCTCATCATCGTCGTCGTCTTCGTCATCATCATCATCATCATCGTCATCGTCATCATCATCATCATCATCGTCGTCATAATCATCATCATCATCGTCGTCGTCACGGTCACAATCACCATCATCACCATCATCATCATCATCGTCGTCGTCACCAACATCATCACCTCATCATCGTCGTCGTCATCATCATCAGCGTCGTCGTCATAATCATCATCATCGTCGTCGTCTTCGTCATCATCATCATCATCATCATCGTCACCGTCATCGTCATCAACGTCGTCGTCGTCATCATCATCATCATCATCATCATCATCATCGTCACCGTCATCGTCATCAACGTCGTCGTCGTCATCATCATCATCATCATCATCATCATCATCATCATCATCATTATCATTATCATAATTATTAGTCATGGCATTTTAAATAGCGCCTCCTCAAGGAAGACTACCCAGAAGTGCTCACGACCCAACCACGGCTAAAAAACAGTTCTTTGACTAATATGGAACAAAACAGATCCAGTGGTATAGTGAAAGCCATGCGTTGAAACAAAATACGTCTCGCTTGAAAAGGCACGCGCTGTTTCCAAATCGAAATGAAGGTCATTTAGCGTTCACGGAGACCATGGCTTAGACCAGAGTTCTGAACCTATTGCGCTATAAAATTGTGTGTGCCGGTGTCACGAAATAGAGTATCCCCCGTATTAATTGTATCCCCCAAATTAAAAAAAGTCGAAAAAACCGCTTCCGCGTGTTTTTTTTGAAAATTAATTTTCATCTGCTTTGTTTTGAACAATGACACTAACAGGTATGTTTATACTAGATAATTTGATTTGCCCTGTTTTAGAGCACTTAAAACATTTAAAACACTTAAGAACACTAAGAGTCACTAAATAAATTCGATTGGTCTTTATCTGAGCATTGCTTAGGACACTTAAAACAATTAGAGTCACTTTAAATTTTGATTACAGCATACATTTTTTTTATTACGCGCATTTTTCAAAAGAGGGGATAGAATGGTTTATCCCCTCGGATAGTATAGACCGGTTAATTCCATCCGGGGGGGGATAGATTAATTCATCCCCCCGGATGGCTTTCAGGGGGGATACTCGGTTTCGTGTCGCCGGACCGTGGCTGCCAGAATAGGCGAAAAACTTTAAAACGAGCTGAGCCGAGCGCACCTAATAATTTTGGTGCCGATCAATTATAAAGCATCGTGTAGGCCATTCATAACATCATCATCTAGATTCTAGACATTACACTAATTCCATAAAACAGTTAAAAATTATCAGTAAATTTGTGGCATTTGCTTTTGAGCTTATTATTGCGGCCCTCGGCTTCAAGAATATTGCTTCTGCGGCCCACGGGGCCAAAAAGGTTGGACAGCACTGTCTTACAGGATAGCTGCACCGCGGTCTGGCGGTCCCTTCATTTCACAACGCTGAAATCTAATTTGCATTGCGGTATTTGAACTGGAGCGCCTCTGTGTAGGTTTGTTGACGTAGCACTAAACAATTTTTTAAACGAACGAACGAATGAATGAATGAATGAACGAATGAATGAATGAACGAATGAATGAATGAATGAATGAATGAATGAATGAATGAATGAATGAAGGACGTGACAAAGAACAAATAAAGGCGCATGATCTTCGAGAACTCTGTTGTTCCACCTTGGGAGTTCAGCGTCGATCCACCCTTCGATCGGCGAACCAAGCTGCGCTAGTTCCTCGCTCACGGACTGCTATCCGACAGCGTCGTTCATTCTCTGTTGCAGGTCCAACAACTTGGAATGTCCTCTCTGTTACACTGCGCTTAATTCCCAGGGGTCACTCCGCTCTGTTCCTTAAGAACCTAAAAACTGTATTATTTAGCCGTGTTTTGACCGGGAGCGCTTCTGAGTAGCCTACCTTGAAGAAACGCTATATAAATTTCTGAAATAAATAAATAAATAAATAAATCTATATACTCTTATAAATACGTGCGTAACTATTTATAAATAGCCATCAAAGTCAGAATGTGAGAAAATACAATTCGCTTGAATATCATAATATTAATAAGAACAAGAGCTGCAAAAATAATTACCAATTAGTCCTATACCAGTAATATCATTTATTCGTACCCGTCGACGCCAATTATCTGGCTTCAGGCATTGATAATAAATTTAGCGACAGATCAATGAACTAATTATGACGTCACTCTCCGTTAATGGTGACTCTCGCTTCATATGACGCCGCTGTTGCGTTCTGGTAGGAACATTTTTGGAAATTTTTCGGTTAAAATCGAATAAATATTGCCTTAAAATATCAAATCAACAGATTATCATCCACGTTGTCGTTGCATTAAATTGTCGTCGTCATCATCGTCGCCTTTTTTGGCGCTATAGAAGCCAAATTAGATCGAATTTGTTTAAATATTGACGCAGAAACATTCACAAAACATCGTTCGTTGTTCGATCATCGTGAACGGCGCCAACGAAATTAAATAACTAGATTAGTTTGGCCACCCTTCGGTTTTACCTTATAACATTGTATTAAGTGAATTGTTTTGGCAAACTTATTGTATTCTGTCCCGAATACTATAATAATGTGCCAATTGTTTTTTGTCCATTGCAGCGTTCTCGCTTTTTTTTATTTGTTTAGGTCGTTCAAGATTTCGACCAGCAATGTCGAATATCTAATATGCTTCTTCATTCATATTCGTTCATGTTTCGTATAATTTAATTAGAAAGCTCTAACTAATTAAATGACTGTGTCTATCTGTCTGCGCGTCTGTCTGCGTGTCTATCTGTCTGTCTGCGTCTGCCTTGGCTGTCTATCTGTACGTCTGTCGGTCTGTGTGTCTGTCTGTGTTTTCGACCGATTTGCTTGACCTTGTGATAAACGGCACTGAAGAAGTTCTACAATTATCTCAGCTGATTTTCGGGTGTTCTTTACAATAAGGACATCATTTGATGTTTTCGTTGCAGAGGTCTTCCGGTCTTTCGTCCGCTGCGTGTGCTCTCGTCGTACGTGTGTCTCTCGTGCGTGTGTCGTCGCTCGTGTCGGGTGAGCGACAATCTTTTAGTCGTACTAGCTCTGAATGCTACAACACGTCTGTCTGTTTGCTGTCTGCTTGTCTGTCTTGTCCCATGTGAGTCTCTCTGTTATGCCTACACACGCCTATGAGTTTGTCTCTCTTTTTGTCTGTCTGCTTTTTTGAAAGCTATAATAAGTGTGTCTGCCTGCCTGTCTGTCTGTCTGGTCATTTCGACCGATGTCCTTGACCTTGTGATAAGCAGTACCGAAGAAATTCTAAGATTATCTCAGCTGATTTTTTAAAGACTTGATTCCATGTTTGCGTTGCAGGTTTTTTTCAGGGTTGCTTCTTCTGTCTTATTAGCTTTGAATGCTGCAGCATAGTTGCCTGTCTGGTTGTCTGTCTGTCTGTCTGTCTGTCTGTGTGTCTGTATGTTTTACATTCGGTAAATTGAGCAGCCTGCCATCCGTCTGTATACTAATTAGCAACTCCTATTGCTCCGGTGTACAGTACAATGCACACCAGACCATAATTAGGACAGCATTAATAAAGATCTGCCATGATTGTAACTTGGTCTCCACTCTTCCTGGCCGCTCTGCCCTTCGCTCGGCTGCAAATGGCCTTCTAGTTGTCCCGCGCATGCGTGGAGCTACGGCCCAGTCCAGAAGCATCGCATATGTTGGCCCTACTTGTTGGAACCGCCTTCCTCACAAGCTACGTTCTGAGCTTCTTGGCCTTTCTCTTCCCCTGTTTCGTAAACGCCTGAAGACTATACTATTTGTTAGCGGGAGCACTAGCTTGGGTCGGGAGCGCCACTGAATCTGTGAGCGGCGCTATATAAATGTTCAATTACAATTACAATGAGAAGAGGGCCTTCTTAAGTTGAAGACGAAATGACATTAGCCTAATTGTACAACCAAAGGCCACATAGGCCTAGTTTCAATTTAACGACACTGTGTAATAATCTAGATCATTAGCGACGCCCTCCTCCTTTATCCAGGCTTGGGACTGGCAATGGCAGTGGCGGAGGTACAAGAGAACAGCATATATAACGGGGTCGTCGTCGTCATCATCATCATCATCATCATCATCATCATCATCATCATCATCATCATCATCATCATCCATTGTCATTATCACCAAATGTTTCATCTTCATCATACAGTAAGGACAAAGTAGAACCATAGATGTAAAAAAAACGATGGAAACGGAATAAAAAACGTGTTTTTTTCGAAAAAAACGATTAAAAAACGATTAAAAAACGGAAACGGTAAATAATTTGACTTTGCTACATCTAAAACCGCATTTTAACCTTGAAAACATTGATTAGGAACCTACTACACGCAGGCTATCTCTTAAATGATTATGTTAAACGATGAAATAATTACTTTAGTTAGCTGAATCCTTGAGAGTTGGCGGAAAACAAGGAATATAAAAAAAAATTAAAATTAAGGAAAATAATAACAGAAAGTAAATGAATAAATCAAGTTAAGGAAAAAATTTTAAAAAAACGATATAAAGCGATGGGAAAAATAAAAAAACGAAAAAAACGACATTTTTGGGAGAGAATAAAAACCGGAAAAAAACGTTTTTTACAACTATGAGTAGAACTTAGACAATCAGGAAGATCGACAGACAGGCAGACTGACAGAAGGACAACACACGAATAGAAAGACAGACAAAGGGACGAACTTTCCGAAGCTGGTTCATTTCAGATATCAAAATCTTGGTCTATATAAGCGTTTCCCAAAGTGGGTTCCGCTGAACGCAAGGGTTCTGCGGGACGAGCGCAGCGGTTCCGCGAAAAGATGTAAATAATCTAAATTTTAGTAAAAATGCACTGAAAGTTTGAAACTGCATGTCAATCGTCTTTTGTGTTTTGTCCTCGCTCATTGAGTGGCAATCCGAACTTTCATTGTCCATTAGAAATCCAGTTACAATTTATAGACATCGATTACTGCTGAGACATAGACCTTCGTGGGTTAGAGCTGTAAATCTGAACAAAGGTGCAGCCATCTTTGTTATCGTTATCCCGACAAAGCTATAATCTGAGCACTATATTAGATCGAAGTCTAAACACAACAGCTTAAAGAGTAGGCCTACCGCCAAGACAGATAATCGTACAGCAGTTGCAACAAATTATAATTTTATTTGTTGGTGTAAAAATTTACCAAAGTTTAGCAACGGTCTCGTAAGCTTAGGTTCTAGGCCACTCCTGTTAATTTAAATGATGCAGCTGACAATAAGAATCCAGCTTTCAAGTGTCAAGCCTATTTTAGACAAAGAAATGCATAAGAAGAAGAAAAGGGCTGTTCGAATACTCGATTTCTGAACTTCATGTGTGCTATAGTCTCAGCATTGTGATTCACTATAGTCGTGGTTTTCGAAACAGTTTAGCTTAATTTTTCATATAAGAGAAATAAGCTTTCTACAATAGTGTATTGGTAGGCCTATGTAGCCTGTATTAGTATGCTTCCTATGCTCTATGCAATGTATGCATGCTTCAGTGCGTACGTTGGGATTGGAGACAGTTGGGGTTCCGTAAGAAAATATTAGGACACAAACGGTTCCGTGGCCCAAAAAGTTTGGGAAACGCTGGTCTATATAATATTATAGCATGGTCAATAAAATGGATTAAATAATGGACTACAATACACCAATCGCTCACTGCAACACCCAGCTAGTCATACACCCAAACACCTCATGCATACGGTTATTATGATCGCTCGTTTTATCATAACTATAATATGGCTCTTCGGATACTATGGTGACCATTGTGTCGCTGAAGATACCGTATTATATGGGGTGTTTTGGTGTGTGAGTCATTGTTCAGTATTCACCCAGTGCAAAAAAGCTGGTCAACAGAGCGATTATACGATAACTGCATTGAACAGTGGTCTATTCGCGCCGTTCGTCTATATATTCTTAATCGCATGTTACATTGTCGTTGTGATTATCATTGTTATTATCATCATCATCCATCGTCGTCGTCATCATCATCATCATCATCCATCGTCGTCATCATCATCATCATCATCATCATCATCATCAGCGGCGCCCCCAGGATTTTTTTCTTGTACGCACAGCCAAGGGCGGATACAGAAATTTCTTAGTAATCAGCCTCGAATTTCCCAAAAACATACCTTTTCCCATCCGCCGAAAAAACTGATGACCTTTTTTTAGTCATCAGCCATTATTTTAGTCTTTCAGCGCTGTACGCACTTGCGTATGTGCGTACGTCTGCGGGCGCCGCTGATCATCATCATCATCATCATCATCATCGTCATAATAATAATAATAATAAGGAAATAGCAACACACAAAGAATCATTTCCTTGATTTAATTAAGAGTTGTGCTTTGCGCGGGCGTGTACTCGTCCTCTTCGGTATGTATGTCTCTGAGTTTGTATGTGTAATTGTCCATGTGTTTGCCTTTCTCTGTCATCATCAAGTCTATCTACCTGTCTGTCTGTCTGTCTGCTGGTCTGTCTGTGCGTCCAAATTTCGCCTGAATTCGAGGACTAAGCTATTACTAACCGCGTAGTAGTAGTAGCAGCAGCACGATGACTATGATAACGATGCTGATGCTGCTGCTGATGACGATGATGATGACGATGATGAAGATCATGTTGATGACGATGATAATGACGAATAACTGAAAAGAACAAGCAGATAAAGAAAATCTATGTTTAGCAATGGATGAGGCATTCATCACGTCCTCGTCGTCGTCGTCATCATCATCATCATCATCATCAACGTCATCATCATCATCATCATCATCGTCGTCGCCATCGTCATCATTTTTCATTGTCAACATCATTGATACACTTCAGTTACATCGTAGATATTTTTTTTACTACTGTTATAATTATGTGGGCAGGCCTGAATCAAATTTATATGAAGATCATATTTATTTCAACAGGTTTTTCTGTTCGGTTCCTGCTCGTCTGTCGTCTCGTGCCATTCCTGTCCTTTCGCTCCGCTTCTCGTCGACTTGAAGGTTCGTTTACGACTTCGTCGCATCTCTGAAAATGTTGCTGTCTCTATGGCTCTATGGCTTTGTATTTGTCTGCCTGCCCGTCCTTTTTCTGTCTGTCCATTGGTCTGCATCAAAATTGAAGGCAGAGATACATCATGTAGATGCTGCAAACGTACTTGATGTGTCACGGTGATGATGATGATGACGACGACGATGATAGCGATAATAATGGGAGTGCTGCTGATGATGGTGACCATGATGATGACAACGACGAAGATGATGGGGTTGATGATGAAAATGAGTAGCTGCGAAAATTAAAAGACCAAACATGCGGTGTAATATTTTAATTATTAAAGGCATTTAATCACGAGTATCTAACACGACTACTTTGACAAACAGAAGAACGGATGCACAGACAAAGAGAAGGACGGATAGGCAGACAAAGACGGATGGACGGAGACAGACAGACAAAGAGAAGGACGGATGGACGGAGACAGACAGAAGGACGATCAGACAGACAAAGAGAAGGACGGATGGACAAAGACAGATAGAAGGACGATCAGACATACAAACAGAAGGACGGATGGACAAAGACAGATAGAAGGACGATCAGACAGACAAAGAGAAGGACGGATGGACAAAGACAGACAGAAGGACGGTCAGACAGACAAAGAGAAGGACGGATGGACAAAGACAGGCAGAAGGACGATCAGACAAACAAAGAGAAGGACGGATGGACAAAGACAGACAGAAGGACGATCAGACAGACAAACAGAAAGACGGATGGACAAAGACAGACAGAAGGACGATCAGACAGACAAAGAGAAGGACGGATGGACAAAGACAGATAGAAGGACGATCAGACAGACAAAGAGAAGGACGGATGGACAAAGACAGACAGAAGGATGGTCAGACAGACAAAGAGAAGGACGGATGGACAAAGACAGACAGAAGGACGATCAGACAGACAAACAGAAAGACGGATGGACAAAGACAGACAGAAGGACGATCAGACAGACAAAGAGAAGGACGGATGGACAAAGACAGATAGAAGGACGATCAGACAGACAAAGAGAAGGACGGATGGACAAAGACAGACAGAAGGATGGTCAGACAGACAAAGAGAAGGACGGATGGACAAAGACAGACAGAAGGACGATCAGACAAACAAAGAGAAGGACGGATGGACAAAGACAGACAGAAGGACGATCAGACAGACAAACAGAAAGACGGATGGACAAAGACAGACAGAAGGACGATCAGACAGACAAAGAGAAGGACGGATGGACAAAGACAGATAGAAGGACGATCAGACATACAAACAGAAGGACGGATGGACAAAGACAGATAGAAGGACGATCAGACAGACAAAGAGAAGGACGGATGGACAAAGACAGACAGAAGGATGGTCAGACAGACAAAGAGAAGGACGGATGGACAAAGACAGACAGAAGGACGATCAGACAAACAAAGAGAAGGACGGATGGACAAAGACAGACAGAAGGACGATCAGACAGACAAACAGAAAGACGGATGGACGGGGACAGACAGACAAAGAGAAGGACGGATGGACGGAGACAGACAGAAGGACGATCAGACAGACAAAGAGAAGGACGGATGAACGGAGACAGACAGAAGGACGATCAGACAGACAAACAGAAGGACGGATGGACAAAGACAGACAGAAGTACGATCAGACAGACAAACAGAAGGACGGATGGACAAAGACAGACAGAAGGACGATCAGACAGACAAACAGAAGGACGGATGGACAAAGACAGAGCGCAGGTTTACTTTCTGAATTTAAAATCTTGATCTATAGAACGGTCCGCATTCGTTCATTCACCCAAACACCCGAAACTGTTTTTATTATTGTCTGCGTTATTGTCATAACCAGTTTCGCAAAAACAATAGCACTTTGACTGTTACCATGGTTACAATTGTCGATGAAGAATTTAGCGCTGTCTTGGACCGTATACAGACCAACAGATTTTCGAAAAAATTGACAGCGTGTGCTCACCTCTGAAAATCCCTTGCTGTAGCCTACTCAAAGCACGCTTTTGAGAGTTCGGCAGTTCTCTATAAAACGGTTTTCGGGATAGGCTTTTTTTGGCGTTTGGGTAGCCTATATTCAGTGTCTTGGGGATTCAGGTTTCGGGAATTTGGGCTGACCCCATCGGACAGACCCATGACTCGAGAGAAACACGATTCCAATGACAATAATTATACTCTTGCTTTGAGTAGGCTGCTGCAAGGGATTGCTTTGAATGTACAGTAAACGATGAGGCTTTGCAAAGCTGCATTGCTATTTTGTAAAGATGCGATAAATCGCAAGGTTAATCGAGAATAAAAAATTTAATCGCACGATTAATCACGATTTAAAAATTTTAATCGTTGAGCTACCCTAATATATATATATATACAGGGTGGTCCAGCATAAATGAACCAACTTTGAATGCATATAACTCCGCCAAATTTTGGAATTTATTTATGCTTTATGCGTCAAATTAAAGATATTTCACTCAAGTATACGCACTGAAAAATGGAACTGGTACAAGTTTAGGTTTTAATTATATGCTCGGAACAGCGCTAGCTACCATTTTGTTGTCATTTCTGACGAAATCTGGCGCCATTGACAGACGATGATCGCGTTTTGATCTTAATTTTCCGAACTGATAAGGATATAATTGGGTTGAAATGATTTACAAATTTCCTAACAGTGGATGGAATAAACAATAGGCTACCTTGAATTATCTGCTACTGAAAATTGATAAAAAACAGGACTTTCTAATCGTAAACCATGGGAATTACGCCGCGCATATCCGCTAACATTGCTCTTGTGTTCGAGTAAATTGGCCGTCAAGACAACGATCCGGATAGGCTCTACAGGCAAATCTCCCCAGGTCATTCAGCGCGAAACAGGTAGTCTTAGAAACACCGTACAGCATATTCTAAAAGATTATCTAGTTATTTGTCGACGTGATGTCCAACAGCATTCCAAAACCGACGCAAAGAAACGACTAGCGAAACAGCTGGCGTGCAGCCAGCCATTTCTTTGCGTCTAAAGCAGCGCGTGTCAGCGCTGTTGATCAAATTGAAAGAAAATGGTTTTGCGACGAGAAGATATTCATGGTATATACTTCTAAAAACACCCAAAATGATCGTGTTTATGCAAGTTTTAGCGAAAAACGATGTGTGAATATCCCGGCGAAACGGCGCAGTAATACGTCACAAATGACAACAAAATATGGTAGCTCGCGCTGTTCCGAGCATATAATTAAAACCTAAACTTGTACCAGTTCCATTTTTTCCGTGCATATACTTGAGTGAAATATCTTTAATTTGACA
Source organism: Lumbricus terrestris (assembly GCA_949752735.1). NCBI lineage: Eukaryota > Metazoa > Annelida > Clitellata > Crassiclitellata > Lumbricidae > Lumbricus > Lumbricus terrestris. Next base: position 44,780,047 of record OX457048.1, read on the forward strand.
CATAAAGTATGAATAAATTCCAAAAATTGGCGGAGTTATATGCATTCAAAGTTGGTTCATTTATGCTGGACCACCCTGTATATATATATATATATATAATTATATATATATATATATATATATATATATAAATAAAGAGAAGATTCTGTGTGTCTGTCTGTCTGTTTGTTCGGGATGCATTTCAACAGTTTTTGAGCTTTTCACTCCAAACCTTCACTACTGTGTAGGTCTCGGCATGAGACGCAAAGTCGAGGGGTTGGCGATTCTCTCCCACCATGGGGGCCAGGGTGGGGATGGCGAAACCCCCAAATATTTTTCATTTTTTTCCAGCAATTCCTCTGAAATTTTTTACCTAGACAAAGGGCCATCAGAACCACCCGGTTCAGTGGTTGGCGAATCTCTACCACAATGGGGGCCAGGGTGGGGAGCGAAAACACTAAGACGGCAGTTTCTTAAACACCTTCTTAAACGCTTGCACGATCATTATATAAATGGCGAGAGCAGCTTACGTAACTTTCACGAAAATCCTAATTTCACGGGTGGCGTACTGGTGCAGGTCGGTGTGGTGGGGTGCGTTGGGGAGAGGGTGGAGGTGGAGGGAGGGTTGGGTGAGAGGGGGGTGAGGGGGTGGGGTGAGGGGGAATTTTCCCTGAAAACCCTAATTTCACGAGTGGCGTACTGGTGGAGGTCGGAGTGTGGTGGGGTGGGAAAGGGGTGGAGGGAGGAGTGGGGGTGGGGGGAATTTGTCCCCAAGGCCAAATTTCACGGTGGCGTACCGGTGGAGGTCGGAGTGCGATGGGGTGTTGTGGGGTGGGGATGGTGGAGGAGGTGGAGGTAGGGGTGGGTCGGTGTGGTGGGGTGGGGTGAGTGGAGAGGGTGGGGGTAGGGAGGGTTGGGTGGAGTGAGATGGGTGGGGGTGAGGGGGAATTTTCCCAGAAAACCCTAATTTCAAGGGTGGCATACCGGTGGAAGTCGGAGTGCTGTGAGGTGTTGTGTTGTGGGGGTCGGGGGGAAGGGTGCGGCGTGGTGTGGTGGGTTGTGACCGGGAGGTGGAGGTCGGGGTGTGGTGGGGTGTGGAGGGGTGGGAGGGGGAGTGGGGTGGGTGAATTTGATCCCAAACCCAAATTTCACGGGTGGCGTACCGGTGGAGGTCGGAGTGCGATGGGGTGTTGTGGGTGGGGGATGGTGGGTTGGGGAGGTTAAGATAGGGGGTGAGTCGGTGTGGTGGGTGATGGAAGAGGGTTGGGGTGAGGAAGGGTTGGGTCGGGTGAGATGGGTGGGTGTGAGGGGGAATTTTCCCCGAAAACCCTAATTTCACGGGCGGCGTACCGGTGGAGGTCGGAGTGCTGTGGGGTGTTGTGGGGTGGATGTTGGGGGGGGGGGTGCGGCGTGGTGTGGTGGGTTGTGGCCGGGAGCGGGTCGAATCCTAAATTTCCCGGGCAACGCCGGGTACCCCAGCTAGTATAATATATATTAGGGCTGCTCAACGATTAAAATTTCTGTCTGTTTGACCGGAATGCATTTCCACAGTTGTTGAACTTTTCACTCCAAACCTTCACTACTGTGTCCGTCTCGGCATCCGACGCGTAGAGGAGGGGTTCGCGAATCTCTGTCATCACGGGGGCCAGGATGGGGAGGCAAAACCCCTCATTTTCCCTGTTGGACCTTGCCCTTTCAGGCTTATGACAGCACTCTTCTTTCGGGTATTGGGAGTGGAGGGGTGCGAGGTGGAGGGAGTGAATGAGGGTGGGCAGTGTGGGGTTGGGGTGGAGGGGTGAGGGCTGGAGTGGAGGGGATGGGGTGGGATGGATTGGACGGTGGTGTGGGTTGGAGTGAAGGGAGTGGATGGGGATGGGGTTGGGGTGTATGGGTGTGAGGTGGGGTGGAAGGAATGGGGAGGGAGGTGGGGTGAAGTTGGGTGGTGGGGTTTGGAGGGATTGGGGGTGGAAGGGTGCGGGGTGGAGGGAGTGGGATCGGGGTGAAAGTTTTCCTGAAACCCTTATTTCTCGGGTGGCGCAGGTCGGAGTGTGATGGGAGTGTTGTATGGTGGGGTTGTGGCCGGAGCGGAGCCGGCCACAACCACACCACACAACACCCCACCATATATATATATATATATATATATATATATATATATCCGATAATCCGACTCTGACATTATTATATCAATAGAAACTTGCCCATACGGCCCAAGCGATGGTTGTTGAACTGCGCCTGTCATTGTGGGACAACACACGCTTGAAGGGGCGCTATAACAAGTGCGCATACAAACAAAACAAACAAACACGAATACGTGCACTCACGCGTCTGCAGTGTACGCACGCTGCACGCGAACACGCACCTTAAACTGTAGAGAGACAGACAGACAGACATACATACAGACAGACACATAGACAGACACACAGACAGACAGGGACTGAGACAAAGACACGTACATACACAGAGAGAAGCGCACACAGAGACAGAGAGACAGATATACAGATTTACAGAGACAGTAAATAGTTCTGCAACTCCACTCCCCACTTCACAACTCTCCACCCCCACCCATTCCGGCCACAACCCCAACAAACCACATACGTACCACCACACTCCGACCTCCACCCGAGAAATTTGGGTTTTCGGGAAATTTTCCTTGTCCCAGCCCCCCACTTCCACCCCTTCCACCCTGAACCCCATGGTGGCAGAGATTCGCGAACCCCTCAACTGCGTGTCCGATGCCGAGACGGACACAGTAAAGTGAAGGTTTGGAGTGAAAAGCTCAAAAACTGTTGAAATGCATTCCGATCAAACAAACACACGCGCAGAATCTTCTCTTTATTTTTATAGATTGTGTAGCCATACCTGTCTATGCTGGATTCTTAATCTTATATGCTATTCTAACGTGATATTGGATTTTTTTTATAGCGTCTATATGTTACCAACATATCTGCACCATACCGTAGCCTTGTAGATCCCAAATGGTTCACCAATATGTATTTCATCCAGAAAGCAGATCTGTAAACTATTAAGAGGCCATACAGTATCCGTATGTTTTATTTATGCAATTGCATGCCACATGGTCCCGGACAAAGCTCGAGGGTACGCGTACCCTAACATAGAATACGTTAATATACGTACGTGCATGTACCTTTCAAAATATACAATACGCGTATGGTACCTACCATACATGTGCACGGAAATCGTGTTTACGGCTTACTCGGCGACCCATGTAAGAAATCATCGTCAACAGTATGCGTCATTGAAGTCGCTATTTCCGGTGGCGTTGCAGTAAATTTTATTCGATAAATTCTTCGGCTATAATAAATTAATTGAAGTCAACTGCCCAACCTTTTCCTTGGAGTTGGACATTTAAGTGCTGCAGAACTGAGCCGACTAACTGACATTAATTAGTGCATTAAGTGCAATGTGTGCTGGATAAACATAGACCTACAATATAGCATTGCATCAATTCACTACGCTGCATACTTGACTGATTATTTGCTTAAATTAAATTGAACATTCTTACAATGAGCAATGACGAGGCTATCGTATTTTATTATTGTTTACGTACCCTAAAGTAGGTTATGTTAAAATAGGTGCGTACCTTTCACAAAATAGAATACGTATGGTACGTACCCTCGAGCTTTGGTCCCAGATGATTTACCAATACCTATTTCATACAGAAGGCAGATCTGTTTACCATCATGATGACATACATGTATGAGATCCATATGAGCATTCGTAATAGAGGACCGTCTCTCAATCGGTGCCCAGTGGGTAGGCCTATAATCTAGTCCAGACGATGATTTAATGTTTCTGGAGCACACAGGAGCGTCCGTCCGGTGGACGATCGCCGATCGAGGAGTTCAGCGTCGTGCAGTGAAACGGGTTTGGGTAGAGAATGTGTCTCTGATCACCCTAATTTTCTTTGAATTTCAACATTAGGCCTACACTGACAGCAATTTAAGTTATCGAAAGGAATTGGTCTATTTCAGTGCTAGCATGAGCGGTCGAACGACTATATATTAGGACCCTAGCGCGACCTGCCGGTCGATATAGTTCTTGAGCCGCTATTTAAATCTTAGATTTTTAGGCCTATTATAAAATCTTTCTCGTTACTCATTGATAGTTCTTTGAATTTTTCAACTGAAATCACTAACCTACTAAAGATGTAGGCCTAATATAATAAATACTTCATATCATAGGCGTAGGGGACATTTCAGCAGTGGGGGGAGCAAAAATTTTGCTTTTGCCCGAAAAAATCCGGGTTAATCGACGTCGTGCGCTAATTATGCCTTTAGCCCTATAGGTCTCTTTACAAAAGCACAGTTTCTGTTCTTGCACCAAGGGCCGGATTAAGAATTGGGGGCCCTGTTCGGGATATTTTTTGCGTATCTTCTGCCCAAAATTCAGAAGAATTTTTTGGTCGTTTGGTCGAAAATTTTGTGAAATATACCGATTATTTCCCTCCAAAAAAGTGATAACTTTTTAGTCGTTTGGTTGAAATTCACTAAAAATCTAAAAAATCGGAATTTGTTCACGCATGTGTGGGCTCCTAATGTGTAGGCCCCTGTTAGGCTGAACATGCCTTAATCCGGCCCTGCTTGCACCCAAACCCAAGGAAAAGAAAATGACAGAGGGGCACATATCCCGGGCTCTGCTACTTTTAGGGTCTAGGCTGGGTAATCGTAGGCCTATGTGCAAAGTTTTTGAAGTGTGCAGTTTAAAGTATAATATTCCTTTCTTTCACAATCAGTTTAAACTTCAAATGAACAACACTTACTCAATAAATTCGCAATTGCATCTATTTTTTTTACTGTAGCCCATCGTATTTAATCATCGATAAAGCGATCTAGAAAACTTACAGAGAGCAGAACTATATCGATCGCGCCAGGGGCGGATCCAGGGGGTGGCCAATCCGGCCATGGCCCCCCCATTTCAAAAATTTCTTTTTTTTGACCAGCTATTTTGCTCGAAAAGTAGACGTGGCCCCCCCCCCAAAAAAGTAGTTCCATAGGACTTTGGCCCCCCCCTTCGAAAATTTCTGTATCCGCCCTTGGATCGCGCTTCTGGAGCTGCTGGAGGCAGCTAACCAGATGAACTCGGTCTTGGAAGTATTAAGGGAGAGGTGATATAAGAGATTCAATACACCCAACTAAGTATAGAAACTATATAAAAGTGGGTCACTTGCCGCCATTACATCGTAAGTCGTGCCCGAACTTTTATTGTTTTAACTTGTTTCTGAATTTCATCCTCATACAGGCCTGGTCTAAAGTTAGTTTAGAGACCCGTGAAAGCTCTGCCTATATATATAGGCCTAAGGGTCAGGAATCCCTCTCATAGGTCCTGCTTGAGCCTGCTAAAAGTCTCAATAATGGACCGGTGTAGGTCTATGTCTGCAGCTGCAGAACATGTTGGCTTATGTAGCTGTACGTTCAATTTGGTGGTCGCAAGATTATCGTGTCTATCTTGCTCCATCGCTAGTAGAAATTTCCGATGTAATTCAAACAGTGAATTCCGTGATCTGTAACTCTTGCCTTGAATGCTGTGAATTTCCCCAAATGTCATGAATTGCCGCGATTTTCGGGCAAATTTCGGCTCGTGAATTTTCAGCGATTTTCGCCATTATTGCTACAAAATGCTACCCTGTGCGTGAAGTCACAACTTTTTCGTGGATTTTTGCTATCTCTATCCATGGTGGCTGCGAGCTAATAGCGTATCTAACTCGATTCGGGCAAATTGGAACTGGGAAATAACGTGGTGTGACAATGAGCGCCGAACTTCAAATATAGTTTGTTTAATATTTTTCCGGACCTTCTTGCCCGAAAAACATGACTTGCCCGAAATTTGGGGGGGGGGGGCATTTGCCCCTCTGGAACCCCGCCTCCTACGCCTATGCTCCATATAAATTGACAACTTCTCTTTCGTTACGACTTTTTAAGTTTATAAACTACGCTTTGTTCTGTGGTTTACATAAATCGCTGTGTGACCTCCAATCAATGGTTGATATTTGCTTTGCCGAGTTAAAAGGTATTGATATGAAACTTAATGTAGCCAAATCTCAAGTTATAAGGATTGGAACACGGTTCCGTAATACATGTAAGTGCATTAAGGTCAATGGAGTAGAGATCAGTTTTGTTGACAAATTAAAATATTTGGGCTGTTTTCTGACTGCAGCCAAGTCATTTAAAATTAGTCTGCATGAAATGCGTGTGAAGTTTTACAGGTCATTTAATTCATTGTATAGCAAATGCTACAAATTCAGTGAACCAGTTTTGTTGCAATTAGTAGCTGCCCACTGTAAACCGTTGCTCCTTTATGGAATGGAAGCTGTGAGCCCTACCAAAAGTGAGCTGAACTCTTTAGAGTACACTTAGCGTACAGCTCTGCAGTATGTAAATTTTTTAAAGTCTCTCATAGTAGGCCTAGTGTTGCATCTGTACTGCACTTCATGCATGAAATTAATATTACAGACTGCTGGTTATCCAGAAGATTGCGTTTTATCCAGAAATGCCTTTCACACGACAATGTTTGTGTCAGTTTTGCATCATGTTTCTCTTACACGCCTTAAGTGTTTGAGCGCTTGTTATTTTCAGTATATATATTCTTGTTGGGTATACCACCACTGTCTTGGAATGTACATTTGATATATGGTTTAGGTCAACCTAGAAGTCCTATGCAGCTATGGCTATCTATGCATGCATACTTTTATAATAAGGAAACTTAGTCTGTTTTCTGTCTTTAGTGCTATGCAGGCAGATAGGCCTATAGGCCTACTGTCCTGCGAATGCTGTATATCTTTGTTGTCTTATTAATTGTGCTACCATCATTTGGTGAATAAAAGATTGATATAAAAATGGCGTTTTCAATATTGAAATTTCCTTCTTGCCAAAAACCGGAACAATTTGGCCTTTTTCCATAAGTCTTCGGGACACCGGGATGCTCCACGAAAAACCGGGACATGTCCCGGAAAACCGGGACGTATGGTTACCCTAGAATAGGAGCTAGCGCTGTTGAAAGTATGTGAACAATTTTATTCATTCAGTGTTTTACAATTCACCATCTGCTGCGATGGTATGGTCTATAAGTAGGCTATAACGTACTAAGCAAATTAATTCCACGTAGGCTTATATTATAATTTGGTCGCATCTTTTGCTTAATTGTAATCGCAAGCTGACAGTGGAAGGAAAATGCAAGCGGATGGTGATAGAGTCACCACAGCTGTTGACCTTTGTGTTGAACTTTCGAATTCTCAAACTATCGAAATAATTATATACCGGCGTTGGCGAATATACGTGGATAAAATATTATGGCAAGTGACAGTTATCCGCGTCAAATCTGTATACGCTGCGTGGATGCAACTTTTAAACGCTTCTGGGCCACTGGATGACTGAATTCCAATATTAGCCTATAGGCTACACAATATTATTCATTCATTCATTTCATTTTATTGAACCCAAGAAACATTTTACAATTAAAGCAGTACATCAATAGATATTTGTAATAACGAAACAAATAACACAGCAAATTTATAAGAAAGCATTGGGAACAAAGGGCTCACCTAAAAGGACGGGTCCCGCTGGTAGGGACCCAATTGATAATTAAGTAGCTGAGTAGGAAAAGGTAGGTAGATGGACTGAAGGTAATAGCCAGGTATCACTTATTTTGTTGTTTTCCTTTCTATGTTTAATGTAAGTGCTTTGAATTGTGGTAGACTATGAGCTTTTTGGATGTCACTGGTCAAATTGTTCCACGCTAGTGGTACCTGGCACTGTATAGAAAATTTACGAGTGTTAGTTCTGGCATATTGACACATAAAGAAACTTCTAGTAGCAATAGCTGATGATACTGGGGTAAAAAAAATGACAAGAAGGCAGTAGGTGGCATGCTATTAGCATAATTAACAATGTTTGGATATATCTAATTTGGTCAATATTAAAGATCTTAAGATCACTAAAAGTGGTTTGGTATGTGAGTTATAAGATGACTTAATTAGTAATAATGCGGATGGCTTTTTTGGAAGAGATTTTAATGTTAATAGGTGTGTAGGGTAAGTTGAAGACCAAATGAAATTACAATAGGATAGGTACCGGTAAGGTTGAATTAAAGCATTATATAAGTTCTTTAGTATTAGGGTAGGAAGTAAGTATGAGATTCTCTTAATATTCCAAGATTTTTCATATTTTTTTGATATTTCATAGGTTTGAACATTCCATTTTAAGTGTTGATCAACAAAGACCCCAAGAAACTTAGAAGATTCCACCTGAGGAATGGGAACGCCATCAATTGATGATCCATTAACAGTAGTTGGAATGGTTTTTCTATGAGACCTGAAGATAATATAGTTAGTTTTATTAATGTTAAGAGAAAGTTTATTAGCTTAAATAGCTTTAAACCAGTCACTAGCAAGAGCAAGTTCCTTGTTAGCTAGGTTAATTAGTTGATCATAGGAAGAGTTAGATAAGAATGCATTACAGTTATCTGCAAATAGGATATATCGTAGTAAAGATGACGATCGAGTTATGTAGGTCATTTATATAAATTAGGAATAAAAGAGGTCCGAGTATTGATCCCTGCGAAACCCCATATAAGTTTGAGAGTAGACAATGAACCATTACATAGGACCTGTTGAGTTCTGTCAGTTAGATAACTTTTAAACCATTTGTGAGCAACACCTCTAATACCGTAATGCTGTAATTTATCTAGAAGTATTTTATGATTCACTCTATAAAAATTAATGACTTGGCAAGGTCCAGGAATATACATATATAGAGAATTCATTATTATCAATTGCTTTGGAGATTTTATCTTGTATATCAAGTAAGGACATTGATGTGGAATGGCCAGGCTGAAAACCATGCTGTAATGGATAAAGTAGACTAATATGATTTATGTGAGAAAGCAATCTGTCATGCATGATTTTTTCAAATAATTTGGAAAAATAAGGTAAGATCGAAATAGGCCTGAAGTTTGAAATTTCATTATTATTTCCTATTTTTTGGATTGGTACTACTTGGGCCATTTTTTAATCTCAAATGGATTCCTTTATCAAAATATCGAAATAATTATATACCCGCGTTGGCGAGTATAATAAGTATAATACAGTGTCGGCCTAGTATACATGTAATTATTGTATATTATTATACACGGTACGTTGATTTCAGAGCGAGCGAGCGCGTGAGCGAGAGATATATGAAGACAGAGGAACAGACAGACAGACATACAGACAGACACACAACCAGGCAGACAGACACAGAGAGAGAGACATACATACATGCAAACAGACAGACAGATGAGAGGAAGGTTAGGGGCGTCCAGGCACTTCTTTTTTACACTTTAAGCACTTATTACTTTACTGTGTAATAGACATTGTATTACTTAACTGTGTAGGCCTAATCGACAAATTGTATTATTTTAGCGTAGCATGTTTTAAGGAAAATTTATCTGTTCACACACAGTCTCCCATCATTGCACTTCTCAAGTCATCACACACTTTTCTTCTTCACCAGGCCTGGCTGGAAGCGCCTCTGAGTAGTGATCTTGAAGGGGCGCTATGTAAATTTATGTGATTGACTGATTAACAGCACGTTTCGTGTGTAGCTGCACCTTAGCACAATTCTATGCGATTCATATCAGTTTCCAGTCTCTACCGTCAAGACGAATTTTGTCTATACTATAAGTTGAACGTAACTTTAAGTAAATATTTTCGGTAATTAGTTGAATTTTGCAATCGAGTTTGTAGTTTCTTATTCCCGTTCAGTGTTTTCGGAGATCATAATTACGTACGGTGCTTCTTGCAATACTGACGCCTGCATTTCATCTGTTTCAAGGACAAAATGTCGAAACGGGGATCTGAGAATGCTGAACGTTCAGACGAAGGTAGGTTAACGCACAAAAGTCTATAATGACAGAATTACGCTCTTTAGTTAATTGCTAGATGAAGGCAGCATTCGATCTCCTGTGAGGCAGTCAGTATCAGTCGACCCAGAACTACTTGCAGAAGTTGCAACCCAATGAACACACGCACGCACACACACATACGCAGGCACACACATGCACACGAACACAAAAGCACATACGCACACACACACATACGCACACAGGCGCACACATACGCACGCACACGAACACAAAAGCGCACACACGTACACATACGCACATACGCGCACACATACGCACACGAACACAAAAACATGCATACGCGCACACAATAATAGAAGAACAGCAATCCACGAGACAATTTAATGCCAATCCTGACGCAGCCATGGATTGGTATGAAGTGCTTGCGGCGTCATTTTCTTAGGCTCGGCATATAAGTGCGGGAGACTAGTCCTTTGCCTCACTGTGTCATCTTCCACGGACATTGTACCATCCATGTACTCATTACGTTGAGTTGGGTGGGAGGGGAGGGGGCGCAGGCGGGGCAAAAAGATCCCAACGTATTTCTGCCCTAATGGGGATCTGAACCCCGACCTCTCAAACGGAAGTCCAGCACGCTAACCTTTGTATGGATATGGTATATAATATATATCCTCCCGTCGAGCTTCACGCTCTTCGGCCAATGGGAGTTGCTTGTCCCTGCTTGTCCTCGAACCTGCTCAGAGCTTTCTACCAGTTGGTTAAGACCTATCTTCTTAACTGTGGCTGGGCTGAGAGTGCCTCTGAGTAGGCTTCTTGAAGGGACGCTATATAAATTTTCGAAATGAATGAATGAATTAAATGCATATATATATATATATATACACACACACACACACGAAGCAAATATGTGAGGCAGTATCACAAAACGAGGCTTAATTCGTGTGAAAAACCAAAAATTAGGTTTTAGTCCATTGTGATAGAGTGCTCATCATTCTTGTTAAAATGAGCCATATATGCAATATCTATTAAAATTGATCGTCGTTTGACAAAGTTATGACTATTTGTAGCTTCAAAATCGATTTGTGTTCATTCTGAGAAAATCGCGGTCAAAGATTTTTGACGGGCTTCAAATCAAATCATTTTATTTTTGTAACCAATCACTTTTTACAGCCAAAAAAATTGCAAGTCGCATATTCAAATGGTAATGACCACAAGCATGGATGGGCCCTGAAGGGATCACATACCGCTATAGCCTATAGGGGCACCTGTAGCCTACTTGTGAAACAAAAAGATGGAACGGTCGACAATTGCTATTAATTAAGAGGTGAATGATTACAATGATTACAACTATACTTCAGATATCTTAACTAAATAAGAGAAAATGTAAACTTTTAACTAAATAAGAAATAGTAAAGATTTGTAAGTGCAAAACAAGTAGGCTATGTGCGAGTGGCTTAAATAGACCATCATTATGATACTTCATAACACATTGTTGCTATTAGCCTACCGACTAAGTGAGAGCTTAACTTTTTTCTTAAATAATGATAATGATGGAGACTGCCTGACTTCTAGAGGGATTTTATTCCAGATTGAGGGACCAGTGACTCTAATCTATATAAATAAAAATGTAAAACGTTAGGCCTACCGTTCGACAAGAAGGATCTTGGAAAGTTATAGATCGATTGTTTTCAAAATTTTCGCAAAACGTTCCATTCGAACATAAGCGGGTTTGTATAATGCCTTTTGGGAAAAAGCGCAATCTTTACGACCAAAAAAAAACAACTTTTAATTCCATTCGATATACGTCGATGGAGTCCAGCCACATCCGTTTGAATTTTGACGCATCCGTCCGGCGGCGTCCGCCCATTTTTCGGGCGCGTTTTAAAAGGTGTCTTTATTTTTCGGGCGCGTTTTAAAAGGTGTGTCTTTACAAAATCGTCCATTTGCGGCCGTTTTCCGCGCGTCTTTCTAAAACGCATATTTCTAGGGATGGAGGAAGGGGAGGGACGGAGGGGAGGGAGGGGATGAAACGGGAGAGAGGGATGCAGGGAGGGAGAGAGGGAGGGAGAGACGGAGGGAGGGAGAGACGGAGGGAGGGAGAGACGGAGGGAGAGAGGTAGGGACGGAGGGAGGGAGGGAGGGGATGGGAGGGAGGCGAGGGAAGGAAGGGGAGGGGAGGAAGGGGAGGGGAAACGGGAGGGGAGGGGTAAGGGGAGGGAACCTAGGAAGGGAGGGTTGGGCAGTCTTTTCAGCCACAGCAACGCGTGGCCGGGTACAGCTAGTAGAAAATAGACGGGAATTAGTGCGAGCAGAGATCTATACATATTATGTAGTTCGACGAGTTTCTTGTTGAATGAGAATGGATCTGTGAAGCAAGATTAAAGAATCCCTTGAAAACAGGAGGGTGCAAACCGTGGTCAAAGCTCCTGATTGATAGAGTTTAATCTGCTCAAATATTAATATGTTAAAATCACAAAATAATACCCGGGTAGTAGGCCTATGCGATAAATTTGCAGTACCAGCCACTATAATTATACGAATCACTCTTAAAACTTCATGAAACTTATCACATATAACATTCGACCATCAACCGGTGCTTCCGCATTTGATAGGTCAAATTCGCTTAGATTGCTTAGAAACTGTGCAACATTTTCTACGTGATTATTTTCAACGCATTTTAAGTATTATTTTTAATGGAATGTTATGATCATTCTGCATTCAGACCCACTTAGCTTAGTTAAGGTCAAGGTGAAACTGAGCCTGCAGGCCGACAGATTTAAAGGAAAAAGTCACGCGCCAAGGATTCAACCAATGTGGCTGCCGTATTTTGATCACGTGACTGACCTAGCAAGCTTGTTTGAAAAGCATTATTATTCATTATATTCTGTCTACCCGTACGCGTATAATAAAGCATTAGCATAATTTATGTGACCGTATTAAGAAACTAGAAAGGCCTAGCCTTCAGGAGATACCATTTTCAATAGGGGTGCCAAGTTGCTACCCACCATAAAATGACGTCGAATACAGGCCAAAATATAAACTTTTCAGTCAAAATATGCTCGAACAAATTCAGATTAAAATTAATCATTTCGTTATACGGCCTCACATATGTAGATAATCATTATATTCGCGCACTCATGAATGTTTGTATACATGGTTATCTGATCTTCATAGCACCTCGTTAAACCCATCCGCTGACCTCTATAGTCTACTGGCTTTGAGCTGGCAATGAAGAGGACAGTTTGGCTATGACTGTGGACTTGATTTGAATAAGCGAGACTCACTCATGTGGCTTTTGTGTGCACCGAGAAATTTACGAATATTTACATTACATTGCACTACGTTACGTTATACGTGCGCAGTCCGATTAAACTTACTTTTTCACAGGCGAGGAAGGAAGAGATGAAAAGAAGTCAAAGTCGGACAGTTCGGACGCAGTTCAAGCGTAAGTTCCTTAACATGTCCTTTCGTTTTAAAATGTTTCTGTTGTAAAGTCTCCAAACTGCAGAAGAAAAGAAAAATAAGAAAGCAGATGGGAGGAACGAAGAAGGGGGATTAGGAGAAGGAAAGGTATCAACAGAAAAAGGAGTGGGAAGAGAATGATTAGAAAGTAAACAAGAAGACGAACAAGAAGAACTATAGGAAAAGATGGAGGAGAGAGAGGCAGGATTAGATTGACCGGAAGGAGTAAAAATGGAGAGTAAAACTGTAAACAAAACATCATCGGTGAGAAAGAAGGTTAGAAGAGGGAAGAGAACCGAGAACGGCGGATATGCATCCATCCATCCACCCGTCCACCCACCCACCCTTACGCAAACGATATTCACCAGATTCTTTGAAAGAACCCTGAGTAAGGCCCTGGAGGAGCATAAAAACATTCTGTTCACTGCAAGGCGCAAGCCGCTGATGTAAATGGTATGTAAATCAACTCCACAAGCTAAAGTCTCTCCTTAGTTCTCAATCCATGTGTTTTTTTGCAATCGATATATGAACTCTCTTTGAAGTGCTAATAAGGCCATCCTTCTTGATAGATCTGCATCTTGAGTCAATTCTATTTACACATGTAGATCTCAAGAGTGGTTTCCTGCGAAAAACACTATATAAATGCTCCATATGTAGTATGTATCTTAGACGAGCATATACATACATACAAACATACATATATGCATAAATACATGCCTTTATTAAGTATGCAATAAATAAACAGGGTATACAATTGACAATTAAAAATTTATAAATTTCTATAGCGAGAAAAATGAGGACATGGTTCGCAAAGAAGATGGAGTTCAGCAGGACGATGCGGTTCAGCATCTTCATCTGACTGAGGTCAGTAAGAAACGCATAAGCATTCAGTAAATCAAGCAAGCTTTAAAGACAGTCTTCAGTGTTACATTTTATGGACTTGTTTTGCTTAACCTTGCCATAATAATGAGTTCGCGTGGCAAGACCTCCCCATCACTTTTTCATATTGCCACCGACATTGTACGCCAGAGTACACTTGTAAAATATAAATTGGATCTAAAGTGCAAATATCCTTAGCACGGTTTTCACGGTCTTTTCAATTAAAGGTTTAAAAGCACGAATGTAGCCACATTCATCAGACGTGGCAAGGTCCCCATGGATTCGAACCCTGAACAAAACACAGTGTTCGTTAAGAATGCCATTGCCTAGACAACACATTTCTACATTGCCAACACATACATGCATCAACCGCTGTAGAATCTGTCTAATGATCTACGGCTGTTTAAATCAGTAGTTCTTGGGAGGCAGTCATCTATTTATATCGTATATGTCGTCGGTGGGAAGGTCATACCAAAACGCATTATGATTTGTCATTTTCAGTCCGGTGATTTTAATGCCAATGCATGCATGTATGTATGTATGTATCTATGTATGCATGTATGTATGTATAATATATATGTATGTATTTCTGAATGTATCTATGCATGCAGGTATGTATGTATGTATGTATAATATATTATGTATTTCTGAATGTATGTATGTATCTATGTATGTATGTGCACTTGTTATAGCGCCCCTTCAAGATTGCTACTACTCCGAAGCGCTCTCGACTACAGCGTGCACACTGAATCGGAGTTTCATGCTGAAGCGCTAAGCGATTGCGAGTGAAGGACTTGCCCAAGGTCCCTACGAAGCAGCTTGACGTGGATTCGAACCTGCAACACTCTGGCTGCCTTGGACGAATAGACAGACAGATAGATTATACAGATAGAGGACACACCATGATCGCATATCATTCATATATGCCATCCATTTTTCAGGAGGAGAAGATCCTGCGTGACCTCAGTGTGGAGAACTGCATCACAACGTGGAACGACGCACTGAGTCGTGGGTTTTCGAGTGTGATCGGCGCATGTGAAACTCTTGCAGCCGAAAAATTTTACCAGACGATCAGAAGTGTTGAATTTCCTCAACTGAGCGCCGCACAACTCAAGTGTCTGCTTGACAACAACAACCTGAGCATCGGTTACGAACAACATGCCATGGATGGACTCCTTCGTTGGTATAAAGATAAAGATGTCACTGATGAAGGGGCACAGTTCATTGGTTTGATGAAAAGCATAAGGTGGAATGGGGTGGCTAGAAAATACATCACAACGAAGCTTCTAATTAACCCAAGGTAATCGATAATTAATTTATTTGTTCGTTAATTGATTCTTTCATTTGTGCACACATTCGCCAGTCGATCCATCCATGCACCATCCATTCATCCATGCATTTATGGACCATCCATTCATCCATGCATTCATGCACCATCCATTCATCCATGCATTCATGCACCATTCATTCATCCATGCATTCATGCACCATCCATTCATCCATGCATTCATGCACCATTCATTCATCCATGCATTCTTGCACCATCCATTCGTCCATGCATTCATGCACCATTCATTCATGTACCATCCATTCATCCATGCATTTATGCACCATCTATTCACTGTACTGTATTCCAATAAATTGTATTATTAATGCATTGTATTCCATTCTAGTACTGTATATTCTTGTGGATTTCATTGTACATATTCGATTGCATTGTATTTCGTATAGACTGTCTCCACATCCAGCCATCCGTCAGTTTCTACAGCGTGTGATTGATTATCTGAATGGAGGCCCACCATTCGCTCATCTCGTTACCATCCATCGACCACTTACCGGGTTGGAGAGGTGCGTCTTTCTGGTAGGTGTTGTCACGGAGTCTACAGTCACCTCGGATGTCGTTAGAATCAGCTTGCAGAGTAAATACGCAGGAGTCGTGGACCAGATTGACACGCAAATGCGAAGGGAAGCGACCGCATGTGCTTGTCCGAGGAATAACACTCTCTTTGTGTCTGGAATCGGACACCGGTTTAATGAAGTCTGGAGATGGACATCTGATGTGGGATGGGAAAGGTTCGTATACCTCTTTTTGTGTTTTTGGCTTATATGAGTGTTTGTATTTGTGTTTACGAGTATAATGTTTCTCTTGTGTTTTTGTGTTCATTGTATGCATGTGTCTATTCTAGTCCATGTGTGCGTGTGTGTAAATGTATGCGTCTCTGCGGTTGTTTCAGTTTAACGACACTGTTATAACAATGATCGTTAGCATCGCTCTCCTGCTTCATCAATCAATCAATCAATCAATTGCAATTTATGCAGCGCCCCTTCAAGGTACCTACTCAGAGGCGCTCCCGGCCGAGGTTAAGCAAAAGAAACAGTTTTCAACAGTTTGTGATATTGAGAACAGCTTGGGAGGTGTCGCATAGTCAAGGGAAGTCCATTCCAGGTTGCTGGGCCAACCACAGGTTTGGGACTAGCACAATAAAGGAGCATCGCACCTTTCATACCTATCATAGTTACAGACACAATCCAAAAATCGTTAACTTAAAAATGCCACATGCTTTGTTTAGTCTACAACAGACGGGTGGAAATGAACAAAGACAGAAGAACAGACATATAGACAAGCAGACATACTAACTTTTTATCACATTGCTTTTTTGTTAGGAGATCTTAAGCAAGCCATTGATAGCATCATTACATTACACTCTCTATCGTTGTTCTTATGCTTTCGATGATGCAGATGCGGCCACCTAGTGGAGGGACGTCGTCGTCATTCGATGGTCATGACAAACGAGGATACACTGTACGTCATCTCTGGCTCCACTCCGCATCTTGTGCACCTGCCCAGCATAGAGAAACTTGACATTCCAAATGTGAAGTGTGGAGTGGTTGGTGAATTAATCTATCCAGTCATGTCAGCGGCATCCGTTGCAGACAAAGACGTTATCTACGTCTTTGGTGGTGGCGTCAAGGAAGGAAATAGCTGTAGTCATGTCCAGGAATTCAGTGCGATAACACGTACCTGCTCCATCCTCACGCAATCAATGCCACGCGAGGGAAAACTCATCCGGGCGCTGCGGTGGGAACGATGGATCATCATAGCCGGGCCGATCTGTTTCATGCTGTTCAACATGGATACAAGAGTGTGGGAAGTCAGAGAGCAGTTCACCCTTGGAGCTCTTCATAGGGGTTGTTTGATCGAGAACGGGAAATTATATATCTTCGGTGGTGGTGTTCCCACGCAAGATGAAGCAGGCAAAGTTACCAGCTGGCAACTAGATGACCGCATATTTTTTCTTCCAATGGAAGACATCGTTGCAAACCGTCAGGCTCTGTGGAAGGAAGCAGAAAATCGACTGCCACAGGCAACGTTCGTCAGTGCCTTTGGTGTGATGAGTGCCGCGTCAGGAGGACTCGCGTAAACGCTCTTCAGTCAAACTGCCGCGTGTGTGTGTGTGTGTGTGTGTGTGTGTGTGTGTGTGCGTGCACACGCATTCAGTTTTTAGGAGTGTTGCAAAGGGTTTTATCTGTTACACGCATCATTTTGACTTTACATGTTTGC
Source organism: Lumbricus terrestris (assembly GCA_949752735.1). Lineage (NCBI taxonomy): Eukaryota > Metazoa > Annelida > Clitellata > Crassiclitellata > Lumbricidae > Lumbricus > Lumbricus terrestris. The sequence continues at coordinate 44,797,790 of OX457048.1, forward strand.
GATTCAATTAACAAATATAGTGTAGTTTTTTTAGTTCATAAAATTATTGTAAAGTAGTCGGACATGATATTTTAGTACTATAGAAGCGTGACTGCCTTCATATGCCTGAAATGAGATGAGATGCTGCAATTCACTGTGAGTTTAAATTACTACAAAAATGAACTGTGGACGTTTGCTACTGCCGATTCCATCTTGTAATTGACAGTCTAATAATACTACTACTAATAATAATATCAAGGAGTATACTTTTGTCAATGCGGCTGGATTTAAAAGATCTCATTTCACAAATAACAAATTGGGAATTTTTTTTGATTACACTTATTACAGCTCATTGTAATTTCAATGTGATTTTATGTGAACGTTTGTACAAGGCTTGCTCCGATTACAGTTGATTATTATTTTCGTTATTCATTCACGTCTTTGTTAGTGGCTGTGGTAGATCAACGAGAGCCAAATAAAAGAATGTATTATCACCAGTTAGTACTAATTTTTTCAAGTTTGCTTTTCTTTTGGCATTGTGAATCAACAAGAAAGTACTGATAGCAGTTGCAGATCACCGCTCTAAGATAGAATGTTGCTGCGCACTGCATAAGCAGTTCTGGTTCTTATCGCGTTTTAAATTATATGGGGTGCTGTGGTGTGGTGGGTGTGTTCGTTGCCTCGCAGCCAAAGGGTTGCAGGTTAGAATCCACCTCAAGCTGCCGTTTAGGGACCTTAACCAAGCCCTTCACTCGCAATTGCTCGTGCGCTTGGCATAGGCGTAACGTTCTATTGCGACGGTGGTGTCCAGTCACCACCACTTTTAAAAGTGGTGGTGATAGTCATTTTTCACTTTAAATTTGGGGATGGAAATTAAAGCAATTCCCTCCCACAAATCGTTATGACTCAGAGGTGAGAGAGTTCTCACCAGTGACCACAGTTTATAAACGTACCTTTAAAAGGGGTACAGGAAGCCGAGGAAAAGAAGGTTACTGAGAAGTTGAGAGCCAACAAATAGTCACCACCACTTTTACGGAAAAATTACGCCCATGGCGCTTCGGCGTGAAACTCCGACGCAGTGTTGAAGACCATTATTAGGCTAGGTTATCCATCGATCCGCTTCCATTTAGGCCAAACTTTGTTTCATAAAAAATTTGTTTCATCAACCCAGATTCCGTTTAACCAACAATTAGACCTTAGATCTATTTCTTCATCAATACAATTTTTATTTAATTAATTTTATTGTGTGATTGCATAAATAGAAGTTTGATTGATGAACATTTCTTTCTGTCTCTCGTAAATAGAAGTTGGGATGCTTCGAGAATGTTTGCTCATCATCAAATCAGCGCTCGTGAATAAGCTGGTGCCCCGCGCTTGGCTTTTGAGTAGCGCTTTAGAAATTTCGAGTTTACGATTACGAAATCGCTGGACACAAATGAATAGGCCTATAGCCTAGTGGCTACTCTGCCATGCATCCTGAATCAATATTGTGATTAATTAAATAAGCGGAAGGGTTTATGACACTGCAATTTATTCGAAATGAGTTTATGCCTTAAATACGATATAATAATTATTTCGACAGGAATAATTTTGAGGTGCGAGAAGTTGTTTGTTAGTGTCAAAGCCAACGACCTCGTATATACTGACTGATATAAGATTTATTAAGAGGTTTCATTTCTAGATGATCGCCTCATCCCAAGTACAATCTGACAGTTATGCAGTTTCATTATTAAGTTTGTGCAAATGCACTTATGTCTCAGAGATAGAGTTATATAAAGCCTATATATATATATGGCTCCCTGCCACCAGCTTACCCTCCTACATCATTCAACCTATCTACTCTGACTCCAGTCAACTCTGCTGATCTACGTCGAATCATTCTCGCCTCGCCTCCTAAATCATGTGAACTTGACAGCCTCCCAACATCGCTGCTACAGGAGTTCGTGGATGTCCTTCTTCCACTCCTCACCGTCCTCTGCAATCGCTCCATCCTTGAAGGCATCTTGCCGCCGTCTCAAAAACGATCCATCCTGGTTCCTGTTCTCAAGTGTGAAGGACTCGATTCAGACAATCCAGTCAACTTCCGTCCAATTGCTAATGTTTCATTTATCTCGAAGCTTATCGAGAAAATAGTCGCTCTCCAGCTGACATCATACCTTGAGACTCACAACCTGCTTCCGGAAATCCAGTCTGGCTTCCGAAAAGGTCATTCAACTGAGACATTACTTCTTCGACTCCTTTCTGATGTCTACGGAGCCATCGATCGTTCTCAGTTGACTCTCTTAGCCCTTTTTGACGTTAGTGCAGCGTTTGACACTGTGGACCATGACATTTTACTTGAACGACTGCATATATCTTTTGGTCTCTCTGGTACTCTGTTCCTCTGGCTGAGATCCTTTCTTAGTGATCGTTCCTTTTCTGTGGTCCATGGCCCCTCTAGGTCCCTCTGGGTCCCCGCTCCTTACGGTCTTCCACAGGGCTCTGTCTTGGGCCCCCTTCTCTTCATAATCTATACCTCAGATCTTGCCTCTCTTCTTGCCTCCCATGCTATGCAAGCCCATCTGTATGCTGATGATGTGCAAGCCTACCAGCACTGTCGTGCCTCTGACTCTGTTGCAACTGTCCGGTCTATGTACTTTGCCATGGAAGCCTTGGGGACTTGGATGTCGTCCAATCGACTTCGCCTCAACTCTTTAAAAACTCAATTCATTTGGCTTGGCACTCGCCAGCAGTTGAAAAAGCTAGATATGACAACCATCGCTGATGCCTTTCCTGATTTTGTCTTCTCAACCAGAGTCCGTGACCTTGGTGTTACTCTGGACCAAGAGCTCACCTTTGCTCCACATATTCACTCACTCAGCCGTGCCTGTTATTATCAACTCCGTCAACTACGCACTGTTGCTCGCTCACTTACTCCTACTGCTGCTGCAACCCTTGTCCATTCTTTTGTTACCACCAGACTTGACTACTGCTGCTCTCTCTATGCTGGCCTACCAATTTCCCGTCTGAGTTGCATTGATCGCGTCCTGCGCTCTGCAGCCCGCCTTATTGGCCGCATACCTAAATTCAGCCACATCTCCAGCTATATGCGTGACGTTCTCCACTGGCTTCCACTCAAGCAGCGAATTGAGTATAGGATATCTACTCTAGTCTGGCGCTGCATGCTAGGCCTTGCTCCTGCCTATCTTTGTGAGCTTTGTAGCCCTACTCTTAGTTCTCACCCCTTCCGCTCCCTTCGTTCGACTGAACAAAGTCTACTCTCAGTACCTTTTGCTCGAACTTCCACTATGCAGAGCCGTGCTTTCTCGGTGGTGGGACCCTCAACCTGGAATGGTCTTCCTCTGACCCTCCGCTCTCTTTGTAAAAATCCTTCTCAGACTTTCCTCTCTCATCTTAAAACAGTTTTATTTGGCCGCGCTGAGGTTGGGAGCGCCTCTGAGTAGCCCCCTTGAAGAGGCGCTATATAAATGCATATAATGAATGAATATATATATATATATATATATATATATATAATTTTATATATATACAGTATATACAGTAGGCCTATACACTGTGTATATATATATATACAGTGGCACAGTTACATATATTTAGGCCTATTTGATAGTCAATAATGTGCATATGCACATGTGAAAGTGTCATTAGAGTTTAGCATAGCATTGATTTCGTTTGCTTTGATTTCACATGGCGCCGCGTGGCGAATGTGTCGAAATCTTTTGTTGCCGTGCTTGTGCATGTCGGCCGCCCAGAGTGCGACCTCGTTATCTGGTTACCTGGTGCCGTTGTCATGAAACGGAGTATCCCCTCTGAAAGCTATCCGGGGGGGGATGAATTAATCTATCCCCCGGATGGAATTATCCGGTCTATACTATCCGGGGGGATAAACCATTCTATCCCCTTTTTTGAAAAATGCGCATAATAAAAATATTTATGCTGTAATCAAAATTTAGAGTGACTCTAGGCCTAATTGTTTTAAGGGTCCTAGGCAATGCTCAGATAAAGTCAACTCGAATTTATTTAGTGACTCTGAGTGTTCTTAAGTGTTTTAAATGTTTTAAGTGCTCTAAAAACAGGGTAAAACAAATTATCTAGTCGGAATAAACATACCTGTTTGTGTCATTGTTCAAAACAAAGCAGATGAAAATTAATTTGCAAAAAAAACTACACGCGGAAGCGGTTTTTTCGACTTTTTTAATTTTGGGGATACAATTAATACGGGGGATACTCTATTTCGTGACACCGTCAGCTCTTGGGGCTCTGGCGACAGTCATGATGTATCATCTCCATTGTCTCCTGTTTATTGTCGCCTCTCTTAGCTCTTCCAAGCTCATTCCAGTCTTTTCCTGTACTTCATCCATCCACCTCTTCCTTGGTCTTCCGCGTCTTTTCCTTCCTTCACCGCATGCCGTTATCATCTCCTTTTCCAAACCGTTTGATCTCATCACGTGGCCGAAGTAGCTGAATTTCCGCCTGGTTGCTGTTTGTTGCAGTGTCTCCTCCCTCTCTATTCCGAGCTCCTCACGCACCGACTCGTTAGTTCTTTTTCCATCCATGAGATCTTTAGCATCTTCCTCCAAACCCACATCTCGCACGCATTGATTTTCTTTTCCATATCCTGAGTCTTTGTCAATGTCTCGCATCCATAAAGGACCACTGGAAAGATCAATGCTCTCACCAATCTTTTCTTTGTTTCCCTGCTCACATATTTATCCTTCCAAATCCTTCCCAGACCGTTCATTGCCGTTTTTCCCATTGTTACCCTTCGCCTTCTTTCCATGTCACTTCTTCCCTCCTTCTCTATCATAGATCCCAGGAATGTGAAGCTCGAAACCACCTCTATCACTTCTCCATCCACCTCAAAGTTTTCCCATGTTGCAGTTGTCATAACCTTTGTTTTCTTTACATTGAAGTATAGTCCCGCCTTTTCGCTTTCCTTCCTGACTCTTCTTATTAACTCGGCCAAGTCGTCCCTCTTCCCCGCCAATAATGTCGTATCATCGGCGTATCTCAAGTTATTCAGTATTTTCCCCGCTATCCTTACCCCCTCTGTTGCCTCCTCCAATCCAGCCCTCCTCGTAATTCTCTCCGCATACAGATTGAACAGGAAAGGGGGCAAAATGCATCCCTGTCTCACTCCTTTCCTTATTTTAAATTTCTCTGTGTCTTCATATTCCGTTCTTATCACCGCCTCTTGATCCACATATAGGCCTTTCAGTAGTGATACCAGATGCTTTGGAATTCTCATCTCAATCAGCGTCTTCCACAGTAGTGTATGGTCTATGCAATCGAATGCCTTACTATAGTCTATAAAACAGATGTACGTCTTGACCGTACTCCCTCTGTCTCTCCATAATCCATCTTATATTGGCAATGTGGTCGCGCGTTCCTCGCGCCTTCCTGAATCCCGCTTGATTAGCTGGTAATTCTCTTTCAATTGTCTTCTCCATTTTTTATGGATTATTTTGAGGAGTATTTTGCTAGTGTGTGATATCATCGCTATCGTTCGATAATTTTAACACTCCCTCGCGTCTCCTTTCTTGAAAATTGGTATGAACACTGACCTTTTCCAGTCCTCCGGCCACTCTCCTCGTAAAGGCTCGTATATATTGCGGTCAAAGTTTTATATGCGATTAGTTACGACGATTCTCATTGGCTGTGGGTTATAGCGCCTGAAACGTGCATTCTGGCTTGTGATTGGCTAACAAATCCTGCGGTTGCAGCTGCCATGTAGGCCTACATTTTGGAAATAAGCGATGCGGGCAGGGATTCTGTAGAAGCGTTTCCTTTGAGACTTCGAACTAATAATAATACTACTATTTTTTTCTTTAATTCAACGCCTGCAAACGCACTGCGCTTTACATTTACAAGTTATGCAGTAATCTTAATTAATTTTAACTACTAACAGAACAGACGGCTTTGCAATTACACGGCGCTAATAGCAGCCTACAAAGCATGTCCGCCCAACAGGGGCTCGAACCTGCTACCTCTCGCACTCTACGCCAGCGTGTTATCCATTGCCCTACCGAGCTATACACAACTGGCATCACAGTTGTAAATAATAAATTTAGATTCGAACAAATCCCAAAATCCAACCCCAGTCAAGTCCATCGAGCAGGACAATGTGTCCATTAAAATCACATGACTCGAACAGATTACGATTACGACGACCTGTACGACGGTGGCGCCGATGAGCGAAGTAAAGTTTGAATTTGGTATCGCTGTACTTAACAAATTGCATTTGATGTACCAAGCATGGCCTTCAGCCGCATATAACGACTTCTGAATTTCTTTACCAAACGGCCAGAACAGAGCGCCGTAGTTGACCTTTACAAACAATCAAAAAGCTTGGGAATCAAGATTTTTATAGCCTATGCCATGGAGCTTGTTGTAAAGTTGTAGCAATGGTGAATGTCTATTGCAGCAGCTACACTTCCGGTAGTCGACATTGGCATGTCGAACCCGCTTATTCGCAACACTGCACCGAATGCAACTTGGGAAACATTTTCTAAGTCTCCTAAATCGCGCTGTTTAAATCTGTTGGTTAACTTTACTGGCCTAGTTAGCTACACCGGTCAGCGAGAGCTGCATACGTCTGTTGGTTGCAACGGACTGCGGTTCAAGCGCCGGGCTGGGAGTTGACATTCGGAGATTTATCGGGCTAGCACGTGTGGGATGCAGGAGCGACCTTGGGCAAGTTGCTCACCCATCATTGTCTGTGGAGAAGGCAACGGGAAACCACCTCACTCATCTCATCCCCAGGGGAGTAAGGCCAATGAACCTGCCTTCGGGCAGAGAACCATCATCATCAACTACGTGAGATTCTTGTTAAGCAGTTTCATAAGTGGCCATATATATATATATATATATATATATATATATATATACTGGCTGTGGTGCCCGGCGTCGCCCGGGAAATTCAGAGTTTTCGTCTTTTCTTCCCCCAACCCAGCCCCACCCGCCCCTGTGAGGCGGGTTCGCCACCCCTCTGGGGTTCTCGGCGTTGCCTACTAAATTATGAGACAGATTGAATAAGAGTTCAGGATAATTCAGGAATTAGAATGAAAGATTGTTGCAGACCGAGTTCCTTCGTGTAACATGCGAAAACCCCTATAGCCGTAGTGAGAAAATACAAAATTGGAGAGCCGCTCGTCGTCTAAAGATGTATGACCATGATCCTATATCATCGTGGAACGGGCATCATCCGTCGCCTTCTGTAGAGCACCCGACATATGGTCTATCCAACGTTTATACACGTATCAAGTATCTGATTGCCCTGTTCGACTCCCATGGCCGCTCTTCAACGTGTCGGATCTTTTCTTGTTGATGTTTGTTGCATTGACAAATGATTGACAAGAAAGGCCTAAGACTAATTTCGCTTAAAAGATTGTGGCCTAAAGCGACTATATCACAACCAATTTCACTTGCAATTTCTTGTTGAACTGCTTCCACAGTGGTTCAGGTTTCGTGCCTGCACGTCCTTTTATAAAGCGTCTGCGCTTGCCATTTTAAGACAAACGCACCTCTTACTGGATAAAAGCACCGTCATATTAGGCAAGCAAAACCACTCCGCGACAACAATCGTAACCATAGCAACTGGACCATTTTCTACAAAGCCATGTCCTGTCAGACGGTGAGACAATTGTTGTCATTGTTACGACACCGATGCCAAATTCATCTCGTACTTTAACATTAATTCTAAGATGCCTGTCCGTCTGTCACCCTGTCCTTCTGTGACCGTCTGCTTTGTAATGTAAGTAGGTCACAAATGCAGTCGGACGATTTGTGCAAGAACGACACAACAATTGGCTGACGTGATATCTGAAATGACGTAGTTAGTACCTAGAACACAGCCACAAATGCTGCAATGACGTATCTAAGAACAGCCTAGCGTCATTGTCGTTCTAACTACGTAATACGAGAATGACATCACACTGACATCGCGACACAGTCCATGCAAATGCCGTCATCTTCAGAATGGTGTCATTCGAGTGGCAACCCATGCAGACCCAAAACCAGAAGCAAAATCTCAAGTGTAGGCCGTGAATGTAATCGAAGAAAACTAGGAATTTCCGATCGGCGTGCGAGCGTGTTTGTGTGTGTGTGGGGGTGTGCGCGCGCGCGTGTGCGTATGTGCGTGCGTTTATGCAATGTGTGCGTTCCATGCGGTTGCGTATTATTACGGTTGAATCCATAATCACTCTTCTGCTATCCTAGCTTTTTCCTTCCTTTTATCCTCCTCCTCCACCTCCTCTTCTTCTTCCTCCTCCTCCACCTCCTCTTCTTCTTCTTCCTCCTCCTCCTCCTCCTCATTATCCTCCTCCTCATTCTGTCGTTGCTTTTGCTATAGGCTACATCTTCCGCTTGTCATCTTTCCCGTGCGTTGCACATTCTATTTCTCCTCTTCCTCCTCCCTCTCCTCCGCTCCTCTTGTAGCTCTTCCTCTTTTTTCTCCTCCTCCTCCTCCTCCTCCTCCTCCTCCTCCTCCTCCTCCTACTCCTCGTACTCCTCTTCCACTGCCTCTTCCCCCACGCCTTCCTCCACTTTCACCTTTTCCACCTTCTCAACCTTTTCCACTGCATCAGTATATCCGTCCAGATGATTGGAAGGCAACTGTCGGAATGATGAAAGAAGCGCTGTGGCTGAACTTGAGAAAGCGGTCGCTTTGATCTTAGCCTTTGATCTACAGATAGCCCTCGTCTACTCGGATTATTTTAACCATTGCCGCTGACAATGACGGCATCAACAGCTATTTTACTTCAAATATTTAGCCCGAGGCAATAATTGCTATGAAGCATTATCGACTTCGTTTTCTCAGCCTCTGCATTTATGTGGCCAGTCCTCTGCCTTACCGTCTTATCTTCCCATCGACAACAGTGTACGGTCGATGTACTCGCTATAATGCAAGAATACGTTCAATAACTTATGGCACTAAAGCATCATTCTTCCATCACTCCGCCTTCTATAGTCCTTTGTCAAAAGTCATTCCTCTTATGCACCTCCACCTCGAGCGTCCTCCTCCTGCATCTCCTCCTACATCTTACTTTTCCAGTTCCTCCTCTTCATCCCTCTTCCCTTTCCTATTCTGTCTCTACCTCCTCCTCCTCCTCGTCTTCCTCGTCATCCTCTTCTTCCTCCTCCTCATCCTCTTCTTCCTCCTCCTCATCCTCTTCTTCCTCCTCCTCATCATCGTCTTCCTCCTCCTCTTCTTCCTCCTCCTCCTCGTCTTCCTCCTCCTCCTCGTCTTCCTCCTCCTCCTCCTCCCTTCGTAATAGTCCATTCAGAATTTCACAGCCAACGATCGAATCAATAAAGTGAAACGTTGCAAAGCAAGAATTATTCTGAGGCCATTAAAAGAAATTCGTCTTTTCTGTGTAGGCCTACACGCTGAATAATATTCACATAAGGCTTACGAACGCACTTACTAAACTGCATCAGAAACGCTTGACTGGACCGCAAATGTATACCATTCGAAGCAAAACAGTCACGTGCTCCACATCTGCGACGTGGTTGGGCAATGATTCATGACGTTACTATGGAGATCATACAGTACTAATCATAACTGATGACATCATTCGATTATCGTCGTAAGACCAAGCCATCGGTCTCAACTGCAGTTTTTTGGTGCAACGACAAACGCTGAGGACCAGAAAAAGGTAAAACACTTTAGTTTCATTCATACGGAAATTTGTATAGCGCCCCTTCAACTTCAAGAAAAAACTACTTAGAGGCGCTCCAGCGCGGCCCAAAAAGAACGGTTTTAAGTTTAGTAAGGAAGGATTCTGGTAGAGTCCCATGGTAGGCGTAGCTCGCAAGGAAGGCCATTCCAGACCACGGCAACCCACAGAAAGGCTCGATTCTTCATGGTAGCAGTAAGAGCAAATGGAACAAGAGGACTCACTTTTATAACGGAGGAAGAAAAATCAGTTTAAATGATAGCCTACTACGGATGACGTGAAATGTCATTACGAATGCATGACATCAGTCGGCAAAACATCCGGAATATTATTATTTTCCATGCTAAGCGTTCATCGATCACGTCCTATATCGTTCATTTTGCCAACGCCATCTGCCGAATAGAAGGTTGAGTGGACATATATAAGTATATTCGTTTAATTTCAAAGTAAGACAAACAGGGTGACACACCGCACCAAGTTACAGGTCAGAGATGTAAAATAATAAACAGAATAATAAAGCTTAGCATTGTATCTTTTAATCTTATGCAACTGGAAAAGAGGGCAAGAGTAAAATGTCAACATAAAATGTAAATGTAACTTAATCGGATTTTTATATAGCGGCTGTCTATGACCTCGACCTTGAGGGTGAGATCCTTCACTACCGCTCGCCCGTTTGAATGGACGCCACGCCATTTAGGTCCCCGTGAACGGACCGTGCTAGCCCGAGATTTTTGAATCTCTGAAATAGCCACCTTCGGGAAGCGAACTACGGCCTGCACGCTCTCTTTCACAGACGCGCGGACGCCAGCTCTCCTACCGAAGTAGCTATAACTGGGCTAACATAGTCTATGGAAGCAAAGCAAACTACATTTGAGAAGTGAACACGAATGCAAGATGCGTTCAACAACTTTGTCTAATAAAGCCTGATGTGTCGTTTAGCTCAGGGCTTTTTTTAACGTGCAGTTGTACACAAAATGTGCAGTTCTAAATGGATTTGTGCCGTTGTAGAAGGACTTCTGTACAGTTGAAACTAGCAAAAAAGGTCATTGTCCTCCGATTGGAAGTAATTTGCCATGGAAGATGGGAAAGAAAAGGAGTTGTGCAGTTCTAAAAATTCCTTAAAAACAGCCCTGGTTTAGCTTTTTGCAGGCTCAAAACTCGCAAACGCCAGGCTAGACGCGAAACAACGAGAGGCGAAGCGCAAGTCATCCTAAACACCATAGACTGAGTATTCGTGACTTTTGGGTTTAATATTCGTAAATATTCGTGAATATTAAGATTTTTTAATATTCGTAAATATTCGTAAATATTCGTTAACGGATTAAAGTGAACCATCGAAACCGCAATTTGTTACCCGGTAAAGCAGTTTAAGTAGCCTATCTGTATGTCTCCATGACATTCACTCGCATTCAGGGCAAGGCTGAATTAAAATAATTATGCGATGCGCTTAATATGCTGAGATCGGGAATTTTCGGGATAATTTTTGCTTGTAATCTGGCCCTATTATTTCCTGCGTTGGTATTTATATTTTATCATCCTGCTACACTGATATAAAACTACTTTATCAATTTGCAGTTACTATTATAGGCAGTTAAAATTTATTTCTAATTTAGCTATACTATTGCTGCTACTTGCAAACTTCCATCGGTGACTCTGTCTCTTTTCAGTTGAGGAGGATGGTTAGAAGTCAGACAAACTGACTAACATTAAATATCGAATGTGATAGACCTATGAATGCTGCATGGCCACATTGACCAGACGGTCCAGACCCAGCAGAGACCTGGAAGTTTTTAACAATAAATCTATTAAAGTTATTATAACTTACTAATTTAAGCCTATGCGTAGGCTGATTCAATTTTGTGCAATTCGTTCAGTAAAAGTTAAACATTTTCATAAACAACAAAATAAAAAATTAAGAATAAAGAATTTCCTGAAAGAAAATAATATTTTACGAATATAATATTCGTTGGCAGTTTTAATATTCGTTAATATTCGTGAATATTAATTTTGAAAATCTTAATATTCGTAATATGCGAATACTCAATCTATGCTAAACACCAATTTAGCAATAGCCTAACTACTGAAGCCGACATCGACGCATAAAATGCAGAATGGAGGATGAACTGGTAGGCCTAATCTCTAACCTACATAGCCTAAATCTGCATAACACTTCTTGCTTTACATAAGAACGGTAGATAGGAATTTGTCAGAATTGTTTCTAAATACGAAACTAGTAACGAAAGTCGAAAGTCCACTCATCTATTAGGCTACATAGGCAAAACATCGCATATTCAACCACCCTTCCCCGTTGTACCTCGTGCACTTTGTGGATCACCTCGTCCATGCGAACGTACAAGTTACAAAAACTAATCTTCTCTACACCGACTACCCCTTCCCGTTATAACAATAAATTAGCCAAAGTCGTTTGGGAAAACATTTTGTTTTACCGTAGGTTACTGGTTATTTGTTAAACATCATATTTAGGCTACTATTGCTAAATGTTTTACCTGTTGTAATTTACTACTTAGATCTGAACAGAAAGCTATCGGACGACAAAAATAATAGGGTAATATTACAGAGTTTATAGATAGGCTATAATTACGTGAACACCGTAATTAGAGATTTATTTTTGCGTACTTATATCCTACATTTTGTCCAGACGCTTACACCTACCAACGACACAAAGTCATGATCCGGCCAACCTTGAAAACGCTATACAATAATATAGCTACGGGCAAACCGAGAGAGATAGGCAGACAGACAGACAATGCATACAGACAGACAGAGACATACAGAGACAGAGATGCAGACAGATAGGCAGACATACTGTCTGTAGACAGACAGACAGACAGATAGGCAGACTCTGTAGACAGACAGACAGACAGACAGACAGACAGACAGACAGACAGACAGACAGGCAAACAGACCAGGTATAACTAAGGGATCTCAATGACCATACATGTAGTACTTCATGGCTGTGGCATTTAGTGGTTCTTGATTAAAACGACATCACTGTAGTCCCTAATATGAGACACCTTAAGGGGCCTATATAAATTCTCCGGACTCGACGAATGAATGATTGCATTTATGCGTTGAATGGTTTCTTCAGTTTCTCAACGCGCACATAATTCATCAACAGCATCAACGATGACATGTCTGCACCTCTCTGTCTCTGATATGAGGCGTTCGTTCTCTGTGGTTGGTCCAACAACCTGGAATGGACTTCCCTTGACTATGCGACACCTCCCAAGCTCTTCTCAATTTCACAAACTGTTGAAGACTCTTTTTTTCGCTTGATCTCGGCCGGGAGCGCCTCTGAGTAGATACCTTGAAGGGGCGCTATATAAATTACGATTGATTGATTGATTGATGAAAAACTGAAGACACAGCCAAAAAGCACAGCCAAGATGAAATAGAAGTCGGCTTGAAAAGGCGGAACCAAGGCGAATAAGCGGGTTCACCATCTCAGTGACCTTTCGCGTGCGCGTGCGCAATAGTCAAGGTCAATGCTACAATAGATGTTGAATTATATAAAGATTGCAAATACACAATGCGCGAGTCATTAGTTTTCCGAACTTTTGGTATATACACCATCTATTGTAGCATTGACCTTGATCACTGCGCACGCGCACGCGAAAGGTCACTGAGATGGTGAACTCGCTTATTGAGACGCCCATGTCAAGCCATCATCCACCCAAAGACAGGAAGACAAAAGACTAAACAGCTTACCGGTAACAGTACAATTACTCCCCACGCTCGACAGTTACCCAGGACAATAACCACGGGAAATTATAACCCTCGTGTTTGGTCATTTTTTCAGCATGTGTGTTGTAGTCCGGAGGGTACATGTAATTGCACGGGGGGGAGGTATTGGTACGGGGTTATTGCCTGGGGGGGGTAATTGTCCGAGAGTAATTGTCCTAGAACCCAATCGACCTTTAACTGATGCAAAAAGACAACAATAGGTCTAAGTGCGAGCAGCCTACACACCACCACTTCAAAGCAACGCCACCGCCAAAAATGAAGCCTGCAGAATCAGACCCAAGGTCACGAGGACAACAAGTAGTAAATAATTTACCTAAGTTGATCAATTCTTTTACAGCAGCTGACCACAACATGAGAGAGCAACAAGTCAGCATGGCGACACCCAACACAACAGAGCAACAACGTTACCAGCAAAACTGATGCTATCTATACACTAACGTAGAGGTAAGATGATTTGATGAATGGAATTACGTTAAAGGACTTAAAAAGAGCGACACCAGTCTACTGTAGCACAGACTTATAGACAGAAACGAAATTGAAGAAAAAGTGAAAATGAATTTTATGGTGTATATTATAGCAAGAATCGCATACATGGAAATAGCCAGCGACCGTTTCAATTTAGAAGCATCGATCTGGATTGGCCTTCCTTTATCCTCGACCTGGAAGAGTCCCCTTAACGCTCCGCTACCTTCCAGAACTCAGGCATTTTCACGGGGCGTGGTGGTGTAGTGGTGGCGTCGTTGCCTTGAAGCCGGAAGGATCGAGGTTCGAATCCACCTCAAGTCGCCGCGTAGGGACCTTGGGCAAGTCCTTCACTCGCAATTGCTCCGCGCTTCGGCGTGAAACTCCGATGCAGTGTCCACGCTGCATTCGGGAGCGCCTCTGAATAGAGAGAGCTTGAAGGGGCGCTATAACAAGTCCACATACATCCATACATACATACATTTCTCTGTCATCTTAAGACAGTTTAATTTGGCCAAGCTGGGGTTGGGAGCGCCTATGAGTAGTCCCCATGAAGAGGCGCTATACAAATTCATCCAATAAATGAATAATGAATGAACAAATAACTTTAGTTTTCATGTTGCCAATACCTAGGTCCTAGAGCATCTAGAATTTAATCAATATATATATATAGAAAGCCACTATTGGTCACAATAAACGTCGATGCAAGTACTAAAACAAATAGACACTTCAATTAATAATTTATTTATTTAAATTCTTATTCTTACATGTATATCGCGCTTCTGCTCTTTGAAGTTTGAAAATGTAGAAATCGCACGTGATCAACTGACAACTTTGAAATTAGTATCGCATCGATCAACGAAGAAGGTCACGTGCATTTTTACAACGACGCAATTGAAATTCTTAGATTAGACTTGATTAGATTAGATTAGGTGATTAGATTAGATTAGATTAGGTCAGATCACATCAGATTATAATATTATTAGGTTAGGTTAAGTTCTTCAGGTCGGGTCAGGTCGGGTCAGATGAGATTAGGTTAGGTTAGGTCAATATAGGTCATAATCAGGCAGGTTAGGTTAGATTAGATTAGATTTGATTAGATTAGATTAGATAGGGTTTCAGAGTGCAAAACTGGCGATCAAGAACAAGAGCATCTTAAACGCAAAATCCACAAGCCATCGCTTATCCAGAAAAGCCAGCTTTCTTTTCTCATTGCAAGTCAACAATATCACGAGCATGTATCCAGAAAGCCGACTAAAGTCCACGTGTAGGCTGCACAATTGCACATGGTCAGTTAATTACGAGTCGTAATCTTCTGTGTATAATCATGACATATCCGATGGTCAGATTTTCATCCAATATGAATCATCAAAGTTCAGAAAGTCAGCTCCGAGGAAAGTCATTCGAAAGTTGGCTTTCATTGTGCTTTTCCCATAAGAGTCATAAATTAAGAATTGGGCTGTACCGAACATTCACTTCGAAGACTATTCGCTTCGGCGACGAATAGCGGGTGAACTGGCTATTCGGAATTTGGACGAACAGTAGCGGTCGGACGGAATACGAATATTGACCACGTGACATCTGTTTCTGCATAAGCGGCTGCTATGGAGAGTGTACACAACTGGCAAAGAGATGCAAAAGGTACATGCAGTAAACTGTTTACTTTTAGTTCATGTAGACTCCATTAATTTATTTGATTTATTAATTTACTGAACTAAAACTTTGCTTACACTTGAAATTTTGAATGCCGTCGGTATACCAATTTTGTGCAAAAAAATAGTCGCGTTGACCTACAAATTTGGGTAAGAATCAATTGTAACAATTTTGGTAAACCGACACTCTGTGATTTCCGAGCCTTTCCTGGGACGAGAAGTCAAAATACATCCATACATACAAACAAACAAACAAACAAACAGAAGGACAAACTTTGAAAAACATATTACCGGTATAGATAATTACGTGGACATGCATACATTAGATATATAATATCCAGCAGTCAGACAGCATGAATAAAGAAATTGGAAAACTCGGGAGTCAGGCAGAAAAGATAGAAAGATATAGATTTGTGTCGCGTGACGTTGTCAGCCCACATGAACCCGTGCGAGAGAAATTAATTGTAGACGCGCATATCATCGAAAAATGGCGACGCTTACAGCAGCCTTTTGCTTAAAGTCAAAACGAGCATCCTCCCATACCAACATTCCTGCCGGTCGTCGACGACCCAGTGTTACGCAGATTCATTCTGTGAGTTTGATTGCCCTGTTTACAAAACTCTGTGGCCATTCGTCAATATGTCGTATCTTTTCGTTGAGATTTCGTGTCGAGTTTGACACTTGAAAGTACGACAGGAAAGAACTCAATTGCGGCCGCGGCTGATCCGCCAAACCTCGTAAAATCGGGCGGTAGTCACAACTGCTGCATGGAATTTCTTGTTAAACTGTTTCCAGTTGTTCACGCTACGTTACTGAACCTGCATATATATATGCATATATATATACAAACCCGTCTCTTACTGGTTTGAAGTACCTGCATGTAACGAATAAAGAATAGTGAATGAGAATGAATGAATGCAAGAGACCAAGACCACTGGACGAAAACAAACGTAACCATAGCAACAGACCACTTTTCCACATAATTATCTTGAAGGCATTCTCAAACACTGACGGTGGAAACAATCGTTGTCATGGCTACGACAGCGATTCTAAATGAATCGCAGACTACACAATTCGAAGAATGACAAGCCAATAAAAAAGCATGTGGAATTTCTATAGCGCCAATTCGATGATTCTCAAAAATCTTCTTGGTCAGTTGGATTTATATGCTTCTTGCTGAACCCAGAATAAGATTTAAACTGGCATACAAACTCAAACCCTTACACCTAACACCCTATTATTTAGCCTATATTCAACCGCTATAATTTCTTCGTACACGCATAGGCCCTACACCTCGTCACATGGCACAGGTTAAGACCTTCTGTTATGAGGTCTGAGCCTCTATAATATAATTTTAGCACGGTCATCAGATCTCGTGTATACCATCCCTCGGCCCCTATAGGTATGGTATCTATATAGCAATAACCGATGCTCGTCAACTGCTCGTATACTCTTTTTTTCAAAATGCGCCTCAAAACTTAGACTTTTTACTAAGCGCGTATACAACGGCGATGACACTGTGAGTATAATGAGCGATGATAAAGGCGACAACGACGACCGATAATAATATGATGACGTCGTTGTTCATAGTCAGGAGAGATAAGCCACCGCGATTTGCTGGATGATTCTGTCAGAAAACTATTCTGAAACTGTAAGACAGCGCAAAGCTGCACGTCATGTAGGCCTACGGTAATGTACTCAAATAGCGCATTTCAAATCTGCAGGGCTTTTCTAGCGTGCAGCTGTACACAAAAATGTACAATTCTACATGGAATTGTGCAGTTGAAGAAGCACCTCTGTGCTGGTAAAAATGGTACAAACTATAGGTCACTGTCATTCGATTGGAAGTAATTTGCCATGGAGGATGGGAGGGGAAATAAGGGGCTGTGCAGTTCTTTTAAATTCCTTAATAGAAGTCCTGCAAATCTGTATCCGGTTCTTTTAATCCACTATCCCGTCGTCTGTCCGTCCATCCACTCATCCATCCGTCCATCCGCTCATCCATCCATCCGCTCATCCATCCGCTCATCCATCCATCCATCCGCCCATCCATCCGCTCATCTATCCATCCATCCATCTATCCGCTCATCCATCCATCAATCCGCTCATCCATCCATCCATCCGCTCATCTATCAATCCATCCACCCATCCATACATCCCCACACCCACCCACACAGGTTACGTCATCTGACGTCGTTTGGAGAAACCCGTATATGATAAGTTATGCCACTGGGAAATGAATACAATTGAATTGCAATTCACGAAAGTTCTATAGTTCCGAAGAAGGTCATGTCATCGAAGGTCTATTGGAAGATCATATAGCCAAATCATGCCATTGTGATTTGTGAATCATGGCTTCTATGAAGACGAACGTTTTGTGAACTTCATCATGTTGAACTTTTGTGTCTTCACAGCATGACCTAACATCTAGAATGACGTAGTTACAAGAACAACCCCTAACTGTTGAAGTGACGCAGTCTTGGAACGACGTAACGTTAACAGCGCCACTGGCTTTCGAACTGCACCAAGCAAGAATGACGTCACACTGGCCTAATTATAACAGGTCAAATGACGTCATTTTCAGAATGTCATACGAGGGGTGTCCCGACCAGAACCAAGCGTAGCCTACGCAAGTATCAGTCGGAATGTAATCCAGGAACACGATAATCTTCGCCTAAGATTATAACGACAATTGGAATTTCCTAATACTTATTCTTAGAACACTATTCTAAAACGGTCTGTTGATCGACTTGATCTATATAGATATATAGTTCCCCAGGCAAAAACTACCATGGCTCAACACCGCGACTTTACCAATGTAGGCCCTTCTATGTGGATTGTGGAATGACCTTCGCACTATCCGTATATAGTCAGAACTTATGTGGGAGTATCTCCTCAGTCCCTCGCTGCTTCAAGACCTCCCTAGGCCTATAGATATTTCCTCGGAACTGTCGGAGCGCCTCTGAATAACTAGTACTGTATAAAAGGCGCTTTATAAATTCTCACATAGCCTGCTTTTACGATAACACGCAAAATTATGTACGAGCATATAGATACGGTATAGGGCCTACCTGATAACTCGTGCAGGCATGAAGTCTATGGATAAATGCACACATTATAGTTGACGATTAGAATCTCAGAAAGACAGACATGCTGATAATAATTATGAACAAAGAAATTCGGCGTTACCGTAAGAGACAGAGAGAGTGCTTATCGAGTTACATGATCGCCGCTGGTAAGGGGCAGAAACGTCCCGCTGATGACTAAGGCGGGAAACTTCGTTTGGAGAACGACCCTGTTGATTTCATGGAGAGTCACTCATCGCCATACGATTTCATAAAATTATTATCTAAACTGGTCTCCCTTAGATGCAGAACTATAAAACATCACTTATGGCTAAAGCGATAGCCATATATGCTGGTAGCCACCGTTGTATAAGCAGGACCACCTGAATGAAATTGTCCTGGAGGATTGAGGCCAAGTTGGCTCTGTGACTGTGCTTCGCGAAAGGACGGCCGCTCTTATGTTTCGTCAGATTAGATATTAAAAACGACATAGAAGAATCTAATGAATCGGAAGACATCTCTTCTGTTGCATGTAAGTACACTTGTGATAAGCAAGGCGATCCCCGCACATGTAAATATCACCACGATTAATCAATGAGCGTTTCTGATTGGCTGTATAAGCTACTCAGAATTGGCGACTGGCGTTGCATAAATGCTCGATTCCAATTGCCTTCACAAATGCAATGCAACGCAGTCATTGGACATCTATAATAGGCTTTAATCTCGACCCGGACCACCATGGACTACTCTTACGGACAACCATTTTGACTCAACGCAGCGCTCGTGAATAAGCCGGAGCCCCGCGCTTGGTTTTCGAGTGGCGCTTTAAAAATTAGGAGATTACGATTACGATTTAATCTTTAACGGTTACCCATCATTGTCTGTGGGGAATGCAATGGGAAACCACCTCACTCATCTCATCCCCAGGGTCGTAAAGCCAATGAACCTGCCTTCGGGCAGAGCACCATCATCATCATCATCATCATCATCATCATCATCATCATCATCATCATCATCATCATCATTATCACCATCACAACGCCGTTAGGAAAAGATCAATTAACAACGCTATTCACACATAATTTATATCGTAATCGTAAACTCGAAATTTCTGAGGCGCCACTCGAAAGCCAAGCGCTGGGCCCCAGCTTATTCTTGAGCGCTGCGTTGAGTTAGAAGGGTTGTTCGTGAGAGTGGTTTACTAGCTGGGGTACCCGGTGTTGCCCGGGAATTTTAGGATTCGGGCCGTTCCCCACCAAATAAGCTTCTCTAACACCATCACCAGTGACTCATTAACTCGTTGTATCTAGTATTCGTATTCATACAGACAGATTGAATAGGACCTGATAGTGAAGAGATCAGACAGGTAGCATATATATATACATATATATATATATCTGGTTGGTCACGTGCGCAGCTCACCTAGACCTTAGTGAGATATATCAATGGTATAGAACCGCCTTCATCGATAAATGGCCATTTCTACCTAAATCATCGCCAGGACCAGCATCCGTATATAACCGACGCAGCAGCTTATTCCCAGCCTAAAATGGGCGACAATTAATGAGTTCTGATTGCCTGTCCATGCAGCTCTTGGACATCTCTCAATGCGTCGGATCATTTCCGTGTCGAGATTTTTAAAATTGAAAGTACGACAAATGCGACACCACACGTCGCAGGCTATAATATTACTTGTGACACACTGCATGCGTAATACGCAGGTGTTCCACGTAAGTGCTCTGGTTCCCTTATATTATAAATATGCCATCCATGCTCAGTACAAACCACTTACCATTGGTTATCGTGCATGTAAAATTATCCATTCAAAACGGGGCACGTGACAGACGTCACTACGGTAATTATCTGATAGGTCACTCGAGTAGAGGTCGAGAGCGAATGCATCTTCAGCGCTAAAATGATAGTGCCCGCCTATACAACAATCGTTGCCAATGGCGACGACGTCAAATCGACGTCAGAGATCAACATTCAATTCATTCGTTATTAATTAGGGAATTTCCATGTATCGCTCGATCAAGACAATCTACGCTGAAGCAACAATAATTCTAGAACCTCTAGCAGTCTAGCCTATACCTACGGCGGCTTTTTTTAATAGTGCTCAAAATTTGATTTAATATTTCCAGCCTCTTCGCATTATCCACTTCGCTCTTCGAACACATTATTTTGGTCGTCTAGTTCATCATATATAATTAGAAGAGTTATGGCTCAGTCCCGATCCTTTGCCACAATAATTAGCCCAGCTCTTTGGAATAAGCTACGCTGTCCCCATCCATACTAATATTTTAACTAGTAGGCCTAATCTCTCCTCATCTCCACCCTTACCCTGCTCAACATCTATTTCTTCTCTCGTGGCCTTGCGTACTGGGATCGGCACTGAACACTTCACCCTAACAGAGGCGCTTAGGATTTATTACCCTTATTATTATTTATTTATTTATTTTAACAGAATGAAACACAAACAGTATCTATAGAAGCATAAAATATGTATATTACAAGAGAAGCGTTTGAGGTCATGACCTTGCATTCCAAAACAGACGTTGCCATAACAACAATAAGGATGTCACCTTAAACAACGCGAAGACTGACTGATCAAAATGCACGCATTAAAAAAATAATTATCACCGTTATCATTATTATCGTTTGTGTCAGTATTATCAATATCATTTCCGTCATCATAACTGTCATCATAATATGATCATTTTCGTAATCATTATTATCGTTATCGTTACAATCATTATCCTTGTGATTATTACTGTTATTATCAATGTTGCTAAATTATAATCGTCATCATTAGAATTATTATAAGCATTACTATCATTACCGTTATCGTTGCTATCTTTATGATCATCATCATTATCCTCATCATTATCATTATTATCATTATCGTGCAACTGCTAACATTATTATAATTATTTCCCTTATTATCATTATCGTTATCATTTTTGTCAAGCTCTTCCATTGCATATGCATATCCATACAAATGATTGGAAGAAGGCGGCTGATTTGCCACCTGAGAGGAACTGCAGTCGGCATTATGAAAGAAGCGCTGCGGTTGAGCAACGGAAAGCGGTTGCTTTGATCTTAGCCGCGCGTTCCCACCCAGTTTACACCCTGTCAGTGCCTAGAACAGGATTTGGAACAATAAACTAACCGCAAACAAGTTTGTCATACGAAGCATTGACCATTCACCATTGACTCCCTCTCACGCAGCGAAATATTTATAGGTTTTCGACACCGGTGTGTCGTTGACTCGTTGTATCCTTGCATGCATTGGCTGACTCAAATCAGAACTTATTTCTTCTCTAAGGCCAAACCTGCTCTTGGTTGTAGGTGAGGCGTCCTTTTACTGTGTTACGACGCCATACAAATTGTAATTATCATCATCATCGTCGTCATCATCATCATCATCATCATCATCATCATCATCATCATCATCATCATCATCATTTATTTCCGTATCAAACGGTGCAGCTCTAATTGGCTGTGCGTGATGAACAGTGAACGCCTGACAAACACTTGCATAATGTGCTAATTGTTCCCCACAACTAAAACTAACGAATATTAGTAAGATTAGTCGTCCTCGACTCCGGTGAGTTGTGCGAATGTGCCCCTGAAGGCTATGGCATTAAATCTCTGCCTTGGGTGCAAATAGATAAACGTTAAAATAAGTGCAAAGTCTTCCGAGGGTCACGCGACACCCCAACTCCAACAAGAATTCACGTCCTGATGCGATTGACGGGACTCAGCGATTCGATAACGACGGGGACGAAATCGTGGGTGGTCGGAACTCGGAAGGGTGAGTATTTGGCGCACTTCCGGTTCGCGGCGTGTTCGGCTGCCCCTCCAGGCATTGATGACGTAATAATGAGGTAGGAGCCTAGGAGGTAGCACAGGCATGGATGGATGTTGCATCCCATGCTACATATCTTCCCCTCGCCCAGGGAACCAATGTTGCTCCGTCCGGTCTTTTGCCGTCTGTGCGGATCAGGCCCGGTGGTTCCTTCGAGCTTGGAATGTCAGCTTTTACAAGGGCTCTCCAGATTATATCGTTCACGGCGATATGGCGAGCAGCTCTCCCCGTAGATCTTCTGCATACAAGCCCGTGGTGGCCTCGAGGATCGGAGATCATTATTATTATTATTATTAATTATTATTATTTTTCTTTTTTGTTTGCCCCGAGGTATTTAGGATCCCTCGTGGAATTATCGCCTAACTACTCATATAAAACCAGTCCGGAATGGCCCTATTCGTCTGCTTTCAGGCCTGCGAAACTGCCTCTGAAAGCAACTGTGTTAAACCTCTGTATGGTCGACGAGAGACGTTGGAATAAAAACGTGGTATTTTATTATTATTATTATTATTATTGTTATATTATTATTATTATTATTATTATTATTATTATTATTATTATTATTATTATTATTTATTATTTATTATTATTATTGTTATCATCATCATCATCATCATCATCATCATCATCATCATCATCATCATCATCATCATCATCATCATCATCATCATTTTATTATTATTATTATTATTGTTATTATTATTATTATTATTTATTATTATTATTGTTATTATTATTATTTTTATCATCATCATCATCATCATCATCATCATCATCATCATCATCATCATCATTTTATTATTATTATTATTATTATTACTGTTATTTTTTTGCCCCGAGGTATACAGGATTCCTCAGGGACTTCACTAACGCCTAATATAAAATCAAAAGTCTGGAAAGGCCCTACTCATCTAAGTCATCTTCTGTTTCTTGGTCGGCGAAAGTGCCCTTAGAGGCCACAGCATTACAGCATTATTACTGTTATTATTATTATTATTATTGATATTGTTATTGTTATTACTATTACTATTTTTTATATTATTATTTACACATTTATTTTTTTCCCAAAGACAATGACAGAGTCATTTACAGGCTAATGTCTATGCTCCTTTTGAACATTAGGTAAAGTAGTCATTCAGACCAAGACTTCCAGGTGTCTTGACGGTTTGAGTCAGTTGTTCCTAAAATCGACACAGAGTTTCCGATTTGCAGGGCGACTGATAGGCGCTGGAGCAGATGGCTGGTCTCACGCTGGTCACCTTTGGCTGCTGAGATCTTTCGTCCTAGTTCTTGTACAAATTGAAGAGAATCTCCATCCCAACTTCCTCCAGTTTCGACTGCAATAGGGACGAAATGATGCGATCTTGCGATGTCTACATATTTGCTTTCCTTGTTACGGGCTGCTCTTTCCGCCGCGGCGCCTGCATTTTCTGATGTTAAGTGCCTGTACGATGTTGCGAATGTATCTGGTACCGTAACATCTCACGCCAGGCAAAGACCTCTGTGCCAGGGAATAATGGTTACTCCATCTGGCTTTTTGCCATCAGATCGGGAAAGACCATTCGGCTCCTTTATGGCTGGTATTTTGGCTCTTACGAATGCGCGCCAAAGAACGTCATTGATCATCCCATGACGTTGCAGCCTTCCAGCTCCTTTGTTGCAAGATAATCCATGCAGACCATTCTGTTCGACAACGACACCACATTTGCATGTGTGCGTTTCGCACAACGCAGTGCCAAGTCGAATACCGGCTGCAATTCGTAACGTGTCTCCCGACATTCGTAATCCGGCTGCTGTTATCGGAAGTGCATGAAGCCAGTCTCCTGAGTGTGGCGATTGCACAGCTAACAAGCGGGCCTTGGCGGAAGAATCAGTAGTTCTTTCAGATAGGTCTTCAAGTGCATGCGTGATAATTGCACTGTCCCATTCTCTTTGTGCACGGGCCTTCTGCTCTGTTGGAGGAAGTGCGTTCGATCTCAATGACCACGAATTGAAAGCCTCCTCAACTAATGGGTCCATAAGCGACACACCGACATCGTGTAGAATTTTGTCTTGAAGGCTTCGCGTGCCAGCGGCTGATGCCAAAAAGGCGGAAGTTGCCAGCATAACGGCACTACGAATGCCCAGACCACCATTCCTCACAGGTAGAGATGCCTGGATCGTCGCTCATGTGAATATTGAGAAGGCTGCATAGACCAGTTCTCAACGCGTCGTCAAAGTTGTGTAGCAAACCTTCGCTCAGAAAGCAGGCTGATGTTCTTAGCGTATATAATAGCTTTTGGATGCTTAAACTGCTCCTCAACAGAGTGAATGAATCGTGTGGATGTAATGTTTCCAGTCTTGTAATAACTTTCTCCAGATCTTTTATCTTCTTTTGGATGGATGTATCGACTGCACTGCCTGGCAGTAGCGGTGCCCCAAGTAGAGACAGATCCTCAACGGCTACAAACACAAAATTGGAGAAGACCTGATTCTTCTTTATTTCGTCGTAACCTCTGGCTGATGCTTCACATTTAGCTCGATTCAGTTGTAAACCATACATGGATGCCTGCTTCTCTGTCAATCGGATGTCATTCTCAACTTTGTCAATCGGTCCAGCAAGAGTGAGATCGTCCATATAGCCAATATGTAGTGGGGTTACCAGACTCGTAAGAAGTGGATGTATCGTTAGGCAAAACTCCAGTGGCCCTAACGGGTCGCCTTGCTGAGTTCCTTTCTCCGAAAGGACGGTATGATGTCTGGTCTGTAGCTGAGGGGAGTAAGCGTAGTTGTTATTATTATTATTATTATTATTATTATTATTATTATTATTATTATTATTATTATTATTATTAATTATTATTATTATTATTATTATTATTATTATTATTATTATTATTATTATTATTATTATTATTATTATTATTATTATTATTATTATTATTACTCCTTCACCTCGAGCGTACAAGGGCCAACATAACTTAGTTGGAGCATCAGACGTTTAAAGAACGTAGAGCAACTGGACCAAAACCTGGATCCCTATGGTAACGTTGGCAAAACATTCTTCTGAATTAACTTCTGTCAGCTGAGCTTGGTCGCCCATGGAATACGCTGATTCTGGCGTTTATCAGCTTTCTTTAGGCTCAGTGTACATTGAGATTAGAGCTGGAACAGACATGGGATTTCTTAGACATGAGCGAAGAAGCAAGACGCTATAGTTAGGAAAGGTATGCACGACGTTACATGAAAATTTCCCCATTTAGTTTTTCATGGGGGAATAAGCTGATCTCCTCATTTCACATCGATGAAGCCAACGCCTACCTAAACAACTGGAATCCGCCGCCCCGGAGCATAAGACCTGTTTGAGAAAACTCTAAAGAAGTTTTAGGCTACAGACACCACTGGACTGCAGGTCTCTTACCGAAGTGAGATCCCTGTGGATTGCGAGCAGCATCCCACGTGACCACCCGGTGACTGTATTGGATCCTCTGACTGATATTATCGTTTGAAATGTGACAATAAAGATCGAATGCAACATGTCGTTTTCACTGAGAATGCAACTGTCGCACGTTAAGTGTTTGTGAGAACTGTTCCCAGTTCTTAAAAACACATGCCCAACTTGTTTATATACACACGCGTTTTCGTTAGCGAGAGACAAATTCGTCTCTCAATGGCTAAACGCGCCTCTGCCTTAAGCTTGGAGCCATCCGGCGAGAACAGACGTAACCATAGCAACGCGCGAAAGCGGCGCGATAGCACTGTCCTATCCATAGCGTCATATTCAACGTGGTGAGACAATCGCTGTCATGGCAACGGCACCGATGGCTAAATTACTTTCGGACTAAAACATTCATAGGACTAAAACATTCATACCCTAAAACATTCATACCCTAAAACATTCATAGACTAAAACATTCATAGACTGATAATCTTGATAGGCTGATACACTTATATAGCGCCCGTTTACCATCGCTCAACCGTCACCACGGAAACAGGAAGTGCAACAGCTCATTATTATCATGATGACGATAATAAAATAATAAAAAAGGACAATAATAGGCCTAATTATAATTCTGATAATAGCGAGCTGTCATTTTATTGTCATTTATGTCGTTATTACTTCATCATCATCATCATCATCATCATCATCATCATCATCATCATCATCATCATCATCATCATCATCATCATAATCATCATAATCATCATCATCTTCATCATCTTCATCATCATCGTCGTCGTCGTCATCGTCATCATCAAACATCATTATTATAATTATCATCATTATTATTAATAATATTCTGGTTATTCTGTTATGGAGAAGGGAGTTAGTATAACTATAATGGATTATAACACCCTGGCTTGAAGTGCTTATGGTACGCGATTCGATTCCCGCATGGTCCTCCGAAGTTTATCACTTCTTCCATTCCATAGGTGGCAGCTCAAGTGCAGATAAAAGGCCAGAGCGACAAAATCATAGGCTACAAACACACACAAGCACACAGACAGGCACAGAGAGACAGACTGACAGAGAACCAGAGAGAGGGAGAGACAGACAGACAGACAGTGAGACAGAGAGTGACAGAGAGAGACGCACACAGAGAGACAGACAGACAAACAGACAGACATCCAGACAGAGGCAACGCTTGGATAGGTCTCTCTCTATGGAATGGACTCCCCCCATCCGTTCACTATAGTCTCTGGTATTCTTTCGTCATCTTTGTCTAAAAACTTGCATTTTCTCTCGGGTTTGCACGCACTGGGAGCGCTTCTGAAAGGTTCTCGCTGCAAGAAGCGCTTCACAAATAGTTAGATACAATACTATACAATGCAATACAATACAGTACAATACAATAGAGACAGACAGAGAGATAGATAGACAAAGACCGATTTTCTTTCTACTATTAGCCTCCGCCGTAGGCCTATAGGCCCTATACGACATCGTCAGTGTTCTTAGTCTTTGGACCTTATATAGAGGCAACCATAATCATCATCATAACCACCACCACCACCGTCGTCGTCATCTCTCGCATACATCGCCGCTGCCCGTCGCATCCTGGACCTCTTCTCTAGTCATGCAACCTCTCTCTACTGCATTGGACGCAGAGCCACATACACACACACTCTCTTTGGTCTGGTCCTCGAATCGACGACGGGTCACATGATCTTCGTCGCCTAGCAACCAGTCACCGATGAGCTGGAGCCCTGCTACTGCATATACGTTCCTCAGTTCATGTAGCGCTAGTAAGAATAACTAACTCAACCGACGCTCCAGCATAGGGAGATCGCGTACATCTCGTCACCATCATCAGACTAGTGATCTTTCGTCGGGTTATAGCGACCGTGCGTGTTCTACTGCAGCCAATGTTACATAGAGCTACGAAGGGTTCCTTAGAGGCGTGTAAGGCAGTCGAGTTACCACGCTTCCGCATTACCTACCTTCATACCGTCGTCATAGAATCATGAACGGTAGCTTTACCTTCGTCGCCGCATAGGACCAAACAAGGTTCCGTACCATAACCGCTACCGATATGGTTACCTTCGTAACAGCGGGGCAACTATTCGGACGATTCACCGTCGCTAGCGTGCTACCGTCATCGTCATTGCATGAACGTTAGCGTTACCGTCGCTGGCATAAAACTGTATACACCACGGATGTTACCTTCATCGTGCTGCCTGCACCGTTACCGTTTATCTTCATCGTCGGAATGTGCCACCTGGTGACCGTTTGGCCAACCGTAGCGACGAGAAGATTGGATGTGGATGAGATCGTTAGACAATTAGTCGACTGTTGACCATCGGTAAATATCGTCTTTGATCGAGAAATCACGATTGTAATAAATACAGAGATCAGAGAAGATGGAGTTGTAACGCGTGTGGGTCCTGCAGCTGATGATGATGATGGTGGTGGTGATGATGATGATGATGATGATGATGATTGATGATGATGATTGATGATGATGGTGATGATGATGATGATGATGATGATGATGATGATGATTGATGATGATGATGATGATGGTGGTGGTGGTGATGATGATGGTGGTGGTGGTGGTGGTGGTGGTGGTGGGGGTGGTGATGATGATGATGATGATGGTGGTGGTGGCGATGATGATGATGGTGGTGGTGGTGGTGGTGATGATGATGATGATGATGATGATGATGATGATGATGATGATGATGGTGGTGGTGGTGATGATGATGGTGGTGGTGATGATGATGATGATGATGATGGTGGTGGTGGTGATGATGATGATGTCGACTACGACGATGATGATAATATTGATTTTTGATGAAGATGATGCTTACGGTGATGATGATGGTTAGGAGGAGGAGGAGGAGGAGGAGGAGGAGGAGGAGGAGGGGGAGAAGGAGGAGGAGGAGGAGGAGGAGGAGGAGGAGGAGGAAAAAACTGTGCTTTTTACCGTGCTATAGTTGACTCATTGAAGAAGTGTTGCATAATGAATGAATGACTGACTGAATCAAACAATCAGTCAATCAATCAAGCAATGTATGAATGAATGAACGAACGAACGAATTGAACGAACGAACGAACGAACGAATGAATGACTGAATGACTGAATGAATGAATGAGTGAATGAATGAATGAATGAATGAATGAATGAATGAATGAATGAATGAATGAATGAGTGAATGAATGAATGAATGAATGAATGAATGGATGAATGAGTGAATGAATGAATGAATGAATGAGTGAATGAGTGAATGAATGAATGAATGAATGAATGAATGAGTGAATGAATGAATGAATGAATGAGTGAATGAATGAATGAATGAATGAATGAATGAGTGAATGAATGAATGAATGAATGAATGAATGAATGAATGAATGAATGAATGAATGAATGAATGAATGAATGAATGAATGAATGAATGAATGAATGAATGCATTAAGACGATGACGGTGTCATTAATACAGTATCAAAAGTTGCAGGTAGAGGAAGATACAAATTTTGTTCGCCATGCAACGTCTTGACCGTCGAACATACACATAGTACGCACGCGCACACAGACACACCACACACACACACACACCAGTGACACCCCACACGCACGCACACATGCACACAACACACCACACACGCACGCACGCACCACACACACACTCACACACACACACACACACACACACACACAATCAATCAATCATACAGACGCGTCACCTGAATACACCTATCACATCATAATAATTATCCTCTGTCTTATTCCTGTTGTCATAATTATAATAATAATTCGCTCGTAGTAATTACGTCAACAGTATCAAAAACGCTAAAACAGACAACGCATGCGAGTATATATTATAAGGTCTGGTGGGCGATCTCTGCGCTCGGTTGCCAGTCCAACGACTGGATAAGGAGGAGGGCGACACTTTTCGTAGTTTAGCAGCAAATATAGCACGGTGCTCGACCTATAGAAATGAATTCATGGTTCCGCATTGTCGGTCTGTAACTAGACAGGCTGAGGCATATATACAATTATACATGTATACAGAGATATAATACAGAAAGACATACTGCAGATAGACGGGTAGACAGAAAAACTGGTAGGCAGGCAGACAGGTAGGTATACGCATGAACATAAGTAGGTACGCAGGAAGGTATAGGTACGTAGGTCAGTAGACACATTAGATGAACGGACGGACGGACGGACGGACCGACGGACGGGTGGATGGATACATCGATGGATGGAGGGATGAATTGATGGATGGACAAATGGATGGATGGATGAATGGAAGGATGGATGGATGGATGGACGGACGGGTGGGTGGATAACTGGATGGATAGATAAAATTTAATGGATGACTGAATTAATGAAAGGAAGAATGGACGGATGGATGGATGGGTGGATAAATGGATGGGCGGATGGATGAATGAATGGAAGGATGGATGGGTGGATAAATGGATGGACGGACGGATGGATTGATGGATGGATGGATGGAAGAACAAACAGAGACAGACAGACACTATCAAACTGGCTCCAAATCCTCAATTATATGACCACGATTGCTTGCTGTGTATTAGGGATCTTAAGCGATAACCGGAAATCCGGTTATAGGTTCTGAATTCGAATACCGGTGTCATAATTTACCAAACGATAATCGTATTTGTTATTTTTATCTTACAATTTGAATTATATAATATCTAACATTTCCGAGAGGCAATTAAAAACCGATAACCGGTTTTAAAGAAAAACCGATATTAACATCCCTGCTTTGTATACAACTTCACAGGCACCTCCTCCTCCACAGATGTCGTCGTCGTCGCCGTCGTCTTCGTCTTTTTTCCACTTGTCACTCATGCTGGTCTGGCTGATCCCGTATCTGCCGTCATCACATTCTCGGATATTCTCTACGCATATGTCAAGCCGTGTTGTATCGCTTCAGTATGGCAAGTTACGAGGTGTCTTAGTTACCCTCTCCAATCGGAATCTTCCCCCCGTGGAAGCCTATCTTGGATTGCAATATGCCTCTCTGTTATCGGGAGATCTCAGATTTATGCCTCCGACCGCTTCTATAGAGAAGTGGGATGGGATAAGAATCGCCCTGAAATTTCGACCAGTTTGCCCTCAGAAATTGCCGAGCGTTGAGGAACTGGAATCTCAGATGCCAAAGGTCAACGTGGAACATTACAAGAGGATTTTACCGTTTCTGGAGACACAGCAGGAGGAATGCCTGAATCTGAACATCTACGTACCAGTCAGAGGTAACTGCAGTGTTATTTCAGTTATGGTTTTTCAGTTACAGTTTCAGTTATCTATCTTTTATTTTTCAGTTACAGTTTCAGTTACAGTTAACTGCAATGAAATTTTTCAGTTTCAGTTACAGTTATTTCTTATTTTTCAGTTACAGTTTCAGTTACAGTTATTACGTGTATATTCAAACGTCACAACTACTAAGACACTGATCACAGTCACACATATTGCGCAAAGTTCCCAGAAAGTTGAATAGGAGATCAATCTGATTTTACATATTGTCGGTTGACTTTAAGGAACACACGACGCTCCAGGTTTACACTTAATCTGTTTCGCTTTCTTGCACACAAGTCCCCACAAACTGAGAAGACGCGCTCAACGTATGCTTGTGAAGCAGGCGCGGATACGAGGGTGAGGGTGATTGCCTGATTTCTGTTGGAATTTTATTCCAGCTGCAAGCTCCAATATATATTTTTATATTGTTGTCATATAAAGTACTTTATAGCATATTAGAGTGATTTTACGATATTAAATAATTACTGAAATCAACCTGGCACAGAGAACTTCGAGTCCATTGCTGTGCAGAAATCTTTGAATGACACCTCATCAACCACCCTTGTTGGAAGAGCAGTCGCAATAAAGTGGT
Source organism: Lumbricus terrestris (assembly GCA_949752735.1). NCBI lineage: Eukaryota > Metazoa > Annelida > Clitellata > Crassiclitellata > Lumbricidae > Lumbricus > Lumbricus terrestris. The sequence goes on from OX457048.1 coordinate 44,829,595, forward strand.
TGACAAGAGCACTTTCACGTTTTAATGCCTCTGCTGACATCGGGTCCCATTTCTTGTGAACGACTTGAAGTATTTTCAACTGGGAACTCAGCCCAGTTAACTCCTTTTGATTCTTCAGTTATACAGTTATTGTTTTTCAGTTTCTATTACAGTTTCAGTTATTCAACATTTTTCAGTTTCAGTTACAGTTAACTGGCAAATATTTTTCAGTTATTCTGCCATTTCAGTTACAGTTTAAGTTAATAGAACTAACAATGGAGGTAAGCAGTAGCAACAACAACAACAACAACAACAACAGCAACAATAGCAACAATAGCAACGACAGTAGCAGCAGCGACAACAGCAACAACAATAACAATAGCAGCGGCAACAACAACAATGTTAATAATTAACAGCAGCGACAGCACCAACAACAGTTGTTGTTTATTGTAGTAATGATAAGCTGTCCTTTAATAAGTTCCGATGGACCATTGATACCTCGGGTAAAATAAAAAATGATGATGATGATGATGATGATGATGATGATGATGATGATGATGATGATGATGATGATGATGATGATGATGATGATGATGATTGATGATGGTGATGGTGATGGTGATGGTGATGATGATGATGATGATGATGATGATGATGATGATGATGATGATGATGATGATGATGATGATGATTGATGATGATGATGATGATGATGATGATGATGATGATGATGATGATGATGATGATGATGGTGGTGATGATGATGATGATGATGATGATGATGATTGATGATGATGATGATGATGATGATGATGATGATGATGATGATGATGATGATGATGATGATGATGATGATGATGATTGATGGTGATGATGACGATGACGATGATGTGATGATGATGATGATGATGATGATGCTGATAATGATGATGATGATAATAATGATGATGATGATAATAATAACAATAATAATAATAATCAATAATCATCGCCCTCATTATCGCCGACGTCATCATCGTCAACAACATCAACGTGATCATCACCAGAATAAGCTTCATATTGTTTATTATTAACGATATTATTGTCAGTTATCATTAGCTTCGTATAGGCCTACTTTCCATAATACTTTTATCATTATGTATCTGTCTATTTATCCATCTATCTGTAGATATACGGAACCTATATAGCGCTCTTTCAATATAACTTTTCCGAGGCGCTCCCGACAAAGGCCAAATGCAGTGGAAAGTCTTGTGTGTAGTCTATGGAGAGGGTTGCCGACCGGTAGGCAAGCCTCGCGGAGAGGAACGCGGGTCAGATGGGAGGCTATAATTATTCCAAACAGAGAAAGGTATCAATCGGTCTGATGGCTGTACGTGCAACGTCGTGCATGTGGTACCACAACGTCACCCCCATACACGTCACGCATGAACATGGTGAGCATATATGAGAAAGCGCATTTTAGCACTTCCTAAAAGCGCTCATGTATACGATAGAATTCGACGACATGTAAGTAAGCATGTATGTATGTATGTATGTAAGCCCATTATAATTATGTATCCATGCGTCTCTGGATCTCCACATACATGTATGTCGAATTGTATGTATGTATTTGTATGTATGCATGTATACATACATATGCATTATGCAAACATACATACACATGCATACATACATATGCATGCATGCATATGCATACATACATACATATGCATACATACATATGCATACATACATATGCATGCATGCCAGTTAGCTCATGGCGCATCAATTCTGCATGGCATTAAGTATGATAGCCTGGCTATATCACCCATTTACATATTCGTCTGTATTATGGTGGCAAAGCGTTACGAATGATTAACCAAATCGCTGGGGCGACGAGCAGTGACGCGACCTGCGAAGCAAAACGCACAATAATGGCCGATAAAGTAGCGCTAGAGGAATTTGCTCAGAAATTAGGCAGAACGCCAACACCGACCGAAGAGAAAAGCGACCTTCGCACCGGGAGCAGTACAACGGCGGGATGAAAGTGACATCCTCACCGGGTATAGGGTGCCGCACTTCCATAGATCTGCGCGTGCGCCGAGATTAGCAGAAAGCGCCCCCGCACGAGCGATGGAAGATATCGTTAACGATATAATGATGAAGTCGGCGCTTGAGGATTTGATACGTCTGTGACACGCGCTGAGTGTATAGCGTGCTAAAAGGAAGGATGCCTTGAACGATCCGCTACCTATTATAGAGCGAAGGCAATTCGCGTCGGTAGAAGTATAGCGTGCCTCCCAAGGCTTGGACGTGGCTGTCCACTATTGTCCACCCGACTGACCGCTCATCATCGATCCATCTATTCACCCAATCATCCGTTCCTTATTTCCTTCGCTCCATCCATCTATTCATCTATTATAATTTGAATTTGTTACAAAAACCGACATACTTTTCCCATCGCAGCACGGCTTTCAATCGGGTCACTCCCCATATATGTCCCTGTTATCTATGCAAGATAGAATCTCTAATGCAATAGATAATAATGAATTCTCCTTGGGTATTTTTTTCGACTTGGCGAAAGCATTTGACACTGTAAATCATAAAATCTTACTACAAAAATTAGAAACTTATGGTATACGTGGTTTACAACTCAGTTGGTTTGCCAGTTATTTGGATGGACGTCAGCAATGCGTTGAAAATAACGGCAAACGCTCCACTTTAAAAAGGATCCCTTATGGTGTCCCACAGGGATCCAATCTAGGACCTTCTGTAAAATCTACGAAATTTCTAGGAGTCTACGTTGATAGCCATTTAACATGGAATAATCATATTGCTCATGTCGCTTCAAAAATAGCAAAAAATATTGGAGTAATGGCTCGAACTGCTTACATTTTACCATCTAGTTAGGGTTGCCAGGCGGCAGGCGTCCGGTAATGAACCGGACAGTCCGGAATTTACACGAACTGTCCGGTCAGAAATTTCAGACATTACCGGACATGGCCGTGTCCGGTAAATTATTATTGCTAGCAAGTTGTAGCAACAAGTATATTTGGAGCGTATAGTTTCTTCGGGCCATGAAAATATCTGCTTACGATTTTCCCGCATATGGATTGCTTTGTGAAACAAAGCCAAATTTATAGCCTACACACCGATCATCGTCGAAATGACGGCGTCGTTAAATAAACTATCATAACAGAGCCAAATATATGATGCACAGATCATACTAGCCTGTATACCTTATGCGTATAAAGTTGGAGGCTGGATTCATAGTTCAAATAATGGTTGAACCGAATCTCCGTATTTAGGCCATGTCTCTGTCTGTCTGTTTGTTTGTTCGTCTATCTGTCTCTCTATCTGCACAAATGATCTCTCCCTCTCTGTCTGTCTATCTTTCTCCTTTCCCTTAAGGCTCAAACACGGACGCCTGTATGCCTAATCTGTCTGTGGTTAGCTGCCTCTCTATCTATGTCTGTCTATGTCTGGCTGTGTCAACCTGCCACTCTATAGCGCGCTGTAGTCTTTCTATTTTGTCTCTTAACCACCCCTCCCCACTGATAAATATATTTGTCTCGAGTAGATTCTTAATGATGCGATCGCATTTAGCTTTGAAAGTCTATAGGTCAACTGAGGTTATCTACAGAATGGAACTGAGTGCTAAAATCGTTAAATGTATTTTTAATAATGTTTAATATCCGAATTCAGTCATTCATACCGGCGCCAAATTTTCAAATTAGCCACTCTAATAATTATATATATATACAGACAGGCATATGCATAATTTTATCCACCCCTCAGATCTATAGGCCTGTAGCCTACTTGGCTGCTTTCAAACACGGACGTCTGGGTTTAAAAAGCCAGTTTATCTAGGCGTCCGTGGTTTGGCTCACACATTGCAATAATTTTCAAACAGTCCCCGGCACCGATACTATATATGTACTATATATGTACATATATACATATACCGGTATATTACAATATTAATTACCAAATGTTTCCCGGAAAATTTAGGTTTTTTGCCCCCCGCCAAACCTCGCCTTATCACGCACACACATCCACACACACACGCACACACACCGATATATTATATATATATTTTATATATATTATATATATATTATTTACGGGTATATATATATATATATATATATATATATATATATATATATATAGCCCGTTACGTGATAGCCACTGTCCGGTAATTTCCTGAAGGCCACCTGGCAACCCTACATCTAGTATTAGGATTAAACTATACTATTCTTTAGTACATCCATATCTCTCTTATTGTAACATGGTGTGGGCTTCTACTTATGTCACAAGATTGCATAGAGTTAATATTTTACAAAAAAGAGCTGTTCGTCTTATTGTGGGAGCTCCATATGGCTCTCACACTGCCCGCATATTCTTCAATCTTAAAATTTTAAAACTCGACCAGATAGGAACTTTCCAAATAGGAGAATTTATGTACCGGTTTGACCGAAGCCTCCTGCCATCCTTATACAAAAATTATTTTCAGCTCTCATCCCAGGCTCATTCTCATTTTACAAGATACTCTTTCTCGTATCGCCGTACTTATGCTCGCACTAACACTCGCCTTTTTTCCATTAAATCTACTGGTATCACCACTTTTGAAAAAAATCCAACAGAAATACGATTGTGCCCTAGTGTTTGGGCTTTTAAGAAGAAATTTAGCGCCTTTTTAATAGGTACCTAATAAAGGTAGAGCGCTGTTCGCTCATTCTTTGCATTGCAGTATAGGTCTCTGTTCTGTAGTTAAGCTTTTGTTCTTTTTTCTTCTTCATAAGTGTTTATATCTCAACAGTGTTGAGTTTTTCAGTTTACATTTTTGTGTGTGTTTTTGTGTGTGTTTGCTTCTTTCTCCGTCTCTTAGCATAAGTTGCCTGATTCTGTTTTGTCAGTTTTTGTTAATCACAGTGTTGATTTTTTTGCACGATTTTGTCATGGCCACCTCACATCGCCAATTCATTATATTAGTTGGTGTCCCTAGACAGCGGGATTATTTTATCCCTTTAGGGCCCCTTTTTGTAACCATTGTTCAAGATGTGTAAACCTGTTATACTTCGGTTGCAAATAAAACATTTGATTGATTGATTGATTGATTGATTGTGTGAGAATTGTGGAAAAATAACTGGGGGGCTGGCCTATGATAAACTTGGAATTGGGGTGTGAAAAACAGAGTTTACTATGGGGCACTAAGAAAGACTGGGGGTTGAAACCCCCCCAAGTCCCAACCCCCGGCAATTCTCACCCTGATGTCTCTACGACATTCACTCGCATCCACGGCAAGGCTGAATTAAAATATGCAATGTGCTTAATATGGTGAGATCGGGATAATTTTTACTTGTAATCTGGCACTATTATTTCTTGCGCTGGTATTTACATGTATATCTACTCATCCTGCTACACTGATACTACTTTATCAATTTGCAGTTACTATTATAGGCAGTTAAAGTTTATTGTTAATTTTAGCCTACTATTGCTGCTACTTGCCAACTGCCATCAGTGACTCTGCCTCTTTTCAGTTTGGGAGGATGGCCAGAAGTCAGACAAAGTGACTAACATTAAGAAGTATCGAATGTGATATGAATGCCGCATGGCCACATTGGCCAGACCCAGCAGAGGCCTTGAAGATTTTAACAATTAATCTATTAAAGTTATTGTCACTTACTGATATAGGACTATGCGTAGGCTAACTCAATTTTGTACAATTTATTCAGTAAAAGTCAAACATTTTAATTTTTCATAAATAACAAAATAAGAATTAAGAATAAAGAATTTCTTGGAAGTACAAGAATAAAGAATTTCTTGAAAGAACATAATATTTTACGAATATAATATTCGTTGGCAGCTGAATATTTGAAAATCTTAATATTCGTAATATGCGAATACTCAATCTATGCATCCATCTATACATCTATTCATCCATTCATCCGTTCCTTATTTCCTTTGTTCCATCCATCTATTCATCTATCCATCTATTCATCTATCCATCTATTCATCCGTTCCCTAATTCCTTCGTTCCATCCATCTATAGGCCTATGTTCTAATCCAGTGGTTCTCAAAGTGGTGGTCCGCGGACCGGCGCCGGTCCGCGGAGACCTGATCACCGGTCCGTGAAGAAGTCTGAGAGTGAAAATAAATTATAAATATTAATTTATATTATGTTTTAAATTGTGAAATTATTTGAACTGTTATTCCAAATTTTTTTCACACTTTTTCTCGAATTTAAAAAATACATTACCAGTGCCTTATTTTTCACTGGCCAACTGGGTTTTTAAACAATTTGCCTGTTTAAAATTAATTTTCTACGTCTATTACTGCAGTCAGTTTCACTTTATTTCTGCTGATGCTTTGGTGTGCGATAGTCAAGTAAACGCTGATCAATCATTAAATTTTTTTCTTAATGGATATAGGTCTTTTAATTTTGTAACATGATGTAAAATTATAAATATAAACAAATAATGTTTGTGTGATTTAAAGATTTTGCAAAATGTAGACAAGCTTGTCTGAGCGCATAAAATGATAATTCTGAACTGGTTGCCTATTCGAACATCCAAGCTAAAAAGGAATCGACCATTCACACAAAAATATGATCCACTTTAATTAAAATGTGGTGATATTCTGATTTATGTGTTTCATTTCGAGCAGGTGTTTCCATCATTAACGCAAAATCTTAGTAATGTGTCATTATCTATTTTTGCAGATCCTCTTATATAGGCCTATAGGCCAATATTAACCAACTTCTAATCTTGTGTGAAACTTCTAGTTCAAGTTTTAAATATGCAATTAAATGACAAATTAAATTGAGAAATGACTTAAATATATGCTGTTAGGAATATGCTCTAATTAATTAAGCAAATCCCCAATTACGAATAATCCTGTAATAGTCTCTTTTATAATAGATCTATAGTTGGTTTTTGTTTGCGCATGCCACTAAAGTTAGTGGTCCGCGAGCTTCCCACAAAATTATTGCCGGTCCGTGGCCTGCGGAAGTTTGAGAACCACTGTTCTAATCAACTCATGCCGTTAGTCGTCCAGTCACCTGTTAAAGCAATGTACGAAAATAGGTGTCCGACAGTGAGCGTGATATTTGTCCCTTTCCGTAATCGTAATCTCGAAATTTCTACAGGGCCCACAAAAGCGAAGCCGCGGGAACCAGCTTATTCACAGGCGATTAAGCTTAATGAAAACAAAATCGATAGGCAGCGGGTCAAGATCCGGAAAGTCAGGCAGACAGACAGACAGACAGACGGACGGCAAAGGCACGGTGGTGGATGATGCTTATAGAGTTGAGATGACGAGGGATGTGAGGAGAAGAGGAAGAATCAGGATAGGATCTGGGAAAAAGCAATGGTTTCAGTTTTGAGTGAAGGACCTGTGGAGAGATAGCGAGAGTTCTGGTTATTCGTATAGGCTCTTCTTTTTTGTTTGTTTATATGTGCACTTGTTATAGCGCCCCTTCAAGCTCTCTACTCAGAGGCGCTCCCGACTGCAGGGCGGACACTGCATCGGAGTTTCACGCCGAAGCGCTGAGTAATTGCAAGTGAAGGACTTGCCAAATGTCCCTACGCGGCGACTTGAGGTGGATTCGAACCTCGAACCTTCCGGTTTCAAGGCAACGACGCCACCGCTACACCACCGCGCCCCACTTCCTTATTGCCATCCTGTTATGTGAAGCATGCTATTGTGACTAATAATTATTTGTTAATTGATTGTTGCATTAAAAAAAATTAATTTAAATTTAAATATTATGTATCCGCTCTTCCGTCCATCATTTGTTTCGTCCGCGTGACTTAAAACTGTTTGCATTCCTTGGTTACCGGACTAAGACCGACCTCCTTCTGTCTTTCCTTTTGGACAACCCTTCTGACTAGACACAGCGCTCATGAATAAGCTTGTGCCCTGCGCCCGTGGCTTTTAAGTCGCGTTCTGGACATTCAGAGGTTACGATAAATACGATGTAATAATGTAGCGACGTATAACTACGCTACGGGTCGCTAATATTATTTTATTTAATTTTTGATCGATTATGGGGTTTCAGGGATCTGATATATTTGTTTTATTTCTGTATTTTTGAGCTGCCTTGTGTGACCTATATTTTAATGTTGATTTGCGCTTGACACGGGTCACAGCGACCGCTGACGTAGGCAGCAGTCGTTGCTGTTTCATTAATTGGTATATGTTCACACGCTCTCAGCGATCGTCGGTCGCTGTCTTCAAAGGCCGCGCCGCTTGCAGTCGATGAGGGTAATTAAACTTTCGCACGCTCTCTGAGGTGGTCTGATGATCAGAGTGAGCGAGGAATACAGCCAGCCAGACAAGCACAGGCAGGGACACGGATTGAGAAGGAAACACCGTTGGCGTGTGGGTCTGTGTACGTGTGTTTTCTCAAGGTTGAACTGGTGCATTTGATGCCTACGTGATCAGCGGCAGATGGCGCTTTTCAGAAGGAGAGATAGAAGGAGAAAGACAGTGAGCTATAGACAGACGCGGAGATACACAGGAGAGGTCGCAGCTGGCAGCTAATTCTTGCCGCCTTGAAACAGCTGCGTTGCTGCTGGGTTTGCGCGCGCGGCTCGCTTGCTGGTCATGCGCAGAAAGGGGGACGCTCTCCTTGTCAGGCAGTAATAAAAGAGCAGCGCGACGCTGAGAGGCTCAGTTGCGCACAGGATCTCAGGGCGGTCGGATGTATTGCGGCGGTTGGTAGTTTTAGGCTCGATCAAGTTGGTGAAGCATGGCCAGGATAAGCGCCTGCTTGCACTAGTTGCGCATACACGGATTCTGTCGGCGATTCATTCTCTCTCGACATGGAGTCGATTAAATAAAAGAGTTTGTTTGTTGCGAGAAATACATCAGCGTCGCTGCAAGTTTTGTCTTCGCTCTCGCTTCGGATATATTCCTGGATTACTAATTCAAGGCCTCTCTTCGCCCTGTCACACGGAGTGGTTTATCGTGGGCCTCGAATCGTCAGCGCTCTGCTCTCGTTCTTCGAAATTGTGTTGCGAAGCGGTTGTTCGTATGGTTGCCTAAGGGCGTCTTTCTCAAACGGCTTGGATAAATAGCCGAAATTGTTGTTCATTGCGAGAAATCAGCATCGGATTTAGCTGATCTTTTCGGGCGTTTCAAACTCGACGCCTTTCTGTGTGTTTCGTCGCATCTCTTGGATATCGTCTTCGTCGCTGTTCTTCGCACACGATCGGCTTTGTCCCTTGTCTTCGGACATAAGGTACGCTTTATTGGGGAATTAATACGATCGGTTATTAAGACATTTTGGGCTGAACTGAAATTGGCTGTGGGACTTGAGAGTCAATCGGGATTTAATTCAGGCATACTCCGGTTGATAGGTGTTTGCATTGAATTGTTGCATTTGATTTTCATTGAATGTCTTTACAAAGGATAGGAACTGATAATTGAACTTACTGACTTTTATGTTTGATTGCTTTGAACATAATTGATGTCAATTGAAGATTCAATTGATTGGGAATAATAAGAAATATTAATTAAACTTCTGACTTTGATTATTGATGGCTTTGAATGTGACGGATGTGGATTGAATGCTTGATTTGTTAATAAGAATAACTACTTCGTTCACTGCTAGCGATATTGACTGTGAGCTATAAAGATAGGAGTCATTTCTATAGCGCTATGGAGGAGTCTAGGCCAGTCACCCCTGCTCAGCCTTCACGGCCCCCTTCCTCGATGGAGATATTGCTCGAAGCAATACAGACTAATGCTAAGTCGACTCATGAAGCAATACAGACTAATGCTAAGTCGATTCATGAAGCAATACAGACTAATGCTAAGTCGACTCATGAAGCAATACAAACCAATGCTAAGAGTACTCATGAGGCGATGTCTTTTATGCAGTCGTCAATTGAAACTAATGCCAGGGACACGCAAGAGGCGATTTCCACGGTAGAATTCAATGTCTTGGCGGTGCAATCAAATGTAAGAGAGGAGATCTCGGCTGTAAGAGATAATGTCAGGGAAGCGCTGACGGAAGTTGTATCACGATTGGAAAGGCTAGAGGCGTCGCCGGTACCCAAGCCTGCTGTGGATTTGAACCCTGGTTACCTCACCGCTATTACCACTGCGGACGCGCCATACCACTCGACCATCGGCCTTGAGGAAACTTTGGGTGCTAGGCCTAAAGATTTCACGCAACCTGGTATATTGCGGAGAAGTGATAGATTGGCTGGTAGGCCGCCAATTTCATATAGGGAGTACGGTAGTCGAAAAGACTGGCCGCCTTTCCTGGGTTGGGATTCGAACCCAGAAGTCACCTCCTCCTGTCCTCCCTCTATCTCTAGAGCTTGTCCACAGCAGCACGCGGTCCCATCGAGCGAGGATCCGGAAGTGGCGACTCCGGGGAGGCCGATAGGGGCGGGCGTTACAATTGGTCCCAGCCAGTGGGGTCAAATTAGTTCTAGAGATTTTGGTGATGATAGGTTAGAAGAGGAAACTGACTATGCTAGAACAGGCGAAATGGCAATGTCTTTTGAAAGAAGGAAGGAAAGGGAATTTGCTGATAATGTGGAAATAATGTCTGATGATGGTAGTGTAGACATTGAAATCAGCAAAATAATGGAATCTAGACCTAAAACTGTTAAAATAATTGATAACAGAATGCATGCAGCACAGCAACCGGAGTTTAGAAATTTTGAAGTGAATAAACCGATCGCTAATAAATTGTCACGGGAGGGGGGTGATAAGGTCAACCCAGCTCCTTTGGCCTCTTCGTCGCTCCCTCACGTCGAGTATCCTCGACCTGATCCGCAATGGAGGCTGCAAGCGCCGCTCGCACACGTCGATCAACAAAGAGTGGAAATGGCACCGAGTCGGGTCGACTTTACACAACCAGCGTCGGTAATGCCGACCTATCAGTCAATGCCTGACTGCGTCCTCGACGGTCGGGCAACGTCGACCATGGTTGGTCGAGACTACGCTCGACCCGACCTTCCTCCTGGACCAGCGGCGATGGCAACGGTCGACTGGATGCAACCATACGCTCGTCCCGACCATTCAAACATGCCGTGGAGGTATGCTCCGACCTACACTCCGAGCGCTTTCTACGGTAGCAGCGACAACCGGGTTTGGGTTGACCCGCTTCGCTGTCTCGACCCGCTTCGACCAAGCGACGCCGTCTTTCCTCGGTGGCCAACGGTCGTGGAATCGGCGAGGATGAGTTCATGCCTCGGCGCGCAAAGCTTCGGATTTAGCCGTGATGCCGAACTACCGCGATGTCAGGCGGTAATGAAGTCGACACCTCTGGAGAGAAATGAAACGACGGCCGATAATAAAGCGACGTCTGCGGTTGGTGAAACGAACGCACTGGCGCCTACCTACGTTTCGGTCGGTCCTATCAAAATTGTCCCGACGACCACCGTCGCAACGCAAACGACCGGCGACTGGGAGCTACCGTCGATCAGTTCAAAGGGAACAGTCAAGGAACTTGAACCGACCGCGTCTGCAACAGCTAAAGAGGGCGAGGTTAAACAGTCATCGACTTCTCCTCCTAAGCCAACGCAATTCCTGAAACTCGGGTCTTTTAGCGGAAAGACGGACGTTGAAACATTCTTACGAAAATTCTCCGTGTGCGCCAGGAATAACCGATGGACGGACGAGGAGAGGTTGAACCAATTAGTAGTCTCATTGGTTGAACCGGCGACTCATTTGCTGAGCGAGTCGAACGCAGATAGCTTGGACACTTGGACGGCTTTGGTCCAGCGACTTCGTGAACGATACGGTAACGCTGAACAACAAGCCCTGTTTCAAACGCAGCTAAGCACCAGGAAACAGAAAGTCGACGAGGATATGGGCGTCCTGGTGGACGACATTCGACGTCTCTCCACGCGCGCCTATCCGGGTTCCTCGACAGCTCACAGCGAAGCAATTGCTGTTCGGGCATTCTTGGATGCCCTGAGAGATAGAACGCTTGCTCTGAAAATCCGAGAGCGAGAACCGAAATCCCTCGACGAAGCCTACAAGGTAGCGATGCGATTGGACGGCTATCAGAAAGCAGAAGACGGTGGCCATGAGCAGCACGAATGTCGATATGGACGTGTCAACGCGGTCAAAGAGGAAGACGATTCGGAAATGAAGGACCTGCTGCGACGAATGGAGAGACTGGAGAAGATGGAGCGGCAACCCGTGTCGGCGCCACAATACAGAGACAATAATCGCGGGTCGTGGACAGGTCAGAACGGGTCAAACGGAAATGGTCGGTACCATGCTAACGGAAGTAACTGGCGAAACGACCAACGCTGTTCGATCTGCAATAGAACCGGCCATTGGAGTTCCACGTGCAGATACCGACAACAGACGGAACCGGAAGTCCGTCGATTTCCACGAAGGTGCTACGAGTGTGGTCAAGTAACGGACCACATAGCACGCTTTTGTCCTCTTCGACAACAGCAGCAGGCTCCACCTAGCGACAACCTTGGACAACCTGTGGGAGATAACCACGACAACCCCAGCGTTGGTCGTGTGTTCGCTGTTCGGTCCGCTCCAGCGCCGAGCAGGGACCAGCGGAACGGGCAGAACCAGGAGCGTCGGTCGCGGAGGTCGCCATCATCGTCGAGGAGGCGAGACAGTGGTCGGAACTCACCAAGAGAGGAACGACGCTGTTTCTACTGTGACGACAGTTCGCACCTTTTGAGGAGCTGTCCGCTTCGCAATGGACCCCCTGAGGACCGGATCTGGAGGATGCTGGGAGAACCGACCGGACTTCGTCCGCCTGAAAACCTGACGTCGGCTGGGTAACTTTGCTGAATGACCGCTTAATGGCGGCCGTTATGAATGCAGGAGTATCTGTAACACTGTTTTATTTCGATTGTGATGAATACGTTTAATTTACATGTGGAAGGCTTTACATGTGTGTGTTACTGTGTAAATAACTGTATTCTTGCATTGTATGTTGTGCATAGTATTAATATTCGTATTGCATTGCCGACTGTCTGATTAATGTTTGCAATGGTGATATAGATTAGCATTGTATTTCAGAGATGGACAATTTCAGTATTGCCTCTGCTGTAGACAGAAAACTGGACTGTCATTGCCTGCATTGCGCTATATAAATATTGGTTTTACCTGTTGATGTATATATAAGGTTGCCTATTTTAGTTAAGGCCATTGATGACGATTATGTGACCTTGAACTTAGACTTGCAGTGGAATTAGCCATGATGATGTGATTATGTGATATTATGACCTGCGGTGAAATAGTAGGCCTATATGTTTCTGAGTTAATGCTCGGAGGTGAAATTTGCATTAGGCCTATATTCCGCTTTATCTATAATCTGATTTATGAAAAATAATTTTAAGAGATTTGCACAGTTAAAGTTTAATGCTCCTAATTTCTGTGTATAGAGTTTTTATATGCGTAACTATTGTCATCGCATATATATATAATTGTATGGATGCATAACTGATGATTTAAAGAGGCGCTGAATGAATGCTTTAAGGCCCTATTGCGCTTAACTGCAATCTGTCGGGATTAGGCCTATATATATATAGTTTGCCGTGATGAGCCCATATAATTCTGAGGATTTGAAGACAAATTTCGGCATTTTATATCAATTAGGATGTAGGCCTACTTGTTTTAATAGCCTAACGCTGAGGAATAGGCGATAATTTAGTTATGCTGTGTAATTTTTGCATTAGTTTTGCCGTTTTGCCTGATTCCCGCCTGCAATGGAATTATATGGTTAAACTGTGAGGCCTAACATTAACTTGGTCTGGGCACAGAATAAATAGGAACGCGTGCCCGTGTAGGAATGGTGAATAATATTGGCCATTTTATTTTCTATTTGAGTTGCAATGGATATAAACGGCCATGTAGGATTTATGAATAATATTAGTTTAATACAGGCTTTATATGATTCACTGATTGACCTAATTTCGAAAGCGCTAATGACAGTGCTGTGCAAAGTCGGTGGGACTTTAAGTTAACCTACATGGGTGATTTTTAGGCACCTATTTCCCACGCTCTTCTCTCGCATACGGCCGGAGTGGGGAGAGCAACGGGGTGGTCTGTGTGACACATCATAGGCGGTGAACGATTGACCGTCGTGGATGGACCGACGGAAGGATAATGTTCAGCTGCGCAGTTATAAGTAACGTCGTTAAAATTATTATGGGACTATATAATCATGATTTGATAGTAGGCCTGGATTTGAAGGTTGATAGTTAATACAGGCGCCAGATATGTGGTAGGCCTAATTTCTATCCTACTTTTATGAGCGCTATTTAGGCTTAACTTTGTGCAGGTCAGCGCGACCTTAGTCGTATGATGCACTTTAACCTACATGTAAAAGGATCATGTTTGTTGCCTAATTCTCACAGCCAGACGCACGCTGTAGATGCACTGCGTGGGGGGGAATAGAGACACAGGAGTCGACGCATCAAAGAGCGGCGATTAATTAGCAATCGTTGTTTCCCAGGCGCGTGGGTGGTCCCGTTAGTCTCCGCTGCATCTCTGATAGAATGAAGGAAAGATAATAGGCCTTGATGCTATGCAATGATGCATAAGGATTTATAGTAGACTAAAGTGGCCTAACTGTTGATTTGCGCTTTAGACTAAGATCTCATATTAAAATCATGATAATCCTTTTAGGCCTAGGATTTTTACGATTATGCAATGTGACTGTTTTGTAACGTTAATTGCAATAATATGTTACTTTAGCCTATGTTTAAATGGCCTATTTTAATTCTGTGCATAATCGGTTGCATTTTTAGTAATTAAGTAGGCCTACTGAAAGATGTTGGGAAGGGAGCGGCTTATTAAGCTGAAGTTAGGCTTGGTCTCTTACGGTAAGCTTTGATGGGGAGCCTACGGATAGTTATAATGAGCATTGGCCTTTGGAGACTTAAGCTGTGTGTGTAGTCTCAGGTAATTTGCTATGATAGTACCGTTGTTAATGGGATTAGAGACTTAGGTTTAACTGCTTAGATGAGTCTTTAAATGTAGACGTTTGCCTACAGTGAAATGCCTAAAGAAGTCTCGATAGTAAAGGCCATGGGTGGCCTATTAATCAGATGACCTGTTGTAAAGGTAACGAAGGTCTAGTGGTTTTTGTGGCTGTCCCGTGGGTTCTTAAGTCAATGCTTGCCGTGGAGGACTTTGTGCTTAACTAAACTCAAGGAGACCTATATATAGAATTGCTTTTGAGCTTTACTGAACTATTAGCGATGGGGCTATATAATTATAATAATAATAAATGTTTCTTTCGCTGGAACTGATATTTAACGCTAAAATGTGAACTTTGTGATGCTTACGTTGAGGACTGTTCGTTGCATATATTTTTAATTCTTGCATTTGAATCATTGATGTAAAAATTGGAGTATGGCCTTACTAACATTTCAGGATCCATTTGTCCAATTAAAGGGATCCTGAAATCAGGGAGGGCCGAGAATAGTGTAGCGACGTATAACTACGCTACGGGTCGCTAATATTATTTTATTTAATTTTTGATCGATTATGGGGTTTCAGGGATCTGATATATTTGTTTTATTTCTGTATTTTTGAGCTGCCTTGTGTGACCTATATTTTAATGTTGATTTGCGCTTGACACGGGTCACAGCGACCGCTGACGTAGGCAGCAGTCGTTGCTGTTTCATTAATTGGTATATGTTCACACGCTCTCAGCGATCGTCGGTCGCTGTCTTCAAAGGCCGCGCCGCTTGCAGTCGATGAGGGTAATTAAACTTTCGCACGCTCTCTGAGGTGGTCTGATGATCAGAGTGAGCGAGGAATACAGCCAGCCAGACAAGCACAGGCAGGGACACGGATTGAGAAGGAAACACCGTTGGCGTGTGGGTCTGTGTACGTGTGTTTTCTCAAGGTTGAACTGGTGCATTTGATGCCTACGTGATCAGCGGCAGATGGCGCTTTTCAGAAGGAGAGATAGAAGGAGAAAGACAGTGAGCTATAGACAGACGCGGAGATACACAGGAGAGGTCGCAGCTGGCAGCTAATTCTTGCCGCCTTGAAACAGCTGCGTTGCTGCTGGGTTTGCGCGCGCGGCTCGCTTGCTGGTCATGCGCAGAAAGGGGGACGCTCTCCTTGTCAGGCAGTAATAAAAGAGCAGCGCGACGCTGAGAGGCTCAGTTGCGCACAGGATCTCAGGGCGGTCGGATGTATTGCGGCGGTTGGTAGTTTTAGGCTCGATCAAGTTGGTGAAGCATGGCCAGGATAAGCGCCTGCTTGCACTAGTTGCGCATACACGGATTCTGTCGGCGATTCATTCTCTCTCGACATGGAGTCGATTAAATAAAAGAGTTTGTTTGTTGCGAGAAATACATCAGCGTCGCTGCAAGTTTTGTCTTCGCTCTCGCTTCGGATATATTCCTGGATTACTAATTCAAGGCCTCTCTTCGCCCTGTCACACGGAGTGGTTTATCGTGGGCTTCGAATCGTCAGCGCTCTGCTCTCGTTCTTCGAAATTGTGTTGCGAAGCGGTTGTTCGTATGGTTGCCTAAGGGCGTCTTTCTCAAACGGCTTGGATAAATAGCCGAAATTGTTGTTCATTGCGAGAAATCAGCATCGGATTTAGCTGATCTTTTCGGGCGTTTCAAACTCGACGCCTTTCTGTGTGTTTCGTCGCATCTCTTGGATATCGTCTTCGTCGCTGTTCTTCGCACACGATCGGCTTTGTCCCTTGTCTTCGGACATAAGGTACGCTTTATTGGGGAATTAATACGATCGGTTATTAAGACATTTTGGGCTGAACTGAAATTGGCTGTGGGACTTGAGAGTCAATCGGGATTTAATTCAGGCATACTCCGGTTGATAGGTGTTTGCATTGAATTGTTGCATTTGATTTTCATTGAATGTCTTTACAAAGGATAGGAACTGATAATTGAACTTACTGACTTTTATGTTTGATTGCTTTGAACATAATTGATGTCAATTGAAGATTCAATTGATTGGGAATAATAAGAAATATTAATTAAACTTCTGACTTTGATTATTGATGGCTTTGAATGTGACGGATGTGGATTGAATGCTTGATTTGTTAATAAGAATAACTACTTCGTTCACTGCTAGCGATATTGACTGTGAGCTATAAAGATAGGAGTCATTTCTATAGCGCTATGGAGGAGTCTAGGCCAGTCACCCCTGCTCAGCCTTCACGGCCCCCTTCCTCGATGGAGATATTGCTCGAAGCAATACAGACTAATGCTAAGTCGACTCATGAAGCAATACAGACTAATGCTAAGTCGATTCATGAAGCAATACAGACTAATGCTAAGTCGACTCATGAAGCAATACAAACCAATGCTAAGAGTACTCATGAGGCGATGTCTTTTATGCAGTCGTCAATTGAAACTAATGCCAGGGACACGCAAGAGGCGATTTCCACGGTAGAATTCAATGTCTTGGCGGTGCAATCAAATGTAAGAGAGGAGATCTCGGCTGTAAGAGATAATGTCAGGGAAGCGCTGACGGAAGTTGTATCACGATTGGAAAGGCTAGAGGCGTCGCCGGTACCCAAGCCTGCTGTGGATTTGAACCCTGGTTACCTCACCGCTATTACCACTGCGGACGCGCCATACCACTCGACCATCGGCCTGGAGGAAACTTTGGGTGCTAGGCCTAAAGATTTCACGCAACCTGGTATATTGCGGAGAAGTGATAGATTGGCTGGTAGGCCGCCAATTTCATATAGGGAGTACGGTAGTCGAAAAGACTGGCCGCCTTTCCTGGGTTGGGATTCGAACCCAGAAGTCACCTCCTCCTGTCCTCCCTCTATCTCTAGAGCTTGTCCACAGCAGCACGCGGTCCCATCGAGCGAGGATCCGGAAGTGGCGACTCCGGGGAGGCCGATAGGGGCGGGCGTTACAATAAAATTAATATCAAACATATAAGTCAATTTAACCGAAACAGATACGCATAATTATGATGAATAATCATTATATACTCACAGTGAGACAGACAGACAGACAGACAAACAAACAGGCAGACAGACAGACAGACAGAGAAAGAGAAAGCATTGATAGAAGTTTCAGACAAAAACATTCTCCTAAATAATTATAATCTAATTTCCACCTTTTAATTCTCCTTCTCGCACTTCCGCTCTTTCTCCTCCTAATATAAACTATATTCCAATAATATTATGTTCTTGCACCAGTAGACTATAGTAATAATATAAATCATGTGTGGACCTGTGCGTGTGTGAGTGAGCGTGTGTCTGTTTGCGAGTGTGTTTGAGAGAGAGAGAGAGAAAGAGAGAGAGACACAGAGAGAGAGAGTGTGTGTGTGTGTGTGCGTGTGTGAGAGAGAGAGAGTGTGTGTGTGTGTGTGTGTGTGTGTGTGCGCGCGCGCGCGAGCGCGTGTTTGCATGTGCGCGTCTGTGAGTATGTCTGGGTGCACGTACATAACACTTGCAAACCAACCTAATATTATAGTTGAAATCTACAGGCTCCGAATATTGGGGGGGGGGCTAAAACGAGTATTGGTTCTTCTAATCATGCGATATACAATAAACACACACACATACACATGCACACACACATACATACCAACAAATCGCACACAGGCATCCATGCATACAAGCATACAAAACAAAATACTAGCGTACGTACATTATCGCTTTTGGGATTTACCGAAGAATAATGACAGGCTTTACCCAGTGTTTCTGACATGACAGCGCATCTATGTATCTTCGTTTATTATTGACTACAGTCTAAATGTCATGACGCGGCGTTCAGACGCAGCTAACAATACATACAATGCAAAACGCTGTAAGCTGTGAAATGATTGTAGACAGATATCCAGCTTAGGCTTATGGAAACCCTCCTCCACTTCCTCCTCCTCTTTCTCCTCCTCCACATTGCCATCCACCCACTTCCCCTCTCCTCCTAATCCTCCGCCGCTCTTCCCCTCTCCCTTCACCTCCTCCTCATCTCTTCCTCCTCCTCTTCTCCTACTCTCCTCCTCCTCCCTCCGTCTTCCCCAATCCCATCCACCTAATTCCCCTCTTCTCTTAACCCTCCTCTCTTCTCCTGCTCCTCCTTCACCTTCTCCTCATTCTCCTTCATCCAGGCCTACTCCTCCTCCTCTTTTCCTCCTCCTCCTCTTTCCCATCTACCTAAATCGCCTCTCCTCCATATCCTCTCCTCCTCTCTTCCTCTTTCTCTTCTTCCTCCGTCACCTTCTCCCCATTCTCATTCACCTACTGCTACTCCTACCCTCCTCCTCCTCCATATTTTCGTCCTTCCCTTACCCTTCTTCTCTTCTCCACATTTCCATATGCCTCTTCAATTCCACCATTTTCAGCTCTCCCCCATCCGTTCAAATCCCTCTCCTCATTCTCCCTACCCATCCAAATCCTCTCCTTCTCATCATCATCCTCAATCTAATTCTTCTCCACTCCTCAACATCATCTTCTGTACATGCTGCTCATTCGCCTTCTCCTTCCTCTCCTCCTTCCATTCATTCTCATTATCCTCTTCCGCTTCCTCCTCCTCCTCCTCCTCCTCCTCCTCCCCTCCATTCTTCTTCTTAGGCTTCTCTTCATATCCGGCCGTATATAGAAAGTTGCCCTAAGTAACAGTGTATGAAATCACCGGAAAACAGTGGCGACGACGCGAATAGAACGACACTCTCTACCCCCCCCCCCTCCTCAGTAGAAAGCAACCCCCAGGTAATTTATAATTAACCAAAATACTAGCCATGGCATTATTCGACTATATGAAACCATTTCCATAAATAACTATTTAAACATAAACAATCGGGTAAAATATGGCACGGAAAGAAACAGACCAAACCGAGTTTCATATAGATCTATAGACAGATGGACGGACGGACGGACAGACAGGCAGACAGATACACAGTCAACAAGCCAGACAGACATCCAAGCAGACAGACACACAGATAGATAGACAGAACAGCCAGATAGATAGATGATTAACTATAGAGAGTTGTACGCATCGGTTGCAAGTAAAAACACAAAGAAACTGGAATATGCTATAAATTATAATCATGCATAGGTGAAACCGACGAAACATCGTCATTGTTATTATCACAGTCAATATCATCATCACATCATCATCATCATCATCATCACCATCATCATAATCAATTCATCATTATAATCATCATTATCGTGATTTACTATAGTTAAGCCTTGTATTGGTGCCGACTGCACAAAATCTCAAGAGATGGCTAAACCAAAAACCAAGCCATAATTATAGGTCAACACATTCACCAGGTCAGTCCAACGAGATACATAGAGAGATATTCAGAGATAGACAGACAGTTAAATAGATGGATGGACGGACGAACGAACGAACGAACGAACGGACAGACATGCCACGTCATCAATAGACAGACAGCCAGACAGACAGCCAACCAGACAGACAGGCAGACAGACACACAGATAGATTGACAGACAATAGATATATAGGTACATACATAAAGAGTAAAACATAAATACATACAACGTTTCTAACACAGACAGAACACGAGGCGCGGTGGTGTAGTGGTGGCGTCATTGCCTTGAAGCCGGAAGGTTCGAGGTTCGAATCCACCTCGCCGTGTAAGGACCTTGGGCAAGTCCTTCACTCACAATTGCTCAGCGCTTCGGCGTGAAACTCCGATGCAGTGTCCGCTCTGCATTCGGGAGCGCCTCTGAGTAGAGAGAGAGAGCTTGAAGGGGCGCTATAACAAGTGCACATACAAACAAACAAAAACAAAACAAACATACATACATACATGCATACATACATACACACATGCATACATACATACATACATACATACATACATACATACATGCATACATACATACATACATACATACATACATACATACATACATACATACATACATACATACATACATACATACATACATAGGTATAGAAAAAAGGGTAGACAGACAGACATAAATATAGACTGGCAGAAAGTTTGATATACAGACAGATAGATAGCTAAGTATGTTTGAATCAATCAATCAATCAATCAACTATTCAATCAATCAACTAATCGATCAATCAACCAACTAATCAATCAATCAGCTAATCGGCGAGCCAACTTCTGAATCAGAAACAAGCAACGTCTAATACCATAGAAAGCAATTCATTAAAAAAGCACAATTTCAATATGAAAATTCAAAAAGGATACACTTATACGTCCCTTCCACTAGATGCTTAATGATGCTGCTGAAGCTGATGCTGCTGCAGCTAGTGCTTGCTCGATTCTCCCACATCCTTTTGACTACAACCTCACTCACTTCCTCTCTGTCAGACTATCTGCTCGCATCCAATTCAAAGGTTCTTCAGGTTCTCAAATGGGTCTTGCTCCAAAGTATCTTTGTAATCTCATGCTTCGTCTCCTCTCTGCCAATTCACTGTGCCATCTTGGATTCGATTCGTCCTCTAAGCTCCTTTGATCGGCTTGACCTCTGTGTTCCTCGAGTCAGGACCGCCATGGCTCAATCCAGATGCTTTGCCTGTCTCTTTGGAATGGATTTTCACCATCTGTTCGCTCAGTCTTGCTCTGTGGTAGTCTTTCCTCATCTTTCTCTCGCCTCAAATCAGCTGCAGGCCTTTTCTCTCGGAGTCGATCGGGATTCTGAAAGGCTTTTTACTAAGAGACGCGCTTTGATGATATCGATTTAATTCAAAGTATGACAATTCCAGGTGACAAGTCGCACCAGGTTACAGGTCAGAAATGTAAAACAATACACAGAAGTAACAAAATAAAGGTTAGTAATAATAATGTAATAAAATTGCGGCAGCCATGGGCTGGCATCCGTCCGTTACGTTGATGATGGACAGTTGATTTGAATTACTGTCATTTAATCAGGATCAGCCAAAAACGGCCCTTTGTAAATGGTCATACATACAACACAATACAAAATCAGAAATATTACACAGAGCAAAGAGAATCCTGTAGCATCATTTGCAATAATCTAAAATTCAGAATCTGGATTCCTGATCGCATTGGTCAGACATCAGACTTTTTTTTGCAATTATTTGATATTTAAATGGCCGGACAAAATAAGCAATGAAACAAAAACAGACTTAAAACCTGCCAAACCAATTCGACAATGAAACCTCATAGACAGATGCACAGACAGCCATGCAGGTCAACAGACAGACAGACAGACAGACAGACAGACAGACAGACGGACGGACGGACGGATTGATGGATGGATGAATGACCGAAAGACAGAGAAACATTCATTCATTCGTTTCAGACATTTATAAAGCGCCTCTTCAAGACCATCCACTGAGAGGTACTCTGAATCATAGATTGAGTATTCGTGACTTTTGGGTTTAATATTTGCAAGTATTCGTGAATATTAAGATTTTTTAATATTCGTAAATATTCGTAAATATTCGTTAACGGATTAAAGTGAACCATCGAAACCGCAATGTTACCCGGGAAAACAGTTCAAGTTTCTCTATATCTCCATGCCATCCACTCGCATTTAGGGCAAGGCCGAATAAAAATATGCGATGCGTTTAATATGCTGAGATCGGGATAATTTTTGCTTGTAATCTGGCACTATTGTTTCCTGCCTTGGCATATATTTACTCATCCTGCTACACTGATATAAAACTACTTTATCAATTTGCAGTTACTATTATAGGCAAAGTTTATTTCTAATTTAGCCTACTATTGCTGCTACTTGCCAACTGCATGGTTCTGTCTCTTTTCAGTTGGGGAAAATGGTCAGAAGTCAGACAAAGTGACTAACATTAAGTATCGAATGTGATAGACCTATGAATGCTAGATGGCCACATTGGCCAGACCCAGCAGAGACTTGGAAGTTTTTAGCAAGAAATCTATTAAAGTTATTGTAACTTACTGATATAGGCCTATGCGTAGGCTAATCCAAATTTGTACAACTCATTCAGTAAAAGTCAAAATTTTCATAAATAAAAAAAAAAATTAAGAATAACGAATATCCTGAAAGAACATAATATTTTACGAATATAATATTCGTTGGCAGTTTTAATATTCGTTAATATTCGTGAATATTTGAAAATCATAATATTCGTAATATGCGAATACTCATTCTATGCTCTGAACTCAAGTTCACCAGCAAGAACAGTAGAATAGAAAGAACATTTTCTCAAGGGCTCTCTATATGGATTGTCTATAAGCCCGTAAAATTTCATTTCGAAATTCTTACTTTTGGTCAAGGAATGGGCAAAAAACCTAGGGGGGTCTTTTTTGGCACACCCAGTATAGGGAGGTTCGGCTGTCTAATGTCACCACTCTTCCCTCCGCTGGACCTTTTCCTTTAGTCTTTGGTATCCAATCCTCGTCATCATCTTGTCCAACATCATCTGTCCTGGTCTTCCTCTTGTTCTTTCCCTTTCCATTTTTCCTTCTAACACCGTTATGTACCAGGTTGTTTCCTCTTACCGTATACCATATCCATTTCTTTTCTCTTTCTCTGATTGATTTTGTCGTTCTTTCCTCTCCAATCCTTCCCAACACTTTCTCGTTTGTTTTGTGTTCCGTCCAGCTGATCTTCTCCATTCTTCTCCAAGTCCACATTTCAGAATAGAATAGATACAGATAGAAATAGATTAAATATAGATTAGACATAGACATAAATATGCATATAGATTATAGATACAGCTCGACGGAAAGACAGCAGCCTGTCAATCAGTCAATCGATGAGCATTTTATGAATCATCAACAACCGGCTTTTACCATAGAATGCAATTCAATGATAATTCAATTTCCTGATCAATTGCTGTCATGAAACCAACGACCGAACAGAGATATCTTACACAATCGGCCAGCCCATGCAGGATTGGCCATTTCAACACGAATAATGTCAACAAGAAAACAAACGGCATTATAGGATCATTTACAATTACATATAAAATCTTTCTACTGACATAATTCCACATGGCAAGCATAATATTTATTAAGATCATTTGTAATCATTTGTATTTCAGCTAACATTGCTCGGATTATAAGCGACAATATCATCCTTAACTACCCTGTCATGAACATAAACATGAAGGACAATAGCAATATCAGCAGGAAACAAACTTAACTAAGCACGACAAATGGCAATGCAATTTCAGATAGATATAGATAAAACGATCATTGCAATGCATTATATTGTACACTTGAGCAATTGCAAAGCGCCTGTAGCGAGGTGAACCGTTCAGAAGCGTCTCAACTCTCAAGTAATAGACAGATATAATTTTATGAATCTAGGAAAGAGGCAGACAAACAGGTGTCCAGACAGGCAGACGGATTGATTCGTGGATGGATGGATGGATGGATAAAGAAAGTAAGAAAGTGGAATATCGCAGAGACAAATGCTAAGCAGCTTTATTATTATAGCAATCAACATCATAATAGTCACATCATCATCATCATCAGGGAGGGAGGGAGGGAGAGAGGGAGGGAGACAGAGAGATATTAAGCAAAACAGAAAGAGGTAGAGAGTCGTTAGGCAGATACAGAGAGAGTCACTAAGCAGAACCAAAGGATACAATGAAAAGAATATTAAGCAGAACAAACACAAAGACATTAAGCAGAACACACACATACAAGAAGAGATACATTGAGCAGAACGGACATAAACGGTAGATAGATTGAGCAGAGCACACATGCAGATACAGGAAGAGAGATATTAAGCAGAAAACACAGATACAGGAAGAGATGCATCAATTGAGAAGAACGGACATAAAAGGGAGAGATATTGGGCAGAAGAGACAGATACAGGAAGCGGTATTCAGCAGCATGAACAAGTGCAAGGAATTGACAATGAGCAAGATGGAAAGATACAGGAGAGAGATGCTAAGTAGCAGGAGCAAATACAGTGAGAGGGATAATAAGCATCGGAAGCCAGAGACAGGGAGAAAATCCCAAAGAAAAAATTCAGTCCAATCCAGGTGTAACAACGGATACATCAGATTCTATACAGCAGTGATCAATGTACGTCCACCTGTGCGTGTATGTGTGTATCTGTGTCTGTGTATAGGACTGTGTATGTCTGCTTATGTTGCAGTATGTAACAGTGTGTATGTGTTTTCACGGTGTGAGAATCAGACAGAAGATAGAGCACATGAAAAATTGCAGCAGTAAAGAATTTTTTTCATTAGTGCTCATGGGGAACTGAAAAATTGGTAGAACCCAGGAGAATGGTCTTATGATTACAAAGCACATAGGGTTGCCAGATCTCCACATTATGGAATTCCCTTCCCTCCACTCTACGTTGGACTCTCCTCTCTGGATTGTTACCAACATCTCTATATCTCTTCTTTTGACCTGCTTCTTCTGTCAGGGTTCTTCATGGCTGTGAGAGGTACTACTAAAAACTACTAATTACATTACATTGCATTACATTACATTACACTTCATTTCCAACTTCCAAGTCAGAGGGTCTCCTACGTAGCCAAGAAAAACAGTTACTTTATAATTGTTTATAAGGACGACACTAACCCTAACACTAACCTTAACCGACCCTCACGACACCTAACCTGAATCTAACTGACACTAACTATAGATATCAGCACCCTCTTTGGATATATAGTCTGTATATTTTTATATGCAGCAATAACAACGCAAACAGCGCCGTAAAAATAAGTAATTTTCCCCGCTCCCCCCTGATAGTAAATATAAACCCACATAGGCTCTCAGAGGAAATAAATCAGTTAAGTGATATAGAATAGATACAGACAAAGACATAGATTAAATACAGACTAGATGCAGTGATATAGAATACATACAGACAAAGACATAGATTAGATGCAGTGATATAGAATAGATACAAGCAAAGACATAGATTAGATGCAGTGATATAGAATAGATACAAGCAAAGACATAGATTAGATGCAGATTAGATGCAGTGATATAGAATAGATACATACAAAGACATAGATTAGATGCAGTGATATAGAATAGATACAGACAAAGACATAGATTAGATGCAGTGATATAGAATAGATACAAGCAAAGACATAGATTAGATGCAGATTAGATGCAGTGATATAGAATAGATACAAGCAAAGACATAGATTAGATGCAGATTAGATGCAGTGATATAGAATAGATACAGACAAAGACATAGATTAGATGCAGTGATATAGAATAGATACAGACAAAGACATAGATTAGATGCAGTGATATAGAATAGATACAGACAAAGACATAGATTAGATGCAGTGATATAGAATAGATACAGACAAAGACATAGATTAGATGCAGTGATATAGAATAGATACAGACAAAGACATAGATTAGATGCAGTGATATAGAATAGATACAGACAAAGACATAGATTAGATGCAGTGATATAGAATAGATACAGACAAAGACATAGATTAGATGCAGTGATATAGAATAGATACAGACAAAGACATAGATTAGATGCAGTGATATAGAATAGATACAAGCAAAGACATAGATTAGATGCAGATTAGATGCAGTGATATAGAATAGATACCAACAAAGACATAGATTAGATACAGATTAGATGCAGTGATATAGAATAGTTTAGTCCACGCCGAAGCGCACGAGTAATTGTATGTTTTTATATGCGCTTCTTATAGCGCCCCATCAAGCTAACTACTCAGAGGCGCTCCCGACTACAGAGCGGACGCTGTATCGGAGTTTCACGCCGAAGCGCTGAGCAATTGCGGACGGTGGACTTGCTCAAGGTCCTTACGCGACGGCTCGAAGTGGATTCGAACCTGGAACCCTCCAGTTCCAAGGCACCGAATTCACCACTACACCACCGAGCCCCGAGTATAATAAGTAGATTGGACTTCATCAGATAATGTTAGAAACACATAGTGCGCGTGAAGACATTAGAACTGCCATAAAATGCAATTAGTATAATAACCCAATACAACAATTGTATGGAAAGATGGATATTTTCCACGTTTCCGCCTATGCTTGCCCGACAGATGCCAAGGGACAGAAAATCCCCCCCTACCCATTTTTCTTGGAGTCTGGCAACCCCATAAGCTTAACAAAACATGCAATGCAAAAAATCAGACCCACTCTACCTCCTTTCCGAGCTCAACTCCTCGTTGGTTTCTTTTTCAGAGAGCGTCTTCGCTTCTGTAGTCTGTTAAATCCACCTTGTAAGAAAACTGTAACTCTTGTAAATGCGACGAAGTAATCCTGTAAGAGTGAGACCGTGAAACGTTGCGATATCTTTGGCGAATATAGGAATAATTGTTTAATTTAATTTTAGAAAGTTTATTTACTCCTGGAAATATTATAGCGTAACGAGTCTAGGATAACGACTGTTAGGCCAGTTTCTGCTGAGACCTCTTAGGCTGTGACCCAGTTAAGTATAAGCTAGAAGTCGTTGGCTACAAAAGTCAATATAATTACTTGTTTGCCTTATCGACTTGTGACATCACAGATCAAAGGGCTCTTGCCTACTCTCTGGTCACCTAGTACTCGTCGGCGACCGACAGAGAGTGTTGAGAGACGTATGTGTGTAGGGGGAGGGTGTTTTCAACTGCGATCTTCAAAGAACAAACGCCGCCATGTAGACGCTAAAAATAGCTAGTTCTGCGCGGGACATCCAAACTGACGCGCTTACATCAAACGACAGACACCGCCAAAACATGTCGGTCCGCCTTTGTAGTTTAGACTCGCAGCAAACGATCGGTTATATCAATCGTTCTTCAGTTTCATTCGGGTCTTTAGTAATCTATTATTTATATAGCCATACCTCTTCGTCGTTTGCGATGTTGTGCGTATAAGGACGACTTACAGTGAGCCATGTCCAAATATCCTGAATCGGTTTTTTAATTATTGTAATCGGAGAAGAATATCTTGAAACATTTAACCGATACTTGAGTTGAATCCGTTCCATTCTCCAAGTTGTGCTTAAAACTAAATAATTGATTCTTATGATAAAGGTAAGCTGTCGTTTACGATTCTTTTTAATAATTAAAACCAATTAATTTGAAATATAATGCCTATTACAGAGTCATTCTACATGTACGTCGCCAACATTTATGAAGCGCCAAGACGAAGAAGAAACAGGCTTCAGATAGATCGAGAGTGAGTTCAGTTGTTCATTTAATGAAATTAATGTTGGATAAATTGAATTGGGGGTCTCGAAGGCGCACTGGATAACACACTGGCATGGAATCAGCGGACTCTTGTTCGATTTCCGAAGCCCCCGTATAGGGCGGACGTACGGTGGTTTGAAGGCTGCCATTAGCGCCCTTGTATTGCAGCCTTGCAGGCCGTCTGTTCAGTTAGCAGTTAAGATTTGTGATAATTCTGTTTACTTGTGAATTGTTTCAATTACATAAATGTACACTCCAGTGTAACCGGTTGCACTCTGTCAGCGATTCCCGAATCCCAATCCGTGGCCCGCAGGGCAAAAGTGGCCCGCCAGGCCTAAAAAATGGCCCTCGTCTCTCAAAGAATTTATGAAAAAGCTGACAATTTATATAGGATATAGCACTTATTTATTTTCTGTTACAAATTATTTTATTTTGACGTCTATAAATAACATCAAACATTCTATTTTGAATCAATCATAACAATTTTATATGCTTTTAGTTAACCTTTTGCGGTCTTAAAAAAAATCTCCTAGCCTATAAGGTCTTAATTAAATTTAAGTCTTTATTACTTAGGTTCGTGGTATTTTTATTGTAATCATTCTATTTTTGCATTATATATTATGGACACGTTATATATTATATATATACATTATATATATATATATTACATATGTATATTATATAATATATTATATAATGTATATTATATAATATATATTTTATATTATATATATATATTATATAATACATCATATAATATAAATTATATAATATATTTATATAATATATATATTATATAATATATTATATAATATATATATATATAATTTATATATATATAATATATATAATTAATATATATATATAATTTATTTATATATATATATATATAACATATATAATATATATATAATATATATGTAATATATATTATATAATATATATATCATAGAATATATATTATATAATATATTATATAATATATATAATATATATTATATAATATATATTATATAATATATAATATATTTTATATAATATATATATTATTTACATTATATAAATATAAATATATATGTTTATAATATATAATATATATCTATTATAAACATCTAAACATCTGTTTCAGGGCGGAACTTATAAATATATAATATATATATATATTACATAATATATATATTATATAATATATATAATATATATTATATAATATATATTATATAATATATATATATAACATAAAATTATATAATATATTATATAATATATATTATATATATATTATATAATATATATTTATTATATAATATATATCATATAATATATATTATGCATATTATATTATATATATTATACATATATATTTTATATTATAATGGGCAACAGACTTTATTGGCGAGTCATAGGTGGATGCCCCGTCTCACCAGGTGGGCCATATAGGACCGAATAGGGAATTTGGTAATGACTCACCCCACATGACAAAGGACCGCAAAAGGTTAATATAGATTAATTTTTAGCTTTGTGGCCCCTTAATGTCGTCCAATTAAGAAAAAGTGACCCTCGTGTCCACCAACTTCAAAAAAGTGACCTAAAAGTCAAAAACGTTTGGGAAACACTGGTCAGACGGATTGTTCGATCGAGTAAAATATTCTTATTATAATTTATTATACATTCTGACTTTATGCAGCGCCAGTCAGATAATTATATGCTGCTCGACATCCATGGTGTTACAGGCACATATAATCTTAAGAGTCGAAAGCATGCAGGCGCTTCATTCATTCGTTCATTCAGAAATTTATACAGCTCCTCTTCAAGAAAAAAAAACTACTCAGAAGTGCTCCCGACTCCAGAGCGCCCATAACTGAGCAGTTTTAAGTTTAGTATGGAAGGATCCTGGTAGGCGTGTCTCAAAAGGAAGGTCATTCCAGAGCACTGGCCCAGCCAACAGAGAAGGCTCGATTCTTCGTGACAGCATTACGAGCAAAAGGAACTAAGAGGATCACCTTTTCAGCAGAGCTTCAGTCAGACATGCATCTACAATTAATGTAGAATGGCCTGGGTCAATTCTTGTCTTTTTAAGCACACAATCCGTGTTGGTATACTAATAGGCCTGCACGATTGACCTATATTTGTTGTTATGGTCCGAAACTGCAATTACGTTACATGAACTGAGAATTGTATATTGGAATGATTGCAATTTTATCACAATAATATATTTTATTATTATAAACCATAGAAATTTGAATATTCTTCAGTGGTTATATATCTCAAACTCTCAATGCAGACCATGCATCGCAGCCTGCATTTTGACAGACGCACGTGAAGCGTTGGCCAACCAACTGATCTGGTTCTAATCATAGCTAATATAGAGTGTATGAATGAAGTAGGCTATAATCCTATAGATAGTATAATATGGTCTATTCCAGTTCATAATATCCAAAATAAGGAGCAGCCAGAGAAGATTAAACCGAATATATTATCAGAAATTTAATCAATGCAAACATTCTTACATTGACCGATGCAACTCATGCAAGTGACCCTATAGTAAAAAATTGCTTACAGGTATACAATTTCAAATGAGTGCAACGTTAGCATATATCTAATTGGATTTTTGGCAGCCATCGAAAGTTTACATTTGCTCTCCTGAGCAATTTCAATCAGTGGATCTAATATTATAGCACCGTTACATATATACACAGATCAATTTGGCTATGATAAAAATTCACTACAGTTTTAAATAATTAAATTTAAAAATTCGCGACTTCAGTGTTGGATAAAAGATTATTCGCACAAGAATAAAGTGTATATTAAATTTTGCCCTATAATATAATACAATTATTATTATTTACTGGAAACCTCTAGACTTGGTTAAGCTTCACGAATCATAGAAATTGGCTTGATGACGTGTCTTGTTTACATTGGTCCACAATTAAAACGACAATATATCTTGTTTACATTGGTCCACATCTTACTCAATTATATTCTATATATTCTAAAGTGGCGTAGACAAGGGGGTTTCGGGGGTTAAACCCGCCCCCCATCGGTTCAGGGGAAAAGTTTTTTTAAAGGTCATTTATCCACTTAGATAAGAAAAATCAAAACAATCCTTTATAGTAACAAGTAGGCATTACAATTTTTTCTTCTAATATTTTGACTACATAAAAAATGAATACTGTAAACACTTGATGGCAGTATAATTTATGCCACTAGAGGTTATTAATCGTCCTATGACGTGTCGGTCATGATATGAATTTAACTTATTTAAGCATTAGTGCATTTATCACGTGTCTTGTCGCGTGACGTGTACACCTCCTCCTCCTCCTCGTCATCATCTTACTTACTTATACGGCTTCTGTTAGCTATAGTCCTTCGTGCAGAAACTGCTGCTCAGCGCCATCGATTGATGCTTGAGACAGTGCATATATATAATGTATATATATATACAATGTATATACATATATACAATGTATATACATGTATATAATGTATATGTAATGTGTTTATATATTGTATATAATGTATATATATATTATGTATATATCGAATATATAATGTATATATATATATAATGTGTATATATATAATGTATATATATAATGTATATGTATATATATGATGTATATATGATGTATATATATATGATGTATATATAATGTATATATATATAATGTATACATATTCATTTATCTCCCGGCGCGAAAGTAATTACGCTGTCTGAAAGAGGGTATACATATAGTGCAACGATGCGTGTGTCTGAATTTCTATTATGAGTGTGGCCTGTAGTACGGGTGGTGACGGTGTCTATAGGCTATAGACGCCATTTCTGTGGAGCTGGGGGTGGATGGGTAAATGTGTTGGATGGATGGTGGGACGGATGAATGGACAAATGCATGGATACATTCATTCATTCATTTATTATTACTTACTTTCTATGGACTTGGACTACATGGCACCTCTTCAAGAAACTACTCAAGAGCGCTCCAAGTCCGGCCACGGCAAAAGAAGAAGGACTTGAGATGCGTGGTTGCATATTTGGATGGACGGATGTATGTATGTATATATGCAAGGCATGCAGGGATGTGTGGATAGATGGATGGATAGATGGATGGATAGATGGATGGGTGGGTGGGTGGGTGGGTGGGTGGATGGGTGGGTGGGTGGGTGGATGGATGGGTGGGTGGGTGGGTGAGTGCGTGGGGTGGATGGATGGGTGGGTGGGTGGGTGGGTGGGTGGGTGGGTAGGTGGATGGATGGATGGATGGGTGAACGGACGGACGGACAGACGGATGGGTGGATGGATGGATGGATGACTGAATGGATGTATGGATGAATGGATGCCTGAATGAACGGACGGATGGATGGATGAGTGTATAGATGGATTTTTGGGTCTGTAGCCAACGACCGTTGTATGTCTTAACGTATGGCGCGAATTGCAAGTCGGCGACGAAGCGGGAAATAGAGGTGAAGGATTATTGTGGAGAAAGTGGAAGAGGAGGAGGAGGAAGAGGAGGAGGAG
Organism: Lumbricus terrestris; assembly: GCA_949752735.1. NCBI lineage: Eukaryota > Metazoa > Annelida > Clitellata > Crassiclitellata > Lumbricidae > Lumbricus > Lumbricus terrestris. Next base: position 44,862,112 of record OX457048.1, read on the forward strand.
GAGGGAAAGGAAGGAAGAAGCAGGTCGGAAGTGGAGGAAGAAGAAAAGGAAATGGAGGAAGGCTGGAGACGAGGGGACAGAACAGGGAGAGGGAAAGTGGGAGCAGGGTGGAAAGAAGGGGCGTCGAGGAAAGATGAGGACGAGGAGGAGAAGGGGGAGGAGAGGTAGATGGAGGAGGAGAGGATGAAGTGAGAAGAAGTGTGAGGAGGTTGGACGACTATGGCTGAAGAGGAAGAAGAAGAAGAAGTATAGCGGATTCAATTATTTAGTTGCGAGCGTATAGAGCTCGCACGGTCGGTCTAATTAGGAGGAACGACAGGAGATGGGTATTGTGCGCCGCAATATCACACTTGCTAAGGCGGTAAGAAAGGAGAGACAGAGACAGGGAGAGAAATAGGCAGACAGACAGACAGAGAGAGAGACAGACAGAGAGAGACAGACAGAGACAGACAGAGACAGACAGACAACTGGCAAACAGACAGACATAGAGAGACTAAGAGAGAGACATACAGATAGACAGAGAGAGACAGACAACTGGCAAACAGACAGACAGAGAGAGACTGAGAGAGAGACAGACAGATAGACAGAGAGAGACAGACAACTGGCAAACAGACAGACATAGAGAGACTAAGAGAGAGACATACAGATAGACAGAGAGAGACAGACAACTGGCAAACAGACAGACATAGAGAGACTAAGAGAGAGACATACAGATAGACAGAGAGAGACAGACAACTGGCAAACAGACAGACAGAGAGAGACTGAGAGAGAGACAGACAGATAGACAGAGAGAGACAGACAACTGGCAAACAGACAGACAGACAGAGACAGAGAGAGACATACATATAGACAGAGAGACAGACAACTGGCAAACATACAGACAGACAGAGACAGAGAGAGAGACAGATAGACAGAGATAGACAGACAACTGGCAAACAGACAGACAGAGAGAGACAGAGAGAGACAGACAGACAGAGACAGTCAACTGGTAAACAGACAGACAGAGAGAGAGATATATAGAGCAGAAACAGACAGATTCAGACAGACAGATGTATGGACACAGCAAGACAGGAAGAGACGGACAGACAGACACACAGACAGGGACACCATGCAGACAGAGAGATAGAGACAGACAGCTTTTCAGACAGAGAGAAACGGACAGAGAGTGGCACACACACACACGCTCAGACTGAAAGACACACAGATGTATTGACAGAC